>CM061046.1:13935379-14460448 GCA_030762985.1 Adelphocoris suturalis
AATTTTTCGGTGCGTTTAATATGTGGGAATCATCTTCTGATGAAGAATAACGAAAAGAAAGGAGCCAAGAATAAATGCTCATTTCGTGAGTATTTTTGAGTTTAACGAGAGAGTTAAGGTCTTCCGAGACCCTTTAAAGACTATTACAAATGATCGGAGGAAGATTGAACAGTGAGTATGCCCGAAATCATGCTCTTTCTATAAAACTGAAGTTATGTATTGGCGTCCACTGGAGGAAGCCAATACCACATAACAGGAGATATACACATATAGACACAATACGATCGAAATTGCACCATCGAAATTATATCACGTTACTATGTTGGTTGCGAGCGTCACGTGACTATGGTGGTTGCGAGCGTCACAAAACGATATAAATGAAGAGGCTAGAAAAATTGTTTCGTTATGCCTGCAGATATAACGTTGGTGATATGAAAAAAGGGCGAATTCCACATTTTAACGGAAAATGACTTTTTTTCACCAACGATCATGTTTCTAATAGTAGGTATATTAACAGGTGAAAAAGTCGATGTCCTAGCAAATGTATTTTCAAGGTAATAAACCAAACTTAGGACTTCGACTTTTTCACCTGTTCATACAGTATTAGAAACATGATCGTTGGTGAAAAAAAGTATTTTTCCGTTAAAATGTGGCATTCGCCCTTTTTTCATATCACCAACGTTAAGTGAAGTGCGGGAAATCTCAAAACAAATTTGACTAAAATTTGACTCATTCCTACATTTTATTCGGTCCGTAATAACATTGACGGTCCGGAATAACAAAAACGTATTTCAACTTTTGATGCATTAATGAGCTGCAAAGTTTCGATTGACGGAAATTTGGCGAAACAAACGTTAATCGTTATTAAATGATCTGACTGTAGAACCGTAGGTCTACTGTCCGTTTTTCATAGTTGTATCTATTTCCTGATTAGCTTAGTGGGCTAAACTATCTCCTATTTAATCTAGGAATTTGAAATTTGGTAGGGAGAATCCCTGAGACATTAAGAGACGAACAAAATTACGGGCTTTATCCTGATCAGCTATGTGAGCTAAATTCTCACCTGTTCATCCGAGGAAATTTAAATTTGACAGGTAGTTAGTTGTCAAATCCTTGTAACAAGCTTAATAGTCACAATATTCAACCGATTTTTATGAAATATTCATGGAATGTGCTGGTTAGGCTGTAAATGGTCCACTATTAATTCCATACTTCTAAAATCATAACTTCATTTTGCTCATGCGCAAACGTAAATTCCTTCAAGCATAATTTTTTACGCCCTAATCGTCCAAACTCGCTCAAATTTGGTGTATAGTTGGGGGACAATGGTTTAATTATTCCATAATTTCAACATTATATTAGCTCCAGAGCATGCGCGATAGTGTACTCCGAGGAACAAGGTCTAGTTTTCATCAGATTTTGATTACATTTTCTGGGACTTTGTGGGTTAGGCTGTTGATGGCTCGTCACCAATTTCATTTTTCTCAAATCATTACTCCATTCTGGGCATGCGCTTACGTAAATTACTTCAAGCATCATTTTCCCGTTTCCTAAATAATCGATTTCAATGTTGTAAGTTGATTGTAACATCTTGATTGACTATATTCCACTATCTACCTATAGAGTCTTTAACGATTATTAAAACCATTTTAATTATCTATACATTTATGTTATTTTCAATTGGTGATACCTACTTACTTGAATATCGTTATCCTTAGATCAGGGGGAGTAGTAAAATGTAGATGTTTCAATTATTGCATTAATGTTCCCTCTGCAGGTACCTATATCTAGGCAAGCATATTGATGTCAACCTTCGGATCTGCAATTTTAGATGGACCTCCTTCGTAATATCAATAATACAATATCAGTGCACACTAATCAGCATTGGGGTCTCTGTGCCTCATTTGGTTTTTAATTGACTTATGATGCTAAAACCTGAAATGCACTCCGTTTTGGAGATCTGGAATACAATTACAAAGTATGGAGGGACTCAGATCAGCTTCGGAACCTCCGAAGCTAACTTTCCTATTCGACTCACGGTGTTGTTATTTAGATGGAGCTCCTCTGGGATTCCTCGGAAACAATTACGAGGAACGGAGGCGCACTGATCAGCTGAGGGGCTTCTGAACCTATATTCTTTCCTTACCTATCGACCTTTTTTTTCTTTTTTTTTTTAACATTTTTACTGTGAAGAGTAAAAGCGCGGGGTCTTAGAACTGTAAAAGTGTGAACCGTGCTCGGAGGCACGATGCGCCATGTTCTGATCATATTTACATACGCGTTTTATCAATTAAGTATTGAACAATGAACTGCGTAGAAGGGTTATCTAACAGAAATAATAAACCGTTGTGTAATAATTTGCAGCGTTTTCATGGTGGAATTGTGTGTTTTTATTTTATTTATTTATTTTTATTATTATTATTTTTTTTTTTTTTTTGTCATTTTGATTTATTAAGACCCCTAATCACAACCCGTTAGAGTTGAATTGGTTAAAAGGTTTAATAAGAGGAGCTATAGCATTGTTAAACTTTAATACGGACGGACGGAATTTAAAAAAAATGAATCTAAAAGTATTTTTTAACAACTGCCCTTTCAGGATTTGGCTCCCTTGGAGTGTAAAAAACACATAACTATATTTTTTAAATATTTTAAATTACAAGACGTATAAGCTATTCATTGAAAACCTCCAAAAACGTTCAAGGTTACCACCCACTTCTACGGTAGTTACTAGAGAGTTCCTAGAGATCCGTCGGTCTCAATACAGCGTGTGGTAACGAGAAACTTTACCACACCTTAAAGTCACGTCAAGTCCTTAACGGATCTAGTTGTAACGCTAAACCCATGGAAAGAGGAAATTATCCCTAGGAGGTTGTTTGAGTCTATGGAAGGAGGTTATTTTGGACGATTACGTTTTTTTCCGGATTGCGGAAAAATGCGTACGGAAGGATGCGTCACCGTGACTCATTGCGTCAGAGTTATGGTGCCGGATTGTCAATACCGCACGACGTACGTATTGTGTTTTACGGATCTACTAGGAACTCTCTATAATCTGTTGAGACATAGTTTAATTATGGAAAAGTGACATAAAGCTAATCATGTCTCTCATAGTCGAATGTTGAATGTCATCAATCAATCCCGAGTGCCTGTAAAAGCGATAAAATGGGGATATAAAAGGTTTTAATAGGGCCATTCACAGTTAAGCCTCAAGTAAACGGCTGGAGGCGCAGTTCTCCCGATAAGTTCCATTGAGAAGGAACTCTGTTGACATGGTCCGGCCGATGTGGGACACGAGCTCGTGCCGATATGGGAACTTCGCTCCGGACCTGTTCAGCCGACTCGGCTTGACCTACAAGACCGGCACAACCAACTACGAGAGCCGACTCAAAAGTAGCATTAGCGGTTATTATAGAAATGATGAAACGTCTCCTATTCTCGAATATTAGGTATATCACTATTCAGCCAAAACTAGAGGTTAAATGGAGCCTATTTCATATAACAACAAGTTACAAGTATACAAGTTAACAAGTACAGGTACTTGTAATGCACGGTAAACTAGAACAAGTGTCTCACCGGAAAAAAGAGTACAAGTGTAGAAAAGTTGCACTTGTTGAAGCTAAATTTACAAGTGTAGCAGAAAAGAAAAATGCTGCAAATTATTACATAAATGGTTTATTATTTCTGAATCAGATAGCCAGCTATAGTAACCAGCATGCTCTGGGGCTTTCGCCAGTCTCTTTTCCAGTATCCACCTCTGTTCTTCCTCTCACTCCAACCCCCGCTCACCACTCTCACTCCCACCGTGACCCCAGCCAAGCGTGCCAGGCGTGCGCGCGTGCGTAAGTCTAACACTCAAAGCCTCGAAAAAGACACTTTTTCTTCCGTTTTTGGCCCATAGCATCTATGCGAGTAAAGCGATCGGGATGGTTAAACGTTAGGACCAACTAGACCCCAAATGGGGTTTATGTGCGAAAGAATGGGTTTTTTCAGTCAATTCTTAGGCCTTTTATGGCCCGGACGGCGACGGGCGGACAGCGGACGGAGATTTCAAATTTGGATTCTAGCACCTTGAAACGTAAAGTGACAAAGTTTGAGGGGGGGTTATAAAAATTGTTTGCTACACGATCACATAGGCTTATTATTGGAAATAATAAACCAAAATGGCGTGTGGGGACAAATGATAACCGCCCCATTGGGCTGTGATTTACAAATTTATTAATTGAAATACTGATAAATACCTATACAGAGACATGTAGTAAAAGGTTTTGTATTTGACAATTATACCAAAACCTGTTTCTGTTGGAAGCATTGCTTTTTCACATAACATCCTACTTTCCAGTAGGTACCTACCTAGCCATATCTACGGCCATTTCAGTACTTTATTGGTATTAACATGTTACTATCTTTGCATAAGCTTTCACTTCTGAACAGAGTGAAGTTTAAAGCCCTTACCACTGTATGAACAGTTCTACAGACAGTGACTTTGGTCACACCGTGTATATCTCCTGTTATGTGGTATTGGCTTCCTCCAGTGGACGCCAATACATAACTTCAGTTTTATAGAAAGAGCATGATTTCGGGCATACTCACTGTTCAATCTTCCTCCGATCATTTAAGGTCTCGGAACAACCTCACGAAATGAGCATTTATTCGAGGCCGAAAAAATCGTTAGCGTCTTCTACGCTGAATTCTCCTTTCTTTGCTCTATTCTTCATCAGAAGATGATTCCCACATATTAAACGCACCGAAAAATTGTCAACTCACAATGCTGGAAAATAACAAGTTTACAGGTGAATGACGTAGGTTAAAAGTCGGTCATTTTCTACAACTGTAAAACCGTGACTTGTACGAAATGATGGGGAAACACTTTTATCTTGTGCAAATTCGCCTATACACTTCGTAATTTTCTCTGTGCATTACAAGTCTATACGTACCTTTATGAAACGCTTGCACAATCATTTTTTGCAACTAGTAAATTAAATCGGCTTGTAACTTGTCACTTGTTGCTCTATGAAATAGGCCTCAGATGGAAAAACTCGAATGGAGGACTTGAGGGAGGACAAAACATCCAAAAAGAGGACAAATTTTTCAAGATTTTTTAGTGACCACTAACGTGCCCTTAACGTCACCCTAACGTACCCAAGAGTACGTGACCTTGAGGAGACGTTAGCAATGTCGTACGTTAGAATGGCTCATTTAACGTCACCCGTTTGGGGACCTAAAGTCACACGACACCAGCCTAACCTTCCTGTAAATGTAACACTACTGGTCACCTCAAAATTACTCGAATACTGGTGAAGTAAATAATAATAGTTTTTCTTCAAATTCCCCATCAGTACCTACTAATTATGTTGATGTAGCGGGTAGGTTTTTTGAACACCCCTCAAACTTGGTTATTTTACGTTTCAAGTCGCGTAGAAACCGAATGTGCCATCTGAAGTTCGCCTCCGCCGTCTCGCTTTACTAGCCTTCAACTCGATCGAAAAAAAATCCGTTCTTTTGCAAACAGGGTCTATTTGGTCGATTAGAGTCTTGTTTTTATTATTTCACATATTTTAAATGAGAAACCTGAGTTTCAAGACACTATTTCTTCGCAGAATTGTTCTTAGTTTTCCCTCAGCTGTTTTCTCGTGAACATGCGTGAAGTGCTGCCTCCACTGATGATTATCGGGTAAAATCCTGGTTCATTGTCATAGAGACTTTTTCAAACTTGTTGATAATTTAACCAACGGAAAACCCAAAAAGATGAAGCTCGTAACGACTAATGACCTACCTATAAGTGCAACTAAACCGAGGCTTTCCCCACAAGAGGTTGTTATCTTTGCGTTGAATCCATGCCCTGTTTACGAACTGAAAACTAAAAATGAGAAATCAGCCCATGTTTGTGCTGAAACTAACATGCCCCCGGTAACGGGTGATCAAGTTTAAGTTGCAAAAATCTCTCTGACAACTTTAAATTTATTCAAACATATACAGGGTACAGAGGATTCAGTTCAGAATTTAAAAATTCGAGTTATTTATTGACATTTTCATGCCATTGCTTTGGCACGTACACTCGAAAATTAATCGATTTAATTTTGAAACATCAAAACATCGATTTTTCAAATAAAAACATCGATTAAAGTTGCTACGAAATTTAATAAATTACTACGATTTACCTACTATTTTGTAAATAATATTCATTCCGTAAAAAAAAAACTATATGGTCCCCTATCAGTTTCATCATTATTGAATCAGCGTTACGTGGATTTAGCCCTAGATGGTCCCCTATCAATTTCACCATGATTGAATTAGCAATACGCTCAGCGCATGCGTGGACGTAATTTTCTTGTGACCGTCATTCGTCCATCATTGTTGAACAGATTTTTGTCAGGTTTTCTGGTATTTGGTTGCCCAGCACTCTAACGTCATGATCATGCTGAACCGGTCATTTCTGGATATTTAGTGGTGGCATACTGTGAAGGCCACGAGGAAGCTTTTGTGCCATGTCCTTGGCAGTGTATTTTTCTCTCTTCAAGTCATATAACGTGAGTTTATTATTATTATTATTATTATTACTTATGTAAATATTGTACATACATATACAATTGAAATTTGTATTGCCTGGCAAGGCCCTTTGCAGATTATAGGACTCTGCAATAAAACCGAATATCGTGACGTGATAAAAGTCCTTCTTCAACCCCCATGGTGGCAGCTGAGTCTTGTAAGGAGTCATGCGAAGTATTCGGTGTTTTCCAACAAACAGAAAAAACACCGAAAACGCTGTATTGTTGTGCCGAATGCTGTATTACGTGTTATCTAGCTTTGTTTTGAGTTCTATTAATTTATCGACTCTCTGTAAGTTTTTGGACCTTTTTAAGCCCCTGATATGTGAACTGGATGGCATTTGGGGGCATCGGATACTGGGGTCTCAAAAAGACCAGTTACCCAGTTATCAACGCATGTGTTGATTAATGGGTTTGAAAGTAGTTCCAGATCCTTTTTCAGCCCGACTCGTTTTTCATTTATAGGAATAAAGCTTTCAAATTTTGAAAAATAAATTGCTGTCTTCAGAGTTCGACAGGGAGTGGTGTTTACTGGCTCAGCTAGCTATCGATTCCTGGGTTTCGGTTTAACCAGCAACCAACAGCCTATTGACATGGTTGCCAAGCCTTAATCTAACTGTTAATTTCTCATAAAATTTTCAATAAAAAAAGATCCCGTCTGAATGAGCGAATTTTCGTAAAATATCGTACCTATTAGGAGTTGCATTGTTTTGAAATTCGAGCCTTTAGAATGTAAAAAAAAGTTAACTATCTACCAATTTATGGCTAAAAAACTCGTTCTAGATAATATTCTGCGATTCAATTTAGAGTTTGGAGTTTCAGCTTTTAGCAGAATTAATTTTTCCAAGTTCTTCAATACCTTAGCTGTAAACCACATCTTGGAAACAAGGTATCAACTGAATTTTATGTGAGAATGTTTACTTAGTATTAAAAGTTCCAATCAAGCAGCGTAATGGAATGAGCGAATTTTCGAGAGGCCTATTTGATTTGATTATTTGATAAGGTTTCCCTTTAATCGTTTGTGGACCACTCGGTGTTCGTCACAGTTGCAGAAATGTAAGAGTAGGATGCGCCTTGCACGACACAACCAACGGGGATTCTAGAATTTTCCGCCTCTGGACCTACGCATTTATATACTCTGCAGAAGCTTACGCCATAATACAAGCACTAATATACGCCATCGACCTTAAAAATAACTGCCAACAACTCGTCATACTGTGTGACTCCCAAAGCGTGCTCAACAAATTGAAGAAAGCAACACCAACTTCTCATCTCACGTTTCTCGAAGCAGAAATCCTGAGATGCACTGTAGAGCTGAGGAAACAGGACAAATCCGTTCACATGATCTGGATCAGAGGCATACAAGGAAACATTCTGGTGGACGAAAAGGCTCGTCCTTCTACGCAAATCCCCTTTAGAATTATAACACCTCCATGCTTTCCTCATACTGATCTACGTAGAGAGTTTTTCCTCAATTTAAAGAATAAATGGAGAGAATTACATACGAACTACCATGCTGGTCACTGTTACGTCTCACTCTGTAAACATTCTCTGATGTACTACCGTAAACATCCAAGTACTTTGGCCGTTAGTCTATCTGAATTAAATACAAACGACCACATCTTCAGACCGACGACCAGAGCAGTGTTGCCTATTCCTTCGAGCCGTCTAGTTTCTACCTACCATCATCTCTACCACAATTTACCATTTATACTGCGATCCCTCCCAGCTTGCTTGGCCCGCCCCATTTCTATCAGCAGATCCTCCAATAAAAAATCAGTTTTTTCATACTAATCCGTCGGATTGCGACGCAATGACGTCGAGCATCTATAGCATTTAATAATTCTTCCTTATTGCCATATGTTAATCATCCTTTTCATAAAATTGTGTAACTATTTTTAAATTCTGTATTTGTTATCAATTGTGCTCACCTCTTGTATTTAAAACTATGTATTTGAAATCATATATTATATTGTTCTCACATTGTTAAACGTACACATCGAACATTGATCAAACTTGCAACCCCACCCCCCCCCCCCCCCCCCCCCTTGGCACAGATCAATGATGAATGATGGGGGTAGTTTCCACCGTGTATAATGTGAACTTAAAAGTATAATAAATTGAGGAGCTGACATGGAAAAGCAGTTAAGTCCAAAAATCTAAAGAACATTTTTTTTCGTCGAAGTGCAAGTAAACAGTCACGCCAACGGAATAAATGTGTGACCTTTGCATGGAATGGAGATTATGTCCAAAAAAATCTGATGAGAGTTCAGAGGGAGTTCCTATGAAATTTGATTTTTGGACTTAACTGCTTTTCCATGTCAGCTCCTCAATTATTTGTGGAAATAAATCCAAATTCTATTCTATTCTCTTCCCTCCCCCCTCTAAACAAAGATGGTTTAAAGATCTTCCTGCAACTGCATCTACTAATTTCATCAAGACTATGACAAGGCTCCGAACAGGCCACGCTTTGATCAGAAGATATCTGAATTCTATTCGGCAATCTGACTCGGACGTATGCCTACAACGCAACAGCGAAGCTGAAACATTGGAGCACATATTCTTGAGCTGCCCATCGTATTTGACAGAGAGAAGAGCTGATTCGCAAAGTCTCAATTACAGTCACACATCCATTTAACCTTAAAACATGCAGAGAGATTCCAGTTCTTCATCATTCTCCTCGTTCTACAGGAATTGTCGTGGTCTCAAGAAAAGTCCAGTCATGCAGCATGACCCCATGAGCGAATTTTTGAAGAAATCTTCGACATTTCAGTCGCTATTGATTGTGTAGAGAAATTTTAGTTTATGATTTTGGGTCTGCGTGCTAGTACGTACATAAATTAGAACTTAGAACTTAGAACTAGAATTTAGAACTTTTTCATAATCTCATGGCTGATATTTTCTAAGCCACAGTCAGAATTAAAGCTACATCAAGTCCTAAAACAGTTGAGCGTAAAACATTAAAGAGAGCGACCGAGAGAATCGGAGGACGGAATATTTCACAGAGTAAACTCACCAGTTGTAATTTTAATTTTTTTTTAACAAGCACCTACTACCTACGTTTTAAACAGCATGGTTCTAGGATTGGTTATACAGGGATACTTCCATAAAAGTAGTTCAATCTGAATTTGGACAATGTTTCATGCAAATATTACCGATTTTTACAACTAGCGAACGGCATATTTCGATTTTTGACTGATTTTTCAACTTTGAAATTTTCGAAAACTTGATACATATTCTTATAGGAAATTTTACGCTGATTCCGAATATACCACATGTTAGTATGCTGAAAAAATTATTTCGCTCAACAAATCGCAAAAACAGGCTTTTTTGAAATTGTTGACTACATTTTTGAAAATTTCAACCCGAAGATGTAATCCGATCATGCTGGCCAACGAACTTGAACTTTCGTTTTGTGTCCTTAACATTTAAAAGTTTGTTTGAAGTTTCTAGCACAATTCTACGGACAGTTATCGTCTGGAATGACACATACATACATACATACATACATACATACATACATACATTAAAAATGCGTTAAACTTCAGAATATGATTCAGAATAGCCTGAAACGGATTTCTGCATAAAAATTTTACCAAAAATTCACATTCTACAAATTTTGAGGCGAGAGCAATAGCTTAATTTTTCTTCAGAAATTCGCTAACTAATTACTGGCTCCGTACAGCCTCTGCATCTACAATGCGCTCTACGACTTCCTCTCATCAACAGGCAGAAGACAGTTGAACACAATGAGTTACGATGTATTGTTTTACTAATTATCCATCATATGTTTGCCAATTAGGCTGAATGTGTACGCTATACGAAGCCAATAAATAATTAAAAAAAAAAAAGAGTATGATAAATTGTATTTAATTCATTTATACTTATACGTCTGGTCGACCCGAAAATGGGTGGGGACCAGGAAGATGATAAAAGGCTGTCAAAAAGGGAAAGGGGAAGCCGGCACTTGCCACATCCTCCTGAGGAATTCGAGCCGAGCGGGGAAAGTGACCAGAGGCTGACCCACCGCCCATCACATACCTACAGATGCGGATGTCAAAATGGCATTTTTTACCCAAAGGTTATTTTTGGTTTATTATTTTCAATAACGAACGTTTGTAATGGACAAAAAAAAGTTCAACCCCCGTTCAAAATCTCAATGATAGTTCAAGCTGTAATGATAGTCAGTACAAAGAGGTTCAGAAAGTTGAAAAAATGATGAAATTTCCAAAAATTGAAGTTGTTGAAAATTGGCCAAAAATGAGTTTCTAGGTGAATTTCCAAGTTATTTCTGCATTTTAATCCGTTTTATAGATATTTAAACGCTCCAACGAATTTTTGATTTTTTTTCAAAAAATTATACCTACAAGTCCTACATGCGAACCGTTTATTAGGGGAAATTACAAATGGCTTTGTTTCCAAAACCAAGTGCGGTGCCACCTTGAATTTTGAATCAATTGTGCACAAATGCAGTATGAAGAGGTTCAGAGGTCCAACAAAACACCCGGGCGCCCGTAGGGGAGCGGTGGTGGGGGGACCAATTTTTCTATTGCTAGATCTTATTGTTGATAAAAATTATAGAAAACCGCGGTGCCACCTTCGAAATCGGATCGTGGTTGCAGGATAACTATACGAAGAGGTACGATGCTTCACATTTTCCCGGGCGCCCGCAGTAGGTAGAGGTGGAAAAATGATGAAATTTCCAGATATGGAAATTGTTGAAAATTGAGCTAAAAAATGAGTTGCTAGGTGAATTTCTGCATTTTTAACCGATTTATAGATATTTGAACGCACCAAGTTGTTGTTTTATAATGAGTATAATGCTTCTTGGGTATGAAACAAAGACAAGAAAGAACAAAAGTTTTATTGTAATACATTTTAAATGCAATTCACGAATTTCCCTTTCACGAATTCCTTTTAGCGAATTTTCTTAGAAAATAGAGCTATTGCAATGGCTCCAAAAATTTTAAAATAAAAATTTTCAAAAATTTTCTTCATCGAAATCTGTTTTGAGGCATTCTGAAATGATTCCTGGATTTTAACGCTTTTATATATATATATATATATATATATATATATATATATATATATATATATATATATAGCTATATAGACACAGACTTACGGCGTCGTTATAAGGTGAGGCGCAGGCTTACGGCGTCACCTCCCAGTGCTACAAAACGATGCCACAATCCTGTAATTCACTTGACAAACAGGCATACGGCACCACTTGTCTTGAAGGCGAGGTATAACCAAAACCAATGAAGGGGCTCAAGTGAGTAACGTGAAACGCAGGATTGTGGCACACATACCGTGTTTTTTTTCTCTCTCTCTCTTTTTTCTTTCTTTTTGGCCGCACCTCAACCAGAAGGGTCATTAGCGGCACAGCTATCCTCTTGTCGTGGGGCTCACCATGGGTTATGTTTTGAGATTGAAAGATTGGTACAAACGATTATTTTAGATCCGCACCTCCGGGGTGGAGACAAACCTTCCTATGGGTTGGGGATTCAAATAAAATATGTGCATCGGCGATTGATGATATAAAATTGGAGGGTTGGTATAAAAATTTTGTTGTTTTTTTTTTTTTTTTTTTTTTTTTCGTGATGAATTCATTTTTCATGGTCCCGAGGACCTGGGCGGTCAGGGAGGGGATAATGTGACGATTGTTATGTTTCAGCTTTTTTAAATCGGAAAAAAGTTTTTCACTAGTAAAATTCGTGATGAATTCATTTTTCATGGGGGTAAATGTGAAGATTGTTATATTTCAGCTTTTTGAAATCGGAAAAAAAGTTTTTCACTAGTAAAATTCGTGTAAATTCATTTTTCATGGGCCGAGGACCTGGGCGGTCAGGAAGGGGGTAAATATCAAGTTTGTTATATTTCAGATTTTTACAATCGGAAAAAAAGTTTTTCACTAGTAAAATTTGTGATGAATTCATTTTTCATGGTCCTGAGGACCTGGGCTGTCAGGGAGGGGGTAAATGTGAAGATTGTTATATTTCAGCTTTTTAAAATCGGAAAAAAAGTTTTTCACTAGTGAAATTCGTGATGAATTCATTTTTCATTTTCCCGAGGACCTGGGCAGTCAGGGAGGGGGCAAATGTGAAGATTGTTATATTTCAGCGTTTTAAAATCGGAATAAAAGTTTTTCACTAGTAAAATTAGTGATGAATGCATTTTTCATGGTCCGAAGGACCTGGGCTGTCAGGGGAAAATGTGAAGATTGTTATATTTCAGATTTAAAATCGGGAAAAAAGTTTTTCACAAGTAAAATTCGCGATGAGTTCATTTTTCATGGTCCCGAGGACCTGGGCGGTCAGGGAGGGGGTAAATGTGAATATTGTTATATTTCAGCTTTTTAAAATCGGAAAAAAAGTTTTTCACTAGTAAAATTCGCGATGAATTCATTTTTCATGGTCCCGAGGACCTGGGCGGTCAGGGAGGGGGTAAATGTGAAGATTGTTTTATTTCAGCTTTTTAAAATCGGAAAAAAAGTTTTTCACTAGTAAAATTCGCGATGAATTCATTTTTCATGGTCCCTAGGACCTGGTCGGGCAGGGAAGGGGTAAATGTGAAGATTGTTATATATCAGCTTTTTAAAATCGGAAAAAAAGTTTTTCAGTAGTAAAATTCGAGATGAATTCATTTCAATATTACGTATACCCACCTTCCGCCAGAGTTTGATCAAAATCGTACCACTAGATGATAAGAAGTCGAGGTTATATAGTAAATCAGGAGTAGTTGCATCTCGTTTCTGACTCAATACTTCACTCTGCTCATGCGAAAACGTAAATTCTACCAAGCATCATTTCCCACACCCTAGTCATCCGATCTCGCTCAAATTTGAATGATAGTTGGGGGATGACAATTTGATCATCCCATATCAATTTAAACATTATTGTATCACTAATAGCTACTGCGCATGCGCCTATGTGAAATACTTGCAACGACCTTAATTTCCACAGTTTTCTTCCGATTTTGATGAAATTGTCATTGAATGCGCGGGTAGGTTGTAGGTGGTCCCGTACCTACTTCATCGTTCTTAACTCATCAGTTCATTCTGCGCATGAGCAAATGTGAATAACATTGAGTATCATTTTTCCGTTTCTTAATTGACCAGTTATGACGTTTTACGCTACTTCTTGATTTAATCTTTTCCGCTATGGGATTTTTCAAGGTCATTTAAAACTTTTCAATGATCTATACATTCATGATACGCAAACGAGGAAGCTATGTGCCACACCCAAATTAGCAGACTTTTTTTTGGGGGGGGGGGGGGGGGGAGATATTTTATAAGGATGTGTTATTAACTTTGACGACTGGTTAGGCCAATAGTTAACGTTGAAGATGAACTATGGGTGGATAATTTTTTAATTGATTAGGTAGGGTTGCCTTCACGGGCTTTTTATATATGGTATTTTTGCACAAAATTTCGAAAAAATATAGTTGGTATGTTGGAAAAATATATTTATATCGGTGTAAATAAGTTGTGGATTTATTGAGATCGGAAGACGAAAGGCAAAAAGACCTGACTTTTTCATGTTCGAAGTTTAACTGCTGATAAATTCGTCTCAGCCTGGCCGAACACTCGAGTATTCGTAACGGAAAACTTGACCCCACTGAGAGTAGATATACTACGGATGATCAAGAAGAAAGCAGAGAAAAGAAGCACCAAATATGTCTGGATTAAGAACTTTCTAGTCCATACGAGGAAAAATGAAAATTAGCCAGTGACGGTAATTCGTACCCTCGACGACCTAGATAACATTCGAAACGTGATATTTGCTTTTGAAAATTGGTTGATCCACATGTAGACAATTTCAGTGATGGATATAATGAATTTTGCTTCCTCACTACCGAAGTTAGGAAAGCTATGTGTTCGTGATTGAAGTCGAAAAAAAGTTTTGTCCTCCAAAATCAAAATGTTCTGTTGCTTTTTGCGTTTCAGAGCTTGCTGATCAATTTTGGTTACGTGTCCGTCTGTCTGTCTGCCTGTTTGAGGAATGTCGTATGAATTACATCAAGATTGGTGGAGTAATAACTATAGCGCATGCGCAAAACTAAAATTGATCGAGACAGAAATAACTACGATACTAATGGACCGATATTTATGAAATTTTCAAGGATTATGGAATTTAGCTCCTAGACGTTCCCTCATGAATTTCATTACTGTTGGATTAATGGTAGTTTGTGCGCATGCGCAAACGTTTATTTCTTATAACGACGATTTATCGATCATTTTGACTCGTACTTTGTTCTTCAACTAATTCTATACGTCCGTGTTATAATATTTGAGGAAGCTATACTGCCCACCCAACTCGGCAGACGTTTTTGTAATTTGGTAGTGAGTCTAATTGAATGTCTTACCAATCTTTCAATGATTACATGAGTTAAAATGAACTTGCTATTGGGAACAAAAAATTATTTTTCATATGCACTTTAGGAGCTACAATTGTAATTTTGATGAAATGAGAGTATTGTTGGAAACTGTTACTTTTAAGCCAGATTTTATTATTCTTAATGAAGTCTATGGTAGACTTTGCGTACTATTGCAACTTATGAATGGGTACAGGGCCTCAAAATCATCGAATAATAGAAATAATAATGACAGGGTTTTTTTTATGGCAATGATAAATATGATTACAGTATTGAAGAATCAACATTGTGTGATGCAACAGTAGCTACTTGAAATTAGATTTGTGTGTGACAAGGTCTATGGAATTTATAGATCCCCTACAACCAATCCTTATCAAGTTTATTCGAGATTTGAGGTCGGAACTTGAAAATGTTGATCGAGATTGTTTTACTTACATTGTAAGAGATATCAATATCGTTTTATTGCAAGAAGATAATAGTAATGATCATCTGAATATGATTTCTTCCATGGGGTTTCTTTCTCTAATTACTGAGCCCACCCGAGTTCAAGGGTTGTCAACTAGTTGCTTAGATCATATAATTGCCCGATCAAAGCACTCACAGCTCAACCCTGCTGAAATAAAGAGAGCGATTACCGACCACTTTAGCACGGTGGTGACTATTGTTGATTCACACAATGAAATCTTGAATGATAACAAAAACGCCTTAAAATTTAAGAAAAAAATTGGCTTTGAGGCAGTAGGAGTTTCTTTTTCTAACATGGATCGGTCTTGGGTGTATGAAGAAGATTTGAATCAGTCGGCAAATGCATTTATTAATTTATTGAAAAATGTTATTGAGTATCATACTACAGTTGAAACTTTCAAACCCACCTTCAATAGACATACTCCGTGGATTACGAATGGTCTAACGATTTCTATTACAAGACGCGATAAACACAAGTTTAGCAAATTGGTTAAACAACCCTACAGTAAACGATTAAAAGATTACTATAAAAATATTGAAATAAGTTGAAATACATTATTAGGAAAACTAGAGACACAGTAACATTTCCAACAGAAAAAGAGTTTGCCAAGTTGGGTGGGCAGTATAACTTCCTCACATATTGTAACATGGACGGATTAGTAGAACAATTATTTAACCTCCGACATTTAACCCCTCTACAGCCCCTGGAATTTGATTAAAATTCATCAAAATGTGTTCTCGTAGATAAATTATGTCTTTGAATCCGAATTTGAAATCCGTTTTTTTCTACGACTTTTAGTTCTTCGGATTTATTAAATTTCATGAATTTCATGAAAAACTCCCAAAATTCATCTTGGAAATTGTTCAAAATTCATAAACTTGTGTTACATTATGGAAATCAGGGCACTGAATCCGAATTTGTAATCTGTTTTGCTGAAGGACGCTCCTTTTACCGCATTTCTGAAATTTCATGAAAATCTCCCCAAAATGCCCCTGGAAATTGTTTTAAATTCATCAGAATGTGTTCTTGTAGGTAAATTGAGGCGCTGGATTTGAATTTGGAACCCGTTTTGTTCTACGCCGTTCCATTCACCGGCAAGTGACAAAAACCACAATTTCATGAAATTTCCCAAATTTCCTTCTTATTATATTTCTTTGGTATATTTAAGATGGGAAAAACTAAATTTCATATCCCCATCACAAGCAGTTGCTTCATAAGCATCAACTAAAAACATCAAACATTTCAGGTCTTCCCCCAACCCCACCCACTGATTGACCCCTGTATGGTGATGAAAATGCACTAGAAATATTCAATAATATATGCAGATAACCTACCTAAAAGGTGAAAATTAAAAAAAAATTTACGAAACTGAATTTTCCAAAAAAGCCGAGCGGGCACTTACTGGAACCACCCGGGCTTCATTCTGAAGAAACTTTTTGTTTTAAAAATGTATTTTTTATCTTAAATTCGCAATTTCTCCATTAAAACACACAGGAAATTCGACGGAAATGTTTTCCAGTATGTAATTTGAGTGGCTGAATCCGATTTTGATATCCGTTTTGCGCTAAGACACTTCGTTCACGGGATATACAAAATTTCATGAATTTCATAAAAATCTCCCCAAAACGCCCTTGGAAATTGTCCAAAATTCACCAAAATTAGTACCCTTGTATTTTTCGATGCGCTGAGTCCAAATTTGAAGTCCATTTTGCTTTCAGAAGCTGCGTTCGCTAGATTCCACAATTTCATGAAAATTCGAAAAATAATTCTTTACGCCATTTCTACAGAGTTTTTGAAGGGTACATACAAAATTTGGAGGTCCCTGCTTACATAGGTGCTTCGGAATAGTATAAAAAAGAATCCGACCATTTTGTATGAGACCCCTCTACAGCCCCTGGAATTTGATTAAAATTCATCAAAATGTGTTATCGTAGATAAATTATGTCTTTGAATCCGAATTTGAAATCCGTTTTTTTCTACAACTTTTAGTTCTTCGGATTTATTAAATTTCATGAATTTCATGAAAAACTCCCAAAATTCATCTTGGAAATTGTTCAAAATTCATCAACTTGTGTTACATTATGGAAATCAGGGCACTGAATCCGAATTTGTAATCTGTTTTGCTGAAGGACGCTCCTTTTACCGCATTTCTGAAATTTCATGAAAATCTCCCCAAAATGCCCCTGGAAATTGTTTTAAATTCATCAGAATGTGTTCTTGTAGGTGAATTGAGGCGCTGGATCTGAATTTGGAACCCGTCTTGTTCTACGCCGTTCCATTCACCGGCAAGTGACAAAAACCACAATTTCATGAAATTTCCCAAATTTCCTTCTTATTATATTTCTTTGGTCGATTTGACATGGGAAAAACTAAATTTCATATCCCCATCACAAGCAGTTGCTCCATAAGCAACAACTAAAATTATCAAACATTTCAGGTCTTCCCCCAACCCCACCCACTGATTGACCCCTGTATGGTGGGTGAAAATTAAGAAAAAAATTTACGAAACTGAATTTGCCAAGAAAGCCGAGCGGGCACTTACTGGAACCACCTGGGCTTCATTCTGAAGAAACTGTTTGTTTTAAAAACGTATTTTTTATCTCAAATTTGCAATTTCTCCATTAAAACACACAGGAAATTCGACATAAATGCTTTCCTCTATGTATTTTGAGTTGCTGAATCCGATTTTGGAATTCGTTTTGCGCTAGGACGCTTCGTTCACGGGATATACAAAATTTCATGAATTTCATAAAAATCTCCCCAAAACGCCCTTGGAAATTGTCCAAAATTCACCAAAATTAGTACCCTTGTATTTTTCGATGCGCTGAGTCCAAATTTGAAGTCCATTTTGCTTTCAGAAGCTGCGTTCGCTAGATTCCACAATTTCATGAAAATTCGAAAAATAATTCTTTACGCCATTTCTACAGAGTTTTTGAAGGGTACATACAAAATTTGGAGGTCCCTGCTTACATAGGTGCTTCGGAATAGTATAAAAAAGAATCCGACCATTTTGTATGAGACCCCTCTACAGCCCCTGGAATTTGATTAAAATTCATCAAAATGTGTTCTCGTTGATAAATTATGTCTTTGAATCCGAATTTGAAATCCGTTTTGTTCTACGACGTTTAGTTCTTCGGATATATTAAATTCATGAATTTCATGAAAAACTCCAAAGATTCATCTTGGAAATTGTTCAAAATTCATCAACTTGTGTTACATTATGGAAATCAGGGCGCTGAATCCGAATTTGGAATCCGTTTTGTTCTACGCCGTTCCATTCACCGGCAAGTGACAAAAAACACAATTTCATGAAATTTCCCAAATTTCCTTCATATTGTGTTTCTTTGTTCGATTTCACATGGGAAAAACTAAATTTTATATCCCCATCACAAGCAGGTGCTCCATAAGCAACAACTAAAAATATCAAACATTTCAGGTCTTCCCCCAACCCCACCCACTGATTGACCCCTGTATGGTGGGTGAAAATTAAAAAAAAAATTTTACGAAAATGAATTTGCCAAAAAAGCCGAGCGGGCACTTACTGGAACTACTTGGGCTTCATTCTGAAGAAACTGTTTGTTTTAAAAAATTATTCTTTATCTTAAATTCGCAATTTCTCCATTAAAACACACAGGAAATTCGACGAAAATGCTTGACGGTATGTATTTTGAGTCGCTGAATCCGATTTTGAAATCCGTCTTGCGCTAGGACGCTTCGTTCACGGGATATACGAAATTTCATGAATTTCATAAAAATCTCCCCAAAACGCCCTTGGAAATTGTCTAAAATTCACCAAAATTAGTATCCTTATATTTTTCGATGCTCGATCTTCTATCCGTTGCCACATTAAAATTTGATCGAGAGCACTTCGTACGTCAGCGAGAAAATTGCGTTTCTGGATCAGTAGAACGCGATGGTGCCGTCAAAATTGCCGAAATATGATGTCTTGCTGGATAAATCAGCGACAGTAGGCGGGAAACGACAAAAAAAAAAAAAAAAAAAAAAAAAAAAAAAAAAAAAAGTGTTCCCCGCTATGTTTTTTCCCGCCATAGACACAGTAAATGTTTGACGGTCTTGGTTCGGGTTGGTCCTTAAATGTTCGTTGAAGTTCCAATTTGGTCACATGCGAGTTCAGATACATGAAATATTCTTTTCCGATTGTAGTGAACAAAAAGTAGACAAGCTACATTTTGAGCTAACGCGCTCTTCCTGTTTCGTCGAAAGTTATGTAGGTCTGAAGTTTGATTTCGAACCTGTCTCTTGATTTAAAAGACACATCCAACAGAAAAATAGACGGTAAAAACGATAACCCTTCTACGCAGATGAAATAATGACATATCTTTATTAAACCTAATAAACTTTTTGTGGTTCCACATAGTTTTATAAGATTTAATTTGTTTGAAAGTAATTTCCTACTGAAAAAAACGTTTGCCAAGTTGGGTGGGCAGTATAACTTCCTCACATATTGTAACATGTACGAATAGAAAGGGAAAGGGATAGCCCTTCTACGCAGATTAAATTATGGCCTACCTTTACAAAAATAGACGAAGAAAACAAATACGAGCAAACATTTAATATCCGACAGTTCTGTTAGTAAATGATCTTATAACTAAAATTTTGGTGGTTCCACATAAGGTACCGCATTTGATAGTCATTTCCAACAGAAAAAAAAGTCTGCCAAGTTGGGTGGGAGGTATAACTTCCTCACATAGAGAACGCACCGAATTATTATACAGCAGTCTGCAGTAAAAATAGTACTGATATGTTCTTAAAACTAAACTTTTCTTAGTTCCACATAATCTTTCGTGGTCTCTCTTGAAAAACATCAATGGAGGTGACGGGTGTGAAAGTAATTTCAAAAACAAAAAAAGTCTGTCATGTTGGGTGGGCAGTTTTGTAGCATAATACTAAAATGTTTGTGGTTCCACGTGATCTCTATGGCCTTCTTCGCAGATAAATGGCCTATCATAATTAAACCTAATAAACTTTTCGTGGAACCACATAGAAAACGCAGCAAATTATTACACAGCAATTTATTATTTTCGTTTTGCCCCTTTTATAAACTTTATTTACGTATTTTATTTTCATTATTTTAACATGGATATGTTTTTGGGCTGGGGTTCATTCTAAAATTTGCGTAACGACACCAAAATTTGTGATGACCTGGCACTTTAGATTATTATTAACTCGAAAAGTGAAGGCTAGGAAAATCGTAGTCGTCGGGTTTCATAGTAGGAAAATCGTTCGCCACTTCTTGGAATGCTCCCATTTTATTACAACATCTCATGACCTCTAGGACATTGTAGTGTAAAGGAATGCTAATTTATTACTCCAAGTTATAAACTAATATTGTTTTGTAACCATAATGGAATAATCTTGTGAAAAGAAGGCCCTACATGGTTGGTATACAATTGAGTAGTAGGTACCTACTGGTAAGCAGTAGGTACTAGACATATCCATGATCTATTGTTTTTCCCATCAAGGGAGAAATTATGGATATGTTATGAGGATATTTTTTATTTCATTCCCTTGGGATTGTCTATAGAAAGGGTTTGTAAGTAATTTTCAAATGTTCCACCCCCACCTGAACCATGGGCTGTTAGTCTCGATGGTATGGGGACTAACTATATCCAATCGCATCTATGCATCCCACTGAGAGCGAGCGAAGCGAGCAACATTCCCCACACATTTCAAATCACCCTTAGTGATACACCGTTTCCAATGATTCTACATGTCCCACTCAACAGTAAAGACCATGGGATCTATACTGCCATACCGAGCGTGTGTAGCGAGCGAGAGAACTAGGCTAGTATAATAATTTACCTCTTCACGTGCAGGACGCTAAAACATATCTCTTGGCTTATGATACGTCGACATTGGTTTCTGGTTAGTCCTGGAATGAAGGTATACACTAAAGCTCATGACGCTCTGGATTCATTGAATAACTGGTTTTCGGACAGTTACCTCACGCTAAATGCAAACAAAACTAAATACATTTAAGTAGGGAGTAAAAATTAAATCGTAGAAAATATGAGTCATAATATGATATTAGTTTAGAAAAATCCGTTTGAAAAATTAGTTTATCCATCATGGATTACTGTTTAGAAAAATCGTGTTGTACATGTGCGACTTTGGAGAGAGCATTTACCTATCGTTATCTGGGTGTACATATTGATAATAAGTTAACGTGGTAATCACATTTAGACATTATACATGAAAAACTAAGGAGATTTTCGTTTTTGTTTTCTAATGTGAGGAATGTATTCAGGAATGATAAGCTTAGTCTTTCATATATTATTCTTTGGTACAATCAGTCTTACAATTAAACCGTTAAATATAATTCAAAGGTCTATTATGAAAATAATAATGAGAAAGCCACACCGATATCCGAACATCCAACTTTATGAAGAATTTAAAATACCTATTTACCCCTCATCAGTTATTTGTAAAATCACTTCTATCAGTGTTCCATCGGAATCCAGGCATGATAAATAGGAATGCTTGTGACCATGATTATGAAACAAGATTTAGATGGGAGGGAAATGTAGTTAACCCAAAGCCATCTATGACGCCAACCACGAGGAGCCCATCCTGTATTTTGTATATTTTGTACCGGTCTATCGACGGAAATTTGAGATCTCCGCAACTTCACTCCCGCGCTCTATGAAAAAATAATATAATGAAGGTGGGTCAAGCTTGGACACAGCAAACGTGAAGCTGTATTCAGTAGTACCTACACTGTATAAATTTAATCAGTATTAATTATTAACTATGTACATGATGATAGAGATTCATTTTAAAAGTATCTTAATTTTTGTAATTCTCCCATGTATAAGATGTGAATAGTTAGAAACTCAGCTCGGAACGAAGCTTGCTTGATACTTAAGGGCTATTGCCTTCCATCTAGCATTAGGTATATTGAGATATATTCCTTGTAATTAATTGAAAGTGTTCTTTGTAAAAATTCAATAAAATAAATAAATATATAGAAATAAATATCATTCGAAAATTTAATTTTTGTCACTCGTATTACCAAATTACTAAACAAATTTAAATAAATATATAAATTGAAATAAATATAACAAATTGAAATGAATGTAATCATGCAATATTGTTTTCCATGATTTATCGTGAAAATAGGAACTGGAAATATAGGGATCCTAGATAAATTTTGAACTACCTACTTTTTTAAACAGCTCGAAAGGGATTCTGTAGAACATACCTACCTCAATCTTTGCTTGAAAATATGACAATTCAAGGTACATTCCCATAGGCGGGTAACTGAGAATAACAAATTAATCACAATGGGCCAGCCAATTGGGGCATAATATTCCACAGGTACCTACTTACTTCTACTATAAAAACCTGGTAATATCACTACCGAATTTAGATTATTTAAATGCTCAAAAAATAGTATTTTTGTTACAAAATAACAAAATATATATAGTTTTTTTTTTTTTTTTTTTTTCCAAACCCTAGCTTAGGAGGCGCAGAGCCGATGTTGTCTACTTCCTCCATTGTCCAAGGTATATGAGTATATAGGCAGCTTACAGGCACTGCCCTCTGTTTTTCCAGTCATCCGCGTGGAGCGCATGTGTGTCAAATTTTTCGAGTCTGTCTACTAAGACCGAGAGCTTGATCAAAGCCGATTTCTCCAAGATTAATGCTTGCTGGGTGGATAGCAGATGTTATTTCAACTTTTAGCGTTGTGATTATGACTGATGGGGTTAAATTCCTCGAGATGTAGCGCATTTTATTTAGAGCGAGTGAAGGTTTTTGGAATCCGATTGTTGTGTCATCCAGAAGTGTTTTGGGATTTTTCTACTAAGGTAAATGGCTCTCTCGGCCGAATTGCAATTCTGATTTGGAATAAGCACTAGGTACTTGAAACGTAGCAGAAACAGTATATTGAGCAAATTAAATGTTTTCTCAAGTTGCAAAAACGGAAGTGGATTATTCAAGGAACAATACCAGAACATTTGAGACGCGGCTTAAAAAAAAAAAAAAAAAAAAAAAAAAAAAAAAAAAAAAAAAAAAAAAAAAAAAAAAACTCGGTTCTTCGGACCTTGCCAGGGGACAAGCCCCCTCTGGACCCCATAATGGTTACTGCTTAGAACCTTCGTCTAAAATTCAAGAAACATGGAACATGCTTTAGCCGTGATTTTAAAAATGGACATTACTTTCCACTCTGTTGGGATGTTAGGAAAGTAAAAATGGACATTACTTCCACTCTGTTGGGATGTTGGGAAAGTAAAAATGGGTATTACTTTCCAATCTATTGGGATGCTGGGTAAGTAAAAGTGGACATTACTTTCCAATCTGTTGGGATGTTGGAAAAGTAAAAATGGACAATACTTTCCACTCTGTTGGGATGTTGGGAAAGTAAAGGTGGACGTTTCCACTCTGTTGGGATGTTGGGAAAGGAAAAATAGACATTACTTTCCACTCTGTTGGGATATTGGGAAAGTAAAAGTATACAATACCTTCCACTCTGTTGAGATGTTGGGAGAGTAAAAATGGACAATACTTTCCAATCTTTCGGGATGTTGGGAAAGTAAAAATGGACATTAGTTTCCACTCTGTTGGGATGTTGGGAAAGTAAAAATGGACAATACTTTCCACTCTGTTGGGATGTTGAGAAAGTAAAGGTGGACATAAGTTTCCACTCTGTTGGGATGTTGGGAAAGTAAAAATGGACATTACTTTCCACTCTGTTGGGATATTTGGAAAGGAAAAGTGGACAATACTTTCCACTCTGTTGAGATGTTGGGAAAGTAAAACTGGACAATACTTTCCACTCTGTTGGGATGTTGGGAAATTAAAAATGGACAATACTTTCCACTCTGTTGGGATGTTGGGAAAGTAAAAGTGGAGATTACTTTCCAATCTGTTGGGATGTTGGGAAAGTAAAAGTGGAGATAAGTTTCCACTCTGTTGGGATGTTGGGAAAGTAAAGGTGGATATTACTTTCCACTCTGTTGGGATGTTGGGTAAGTAAAAGTGGACATTACTTTCCACTCTGTTGGGATGTTGGGAAAGTAAAAATGGACAATACTTTCCACTCTGTTGGGCTGTTGGGAAAGTAAAGGTGGACATAAGTTTCCACTCTGTTGGGATGTTGGGAAAGTAAAAATGGACATTACTTTCCACCCTGTTGGGATGTTGGGAAAGTAAAAGTGGACAATACTTTCCACTCTGTTGAGATGTTGGGAAAGTAAAAATGGGCAATACTTTCCACTCTGTTGAGATGTTGGGAGAGTAAAGGTGGACATAAGTTTCCACTCTGTTTGGATGTTGGGAAAGTAAAAGTGGACATTACTTTCCACTATTTTGGGATGTTGGGAAAGTAAAAAATCCCGAGCTACTCTCGTTCTGGCTACACGAGGGACGAACATGTTGATTTAGATGAATACGAAAGCGCAAGACAGAGAGGGACAACGTTGACGCCGCAATCCTGTAATCGGTGTTATTGTATAAAAAGACGGATGTTACAGAAGCGGTATTAGGGCACCTGTGCCCTAATACTGGATCTGTTAACCTGTGCCGTAAGACTGTAAAAGTAAATATATATATATATATATATATATATATATATATATATATATATATATGTATATATATATATATATATATATATATATAAGTATATATATGTATGTGTCATTCCAGACGATAACTCTCGATAGAATTGAGATAATAACTTCGTTCTTTCGCCAAAAAATCAAGCATTTCAAAAGAAAGGATGAGTTCGTTGGACAACACTTTTTGAGTACATTAAATCGGTCAAATTTCAAAAAATGTACTTAAAAAATCACTAAAAAAGGCACAAAACTGCTAAAAATTAACAAATTTCTATTTTTTAGCAGAATGCTACTCGAAAAAATTAATCAAACATGAAATAGAACATTTAAAAATTTAAGCACAAAATTGTACTGAAATGTACTTAAATTTCATTAAAATAAGCTAAAAATCGATAGGAACACTTGAAAAAATTGTAAAAATCCAAGAAATCGTTTTTTCATTGGAATATTACTGACAAAAAGTTAGATTGCTATAAAATGTATAATAAAATTTGTATTTGTCCCCAAAGTGCCCAAATTTCAACAGAAATTAACAAATGTAATACGACCATTTATGAAAATTCGCTCATACGATCATGCTGCATGACTGGACCTTTTTTTTATAAACTAAATAGTATAGTGGTGTACGAGTACATGGAAGAACAAAAGAAACAACAATTAAATAAATGCTGTCCGGGTTTCCTCGATAAAATCACAGGATGTAGAATATTCAAGTTCTCAGCATGGAATTTTTCAAGTTTTTGCTATCTAGTTTATCAGTTGTCCATCGTGATATCTCGTTGATCTTGGTTTCTCAACTGAGGCGGCGTCCATGTCGGTTCTTTACATAAATTATTGTTCTATTAAATTTTGTATCTCAAACATTGCGACTCAAACTTACTTTGTTCTTCAACTAATTCTATACATCCATTTTAGAGTACCTGGGGAAGCTATACTGCCCACCCAACTTGGCATTTCATATCCAATGTTGTGAACTCACGGCGAGCGAAGGAGGCCAAGTGTAGATCGTAAGTTGAGCGCTATCTACCGGTATAACTCCCAAGTTGTCTGGCGCGTTTCGCGGCATTCCCGCGAACCAACATGCTCTCTTCTCATTCAGTAGTTGGCACGAGTATCGATATCCATAGTATCGATTTCCACCGCGAATCGATAGTTGTAGAATACGCCCATCGATCACTTAAGACCAATTGGTCAGAGACAGGTTCAGGGTCCAAGGGATTAGTGCGAAAATCTAAACGAACGATTGCTTTAGATATCTACCATGCCTTTCTCCCATATTCCCATTCATTTTGAAGAGGAATACCTATCAATGAGTTCAAATAATAAATAAAATAACCTGCTATAATATCCCTCCGGTACCTACTCCGGTGGTCTAGGCTGGAATAGAGCCTTCGGTCGGGTCGGGTTCGACCGTTCTCGCTCTTCTGTTGTTTTTCCCTATCTTACTTTATTTTGAAGGAATTTATGAGAAAGTAAAGTACCACCTACTTATCTGCATTTATGAAGTGTATCTGGCGAATATGAATAGTAAATTACCTATCATGGCCCGGGCGGGCGGCGTTACAACCGAAGAAATCCTTTGAGGAGTTCGAATTATAATCAGATTCGCCATATTCCGATTTCTCAGAATCAGATTAAGTTTGTGGACATTCATAAGCACCCAGGAACTACTCCGCATATAATTGTAATATTACTTAAATATTTATCTATAAATATTAAAAATTTATATATTTTCAACTTAACATTTTTTTAGTTCAAATTAGTAGGTACCTAATTTTTTGAAATTTAATGAATTTTGTTATTGAATTTTATGAGTTTAGTTTATTTTATGATGAATGAAAGTTTATTTTTCCACTTTGTTTTTATTTCTTGTTTTTTTAAATAAATTTCTTCTACGTTTCTTTCGAATTGGTTCTTGATTTATAGCCTACCGTTCAGCGATTTGGCCGAAAATATCAAAAAGTGTTTACAAAAAATTTCTAGTCATGCAGCATGATCCTAAGAGTACATTTTCTTAAATTACCTACCGAATTATAATACGTTAAATTGTATTTAAAATTGAGCAATTTCAAAAGAAATAAATGGTTGAAAACCAATTTTATGGCCAAAGAAACTCATAGTTACAAAATAAAATTGGGTGATTCAAAAAAGATGTTGGATTTTTAGTTTTTTTTTCTTCAGTTTTTATAGGTTTTTCAGCAAATATTAATGAAATTAAGTAAGTACATTTTCCAGCATTATTTTGTGCAAACCGTCTTTAATGTCCTAGTTAATTATTTTCACGGTACAATCGTTGATAGTTTAGTTTTGACTAAAACTCTTTTAAAAATTATAAATTTAACGATTTTTTGCCGTTTTTAACCATTTTTTTGAACATATTTTGAAATTTGACCAATTTAATGTGCTCAAAAACTCATCTTTTCGTTTGGAAAGCTTGATTTTTTGCGGCAAGAACGGGAATTTTTATCTCAATCTTCAGAAAAGTTATCGTCACACACACACACACACACACACGATGAAAACACGTTGATATATTATATACATATATATATATATATATATATATATATAATTATATATATATATATATATATATATATATATATATATATATATATATATATATATATATACCTAAAGAGCGCAAAATTCAGGAATCGCTTCAGAATGCTTCTAAACGGATTTCAATGAATACATTTTTCAAACATTTTGATTTTATAATTTTCTGATTCATTGCAATAGCTTTATTTTCTACAAAAATTCATTATATACAAGAAGTTTTTTTTTTTTTTTTTTTTTTTTTTTTTTTTTTTTTAATTGGAAAATAATCATGAAGTCCATTCAGGGACCCCTATTGCATGGTATACCTATTCGTGATCAGCGTATACCTATTCCTATAAGAATGGTAGAAAACGGAATTTTGTCCATCCCGCTCATATACTCGAAGCACTGTGTGTCTGGGCCGAAACCCGACTCCTGTCAATCCAAGGCTGAAAAAACCTTTGGATCTGCAATGTGATAGATAATAAATAGTCGTTTTATAAGGATTTCCTGTTGCAACCAATAAATAAAAATCATGTATCATGTTTTCTCACGTCGTAATGTAAGTATTGAATGTAACTACGATATGATCTGCACTATGGGTTTCTGTAAGAAATGTGATTTGTAGTATGGAATTTTAAGTAAATAATACCAATAAACTTTCAAGGAACTAACATTTTAATTTTTGAATAAAAATAGTTTCATAAAGTTTACAATCCAACATGAATTCATTTATTTATATAGGTAGGCATTTATTTTTTTACGATATCTTTCTCTTCTTAGTTGAATGTTGAGGAACCTCTACCTCTTCATCGTCATTGTGTCGTCTTTGTATCTTGTCATCAGCCGTGATACTAGAGCTATTGCGATGATTGGTCTGCGATACGATAAGTAAGTTACGAAACGATGAGTTGACAATGATAATTTGTCGAGACCACGAAAGAACATTCCATCGATATAAGTGCTGTTTCTTGCAGTCCCGATTGTGGAATCGTTCATCATTTTCAAGTCCCAAAGACCATCCACGAAGTTTACGAATTCACGTCCAATGTCGGTGTTCAAATAGATATTGAAATCTTCAACCATGATAATTGGCAGTTTGTGTAAATCGGATCGTACTCAGGAACGAACACTCGTACTGTAAGTGACAGAACATAGAGACGCACCAGGGCTTATATAGACGCCAACGAGTAAGGCTTTGACGCTGCTGAAGGGAATGTCACTAGCATTTTAAATGTCACCTTCAATGCGCGAGCGATCCCTATTTTCGCTTTCGTCGTTCGTCTGGGCCAATCATTCGTGTTTAGCCGAACACAGCTTTTCATTGATCTAAAAAATGGCCACGACACTAGCTTGTTCCTCTATGCGCTTGGACGGAGCAACCTTTCTGAATCCTACATTTCTCACATCAACACATCGCACTTCGATATGACATAATCTGAGATGGACCCTCGCGATGAGTGTTGAACGATTGAACCTTGACAGAACAGAGCGTCCATAGATTATGTCATCACGGCAAGTAGTGAGACGATCCTTCATCTCGTCGCCAATGGCCATGAACCTATGATTGTCCAGACGTTTGAACTCCTTCAATAGCTCGACGTTCGGGTTATCATTCCAAACGAGACCTTCTCGAACGATCAAGTTTGTCCCCCACCCCGGCAACTTATTGGAACCGTTCCCTACAAGAAGAACTATGAGTTCTTCAATTCCGTTCAACGTGGAGCAGCGCTCATGAGTCACAAATGAAAAGTCACATTTACGTTTCTAAACTGTTATGTGATCGTGTTATGACCACCAAACTATACACTTCATTCTGATCTACATATCCAACTAATCTGCATTTTTACTAAGGGATTGACTACTTGATGTTATGTATTTTTGAGATGCGAGCTTGCGAGCATCCAGACCACCAAACTATACACTTTATTCTGACCTACATGGAATTGAAGAACTCACAGTTCTTCTTGTAGGGAACGGTTCCAAGTAGTTGCCGGGGTGGGGGACAAACTTGGTCGTTCGAGAAGGTCTCGTTTCCAATGAATAATGGAAGATGCGATCTCCATCACCAATCGTGATGAAGATTCCATCGAGCGAACGCATTCGCGTAAGCACCACATACACCAGTTTAAAGTGTAAATAGCGTGTAAATTAGCTGTAGGAGTTTCTCAGCTGTTCGGGGTCCTATGCATCTTCAGGTAAAATACCTAAAGACCCTTCATACAAAATTGCAGCTTGAAAGTGCAGTTATGCTGATTTGAGTGGTTCTTCACTTTGTCCATTATACTCAGTAGGCCTATAGAGGCTCCATATCAAATTTCAGTCTTCTAGGTCTATTAGGAGAGAATTGAGCTCACGAGCTCACTCAGCTGATCTGTGTGGGCCCTCACTTTGTCAATCGTACTCATAAGGCCTGTAGAGGCTCCACGCCGAATTTCAGCTACGAACTAAATCACTCGCGACGAAATTGTGAAAACCCTTTTAAAAACGGAACTTAGTGAAAAACGTTGTCTATTTCCACGAAAAATAAAGAGTTACAATGTTAAATCGATTTCGACAGTTAGGCCATCATCAGTAACAAACAATAACTGAATAACTATTTAATTCAGTTATTGTTTGTTACTGATGATGGCCTAACCGTCGAAATCGATTTAACAGTGTAACTCTTTATTTTTCGTGGAAATAGACAACGTTTTTCACTATTTTCCGTTTTAAATTTCAGCTTCCTGCGCCTATTCGGAGAGAAATGAGCTCCTGAGCCGACACAGCTGATCTAGGTGCTCCCTCACTAATTGTATTCTAACTGTCTTGTAGAGGCTATGTTCAAATTTCAGCTTCATAGATGAAACGGCATAGAAATTAGCTTTATGATCCAATCAGCTGATCAGAGGTCTATTCATTTGCATCGTCTAGCACTTACTGCTTACAAGTACCTACTACTCGATAGTACCAACCGTGTAGTGCCTTCTTTTCGCATTATTAGTTTATTATAGTTACTTAGCAATATTAGTTTATAACGTAGCGTAATAAATCAGCTTTCCGTCACACCACAGCGGATTAGGGTTCATGAGATGTGAAAAAATGAGAGCATTCCAAAAAGAGGCGAACGATTTTCCTGATATGAAAACTAATGGAGTTACACTTCCCTAGCAACGAATTGGTTGTACGTGAAAATCAAAATAAAACGTGTCGGCTCTTGCTAAACTTCCAAGTAAAACCAAAGCGACAATTTAAAAATTTAGTCGACATTATACAAAAACTCGTAAACGAGTTCCACTATCTGCTTTACAAGCAGATACCATGTTACAATTAGGGTGGTTCAAAAAAAAAAAAAAGTTCTGGGATTTTTGGTCCCCATTGCGTTTTTGCTTCCTCGGTATGTCAGAATGACTCTCCTAAATTTTTAGCAAAAAATATTAATCCTAACCACTTTACCTGGGTCGATTTTTGCCAGTTATCCACTGCTATCGTAAACCAACCTCTAAATTGGGGCCGACGTGATAATTTGAAGGACGGATTACAATTTTTTTAGGTCTATTTATGGGTTTTCGCATGCGCTGAACACGATGAACCTATTTATTTTACGCTCCGTCCACTAGTTATCCGGTAAACTGGCGGAGGGCACTGCTTGAAGATAAGTAAAAATCGAAAATTTCACCGAAAATGCTGTCGCCTGGTTAAGAATCGTACTAGAAACATGCTATTATGGTCGGATAATATGCTTTGGCATGTTCTGAACATGATTCCGTTTTTTACTATACTTTTTTACTTCGTTTATCGGCCATAAACCTCAAATTACTTGTAGGGTAATAGACAAATTCACCCTAATTTCACCAGAAATTATGTCGCGTTGATAATTTAAGGTCCCAAAATACCTTGTGCCGATAAAATTTGGTATTTTCCAGGATACTCGATACAAAGCCGTAGGTAATTTGGCAAGGATCTGAACCGGCATTGTACTTATTCGCCAAATATAGCGGCAAAATGTAGAAAATAGCTAAAGTTTTCCCATTTTTCTGTAAAATTCCTTAGTTTCCATCGGTTTTCCGGGGTCAAATTCGTAGTTCTGAATTGTCTGAACTGTGATTGGATTGTTAAATAAAAAATGATGCAGTATAATTGAAAATAATATGTAATATAATTTTAGTTTCACAAAACATAACATTTTAACGAGAATAACATAACAAAAAAAAAAAAAAAAAAAAAAAAAAATTAAACACGATGAAATATCGAAACATAAAAAAAAAAATACCAAATTTTATCGGCACAAGGTATTTTGGGACCTTAAATTATCAACGCGACATAATTTCTGGTGAAATTAGGGTGAATTTGTCTATTACCATACAATTAATTTGAGGTTTATGGCCGATAAACGAAGTAAAAAAGTATAGTAAAAAACGGAATCATGTTCAGAACATGCCAAAGCATATTATCCGACCATAATAGCATGTTTCTAGTACGATTCTTAACCAGGCGACAGCATTTTCGGTGAAATTTTCGATTTTTACTTATCTTCAAGCAGTGCCCTCCGCCAGTTTACCGGATAACTAGTGGACGGAGCGTAAAATAAATAGGTTCATCGTGTTCAGCGCATGCGAAAACCCATAAATAGACCTAAAAAAATTGAAATCCGTCCTTCAAATCATCACGTCGGCCCCAATTTAGAGGTTGGTTTACGATAGCAGTCGATAACTGGCAAAAATTGACCCAGGTAAAGTGGTTAGGATTAATATTTTTTGCTAAAAATTTAGGAGAGTCATTCTGACATACCGAGGAAGCAAAAACGCAATGGGGACCAAAAATCCCAGAACTTTTTTTTTTTTTTTTTTTTGAACCACCCTAATGTTACATGGATATGTCTTTGATTGGGGATTTCATAACGGTTGTCCTCGAGAGTTGTAAACAAATCCTTTAACTTTGGACTGTAGGCGACGAAATGTAGGATATAGAATTTATTCTTGGAGACACCATAAGCATACTATACATACTATTAAAGTATATATTTCTCCAATACAGGCGCTATCATTTTTATGTTCATGATAGCCTGATTTTTCATCAATAAATGAAATTATATCATTTATTGTTTTATTTGATAACGTTTCGTCCTCTTACTGAGGACATCTTCAGATCTCGCTTTCTTGACATTGAGTTGACTTGGTGAGCCACTGTTTTATTTGACAAATCCGTTACATTCGGATGTTTATAAATTTTTTCCTGGACACACCAAGATCTGAAGATGTCCTCAGTAAGAGGACGAAACGTTATCAAATAAAACAATAAATGAAATAATTTCATTTATTTTCCCTCGGCCGCATCCCGACTAATTCCAACAAAACAACGGTCTACTTACCTATAGAAATGTTGAAAATAACTGTGGAGAGAAGCCACTACAATGAGCTGTTGTTAACAGTAGACTGTTGTCAAGAGGATGAAAATGTTTCCTATGGAGTGGAGTAAATGATGCTATTGCTTTACGTTAAGAATATTGTAACCGGCTTATTAAAATTGTTTATAGTCCAATCAACTTAGTTTAGGAATGTAGCCAGGTACGTAAGGAGGGGGAAATTGGTAGCTTGAGATGTGAAAATTTATCACATAAATCAAGCGCTTTCCAACGAATGGCGAACGATTTCTGTGCGATGAAAACTGCGGAAGTTCCATTCCCCTAGCAACGGCTGGGTTGTACGTGAACATCATTAGAAATTGTGACATCAACTTTTGCGTGACGAAAATTTTTGGTTGCCCCCCAGAGCAAAGACATATCCATGTCAAAAATCCAGATGTAAAACATGATATGAATTGCCAGGAGTTCGGGCATTCACGTTCCATGTTAATTAGGCAAAGCCTACTATATACTTTGAGCAAAACTGTAGTATTCTATGAATAATAAAGTTATCATTTATTAAAAAAAAAAAAAAAAAACATGATACATGTTCATAGCAAAAGTTCTGCCTCATTGCCAGAGTCGCTTTGCGATTCGCAGTCGTGTTACAGGTGCTCTCATTTGATGCATTGAGAGCATGCATTACATACATGCAGCATACATTTTGATGCATGCATTTCTACCTTAGAAATCAAACGAAAAAGTTCCAGTCATGATCGTATGAGCGAGTTTTCTTAAATTCATTATCATATTATATTATGTCAATTGTTTTGAAATTTGAGTACTTGAGCACAGAAATGGTTAACTATCAATTTAATGGCAAAAAATAACTTGTTCTAAATTATAATCTGCTATTCAGACAGAGATTTTTGATTTTAAGCATTTCACAGAATTTTTGTAGAAAATTTAGCTATTGCAAAGGCTTCATCATATTATAAAATTAATATATGGCTAGAACATATTGATGAAATTTAGGTTGGTACCTAAATTTTTCAGCATGATTTTTTACGTAAATTTAATAATGTTCTAGTTCATAGTAGATAAACTTAATTTTGAGTAATGTTTTGCTTAGGAAAAGAAAAATTTTGAGCTAATTTTTGGAGATTTTTAGCACATAGGTTTTTTAAAATCTGGACTATTTGGTGCAGACCAACAAAATAATTATTTCTCTTGGAATGCTCGATTTTTTAATGCACTCCTAGAGATCATGTTTTGGCTAGAAGTAAGAATACATGTTTATTCAGGTCAATTAAAAATATTGAAAATTTAATTTCTCGAAAAGAAATAAAGGATAGGGTCCCGAATTAAAAGTAAAAAGGTTGATTTGATAAAATTTTGAAAAATGAGAGATTAAGGGGTACCTATGATATTAGAATGATATTTTTACTTGAATTTTATTATCTTCAATTATTTCAAATTAGAATTCGATAAAATGATATTTTTACTTATTTTGGAACTCATTTTTCTTAATTATTCTTGAACGTCGTTTTTATAATGTATACTCTTTAATTATACTGAAACTTTTATAACTAATTATTAAGTAATTTTTGAAATTGAATTGTAATTCATCACAAACGTTGTGACTAAATCCGTTGTCATCCCATTGTATCCTGTCATCATAGGCGTTGTGACCCACGCTGTAAGGTAAATTAGCGGATTTTCTTCCAATAATACGTGAAAACCTATACATAAAAAAATTAACAGAAGGTAGCCATCTCAAAAAAATATTTCCCATTCTGATTCCGTCAGAACAGAAGCTAAACTAAATAGCAAAAAACTAAACTAAAAAAAGCTAAACTAAACTGGCGAAAAATTTTATTTTATTTAAAAATGTTTAAGAGCTTATTAAATCATTTTCACTATTAGCGAATTTTTGAAGAAAATTAAGCTATTGCTCTCGCCTCAAAATTTGTAGGTAGAATGTGATTTTTTGAAAAAATGTTATGCAGAAATCCGTTTCAGGGAAAGGACACAAAACGAAAGTTCAAGTTCGTTGGCCAGCATGATCGGATTACATCTTCGGGTTGAAATTTTCAAAAATGTAGTCGAAAATTTCAAAATAGCCTGTTTTTTGCGATTTGTTGTGCGAAATAATTTTTTCAGCATACTAACATGTGGTATATTCGGAATCAGCGTAAAATTTCCTATAAGAATATGTATCAAGTTTTCAAAAATTTCAAAGTTGAAAAATCAGCCGAAAATCGAAATAATGCCGTTCGCTAGTTGTAAAAATCTACACAATCAATAGCGACTGAAATGTCGAAGATTTCTTCAAAAATTCGCTCATGCGGTCATGCTGCATGATTGGACTTTTTTGCGATTTGTTGTGCGAAATAATTTTTTCAGCATACAAACATGTGGTCTATAAGGAATCCGCGTAAAATTTCCTATAAGAATATGTATCAAGTTTTCAAAAATTTCAAATTTGAAAAATCAGTCAAAAAATCGAAATAATGCCGTTCGCTAGTTGTAAAAATCGGAAATATTTGCATGAAACATTTTTTTTTTAGAAAACTCCCCTCAAAGACGGAGGGGGCACGTCAATCGTAAAATTTATATTTTTTGGCAGAATATTCCTCAATTAAAGTTTATTAACTATAAAATAGAACATTCAAAAATTTATATACATAATCTTGCTGAAAAAGTACATACATACAATTCAATATGAGATTATTATTTACAAGACTTTCTTCCTTAAAAATTGATAGTTGACAATATCCTTGCACTCAAAAAGCTCAAAGTTCAGAACAATTAAACAGTATTTAATAAGATTTACGAAAATTCGCTCGTATGATTATGCTGCATGACTGGAACTTTTTTTTATTTACGGACATTGCAAAATGCGAGGATATATAGTTACATTCATGTACCCCATATAAAAAGAAAATAAAAACTTTTGAAATTGAAAGCTCTAAAATCGACCCCTGAAGTTTTCACCATTACTAGTTTTTGAAGAAATCGATTGAAAACATCGACACGTCCTTACATCGATAGTCCCTTGATAAGATTGGGGAAGGTTATGTCACTGAGGTAGGTTTCCAGCCTTCACTCTCGTGGAACGATCAAAATAATGAACAACCACGGATATCATTCGGACGCCTAAATCCCTTTCGTTATCTCAGTTCGTCTCGGGTTTGTCGCTCAGTTTCAAATGAATCCCCGGGCGAGTGGTCGACTCTGGTCCGCGTCCCGCCGGTTTTTCCACGACATCGTTCACGTCGACACTCGGAATTTGGCTCAGCTGTCCCCGGAGTATCTGTCGCTCAACGACGCCTATTTGCGAACCAAACAAAAATGCGAATGTAAGTGGAACGAAATTTATTTTTTCTCCTCTTCCGAAATAGAAAACCTGGTCTGGAAATAGTCCAACCCCGCCTCTTGTGTCGCTTGAGTAAACAACCCAACAGCTGTGCGAAATCCTACACTTGTCATACGTAATAGTGGTAGATTTATAGAATAGAATAGAATAATCTTTAGTGTACTTAGGACAATCAGTCCCTCATAGTGTACAGCGAACGACATGGTTCATAATAAAATGCATCAACATAAAACAACTGTAACATATTATGGTGTAGGTACAACAGTAAAACAAAGTACCTAATAAACAGGCGATTTAAAAATAAAATCTCGCCAAACTAAAAGCAAGTGATGAAACCGAGTGATTTTTTTTTTTTTTGAAAAATAAAACGAAACAAATTAACGAAAAATAAATAGGAGTAAAAAAAAAAAGTTCAGTCATGCAGCATGACCCCATGAGCGAATTCTTGAAGAAATCTTTGACATTTCAGATCTTCGACATGAGATTGGGTCTGCGTGCTAGTAGGTACGTACATAAATAGAAGTTCTCCATAATTTCATGGCTGATATTTTCTAAGCCACAGTCAGTATTAAAGCTACATCAAGTCCTAAAACAGTTGAGCGTAAAACATTAAAGAGAGCGACCGAGAGAATCGGAGGACGGAATATTTCACAGAGTAAACTCATCAGTTGTGATTACATTTTTTTTTTTTAAACAAGCACCTACTACCTACGTTTTAAACAGCATGGTTCTAGGATTGTTTATACAGGGATACTTCCATAAGAGTAGTTCAATCTGAATTTGGACAATGTTTCATGCAAATATTACCGATTTTTACAACTAGCGAACGGCATTATTTCGATTTTTGACTGATTTTTCAACATTGAAATTTTTGAAAACTTGATACATATTCTTATAGGACATTTTACGCTGATTCCGAATATACAACATGTTAGTATGCTGAAAACATTATTTCGCACAACAAATCGCAAAAAACAGGCTATTATGAAATTTTTGATTACATTTTTGAAAATTTCAACCCGAAGATGTAATCCGATCATGCTGGTCAAAGAACTTGAACTTTCGTTTTGTGTCCTTAACATTTTAAAATTTGTTTGAAGTTTCTAGCACAATTCTACGTCTGGAATGACACATACATACATATATACATCATGCATGCATACATACATACGTATACATAAAAAAATGCGTTTAACTTCAGAATATGATTCAAAATAGCCTGAAACGGATTTCTGCATAAATTGTTTTTAAAAAATCACATTCCACAAATTTTGAGGAGAGAGCAATAGCTTAATTTTCTTCAAAAATTCCCTAACAAAGTATATAAACGGGCGATTTAAAAATAAAATCTCGCCAAACTGAAAGCTGGTATACTTACTTAATAAAACCGAGTGTAATTTTTTTTTTTTTTTTTTTGAAAAATGAAACGAAACAACTTAATGAAAAATAAGGAGGGGCAAAAAAAAAAAAAAAAAAAAAAAATAAAAATAATAATAATAATAAATAAAAAGTAAAAGGGGACGTGGTTTGACAAAAGTTTCATATTACGTTTTTATGTATTTGAGAACTGCGCTATTGAATCGGCCGAGAAGAGAGATGGATGTAATCCTTGACAGGGAGGCTATTCCATAGCCTCACGCCCACGACCGAAAATGATTGGCTAAAAAGACTTGCTTGCATGTGTTGGTATCCGGAGTGCACACGATCTTTGGAATATTGCGCTTTTTTTCAAAAACATTTTATTTCCAAATCTTTGTGAACAGGTTTGAATGTTCATAAGAACAAAATGAAGCAGTTGGAAATCCCACAAGACATAACACAGTCTGAGTGTGGGTACTTACGAAAAGATTAAAATTAAAAGTTGTTTGTTCACAATATAGGTTTTATTAAATTTAAAATACGTAACGCATATTTATAAAATATGATAATAAACGCTGTGAATAAAATATGAGGTACATAAAACATAATCATAAAATTTGAAAACACGTTACCTGATTTAATAATGAAGGACTTAATACTAGGATCAAAACTATGCATCCTTTACAGTCACAATGAGGATGCAGTATTTGTATTATGAATACACAATATATCCTTCGTTGTAGGAATTTAAGAAGAAAAAAAAAGATTCGAGTTACCTATTTGTTACTAATAAATTCCTTCCCTCAGCCAAAATCCATTCCTTGAGAGACTTGCATTTTTTAGTTGGTGAAAGGTTGAATATTTAGTCCGGAATTTTATTTATCAACAAAGGACCTACATGAGTCACATGATTTCGGGTCACTAGTGGGGATCGATAAGGGAACCATTACTTTGTTGTGGTGGCGAGTGTTATGTTCTGTTTGAATATACTAACGCTGGTTACACATTGGGCGGTTTCGGCCGCGACGGCAAATTCGCCGTCGCCGCCGTTTGAGCAGTTGTCTGAAGATTTAAATGGAAGCTTACACATTGGGCGGCAAAAATGCCGAGCGGTCGTTTTGCCGTTTGCGGTCGCTGTGCAGCCGCCCACTGCCACTGCGGCGGGCGGTTTTTCTGCCGCCTGCAGGCTCACAGTGGCGTACGTGACCAAATGCGAGTCTACACATTTGGCGGTGTTTTTGCCGTCGCCGCCAGTTCCCAGTCCACCAGTAGCTCGTCAAAAGACTTGACGGACATTCGAAAATAATTAAAAAATTTAGTCTCGTCATTCCTCAGGTCTTCAAACAATGTGTAAAAGGTTCCACATTCTTTTCTCCTTAAGTTTATTGGATGGATCCAAACACTGCGATTTTTTGTTCTCCTCTTTCGTCTTCGATGGAACAATAACAGTGCTAACAGTTGTTTTCTGTCCATTTTATTACTCACACTAAATAATTTGTATACAACTGACCAGCTGAATTATCCTCACACCACTCAATATACACACACAACACACACACTTACTTTCTACACATTGGGCCTGTGTACACATATAATGAAACGTCAACTACAACCCAAGCCCGCGGGATCACCACAGCTGAATGATGAGCTGAATGAAATTGACGGTGTTGACGGTGTTTTGACCGCCCAGTGTGTAAGCAAGCAGATTTTCTCGGGCGGCGACGGCAAAATTGCCGCCGCGGCCGAAACCGCCCAATGTGTAACCAGCGTAACAGAGAAGTTGAGGTCTTTTAAGGAAAAAAACGTTGCCGTTGCGGGTGTTGCCAGTGGTTTGTGTTCATGATGGTACATTTATTGTAAAATGAAATCTGGGGGACACCCCCAGACCCCCGGATTGTTAATGTTAGGATCAAGGATCAAACCAATGGAAACACAGAATGTGTATTCGGGGATTCCCCGGCGGGCTGGTGGCATTCTGATAAGTTCGGCCGAAGTTCATTCCGCGTTCTTGGAATCCAGCGCCTTGGATCGTAGCAAAGAGCTTTTAATAGGAGAGAGAGCATGTAAAATGTAAAAATGTTTTGTGCTAATTGTATTGAGCTGAATTTGAGGTAAAACTCAAAACATTGCATTTCACCTCGAGGAGTAAGTTTATTGAACTTGGACAAACTAACTGGTTTTAAGACTCGAACTATTAATCACAAGAGGCTGAATGAATTTTTCAATAGTGGATGGATTTCAACAATACAATAGCAGCAATTCAGCAATATAGGTAGGTAAATTTTTGTGTTTCTGAACTAGAACGGGTTACATTACGCGGAACCCCAAGACGTTATCGCATATGTGAAATACGAGTGCGTAAGTGCCATATAAATTATTCGAATTAAATTTTTTGAACAGATATTCCTGATTCGGTAAAATATGTAAGAAGAATTCTTAATTTTCTTGGAAAGGTTATCAATTTGAGGAGTCCATTTTAAGAATATGATTCCCAGGTATTTGGTACTTTGAGATCTATCCATTTTCGGGCAATCACACGGTTTCCGGCTACACGAGGTCTCATGGTATTGAATACAGAAAACAGGAGGGGGATAAATCATGCATGATTTTGAAAATTAGGGAAAGCTGACGAAATTTAAAATAGTCAAATAGGTCCAGACCCACCAGATTGGTCTTAAAAGGTTACCTACCAATTTATACTCGTAGTAATTGGTAGGTAAATACTTACCTACCTGCGTACTAAGCTGCATCTAAATGTTCAGATTAGGCAATCAAGAAAATGACTAAATACACTCAGGTGCAAAAAATTTGGCCCACTCTCTAAAATGGAAGATTTTATGAAGTTGCGACTAACATCCTCTTGTTTTCGACTGGGTTACTGTCTGAACTCATTCAGAGGCATTGTTTGTTGTTTTTTAGCCAGACGGATGAAATTGTTTTGATCTTTCAATTATAAGGAATCGTATCGAAACGTGATCATGTTTCATTGCCTCCTACTTTCACGTTATCTTCCAAACTGCGATTATGTTGTTCATCTCTTCCACAGGTCCTCAGCTGAGAAGCGAGTGTTTTCCTGTACGTTGAGTGCATTAAAAAAAAAAAAAAAAAAAAAATCGAGAGAAAAATGTCTTTCTCACCGGAAATGGTCACGCAAGCTGTAGCTCTCATTAATGATGGAAGGTCACTAAGATATGCCGCTCAAATGCTAGGACGGCAACAAACAATGCCTCTGAATGAGTTCACACAGTAACCCAGTCGGAAACAAGAGAATATTAGTCGCAACTTCATAAAATCTTCCATTTTGGAGAGTGGGCAAAATTTTTTGTACCTGAATGTAGTTACCTACCATAAAAGTAGCTTCCTATACAGGTATGTGCTGGTGTTGTTCTTTGAAGAAAAGTTCTTTTCAAAAGCTAGTGCAATGGCTCCAAACATTTTAAATTAAATTTCCCCTGAAATTTCTTCATCGGGATTCGTTTTGAAGCAATTTAAATCTGAAACGATCCCTGAACTTTGCGCTTACTCATATGTATGTAGGCATAATATACCTACCTATTACAGCTAATATATCATTCCAGCGGTTGTATAACCTTCCTTAGGATTGAGATAAGAAATCCGTTTTTTTCTCTAAAAATCCAAAAGAAAGGATGAGTTCGTTGGACAGCACTTTTCTCGTACAATACATTGCTAAAATTGTAAAAAATTTGAAAAAATAAGAAAAAATCTCATTGAAATATGCTTTAAAAATCGAGAAAAACTGCCAAAAATTGTACAAATCAAAAATTTGTTCTTTTTACAGCTCATTATTGTGGAGAAGTTTTTTTTGTTCCATAAAATTGATGCTTAGTTGATAATATTAATTTCAAAATTATTTAATAGAAATAAAATTGGTACAATAACTTACGAAAATTCTCTCATACAATTATACTGAAAGACTGGGACATTTTTGTAGGTACTACGTATTATTTATTTTTATTGTTTAACTTACCTACCGTATTTTATGTTTATTAAACAATTAGGTACCTAATTAATAAATAATTTAAGACATCAGTTGTTACAAAAATTATAAGACGCTGCAAAATATTACACAATGGTTCATTTTTTCCCGTCTCAGGGCCGGCCTGAGGGGTGTGCGACGTACTTATGCAGCCGCACGCTCGAGCCTTTTAGATAGGCATAAAATTGGCCAATTTTGGTTAAAAAAAAAAAAAAAAAACAATCAATTTGGAAATTTTGTAGAAATTGATTCAAATGTTGGGCAGAAATATTCAAAATAGAAGGAACTTTGTCTCAAAACCATTAAGTTGAATTTCAAGGTAAAACCTTGACCGAAAGCACGGATGCCTATGTGAACTTATGGGTAGCGTTACAACGGATCGTACGTACATCCACTATGCTCATGTCATGTCGGTTGCTTCCGCTGAACGAAGCTTTTTAAAGATGAAGTTGATAAAAACTTACCCCAGGTCAACACTGTCTCAAGAGAGCCTTTCAATTTTATCAATTGAAAACGAGCTGTCTCAGTCAAAATGAAAGCAAGAAAAGCCCTTGTATAATAAAAGAGACTGTGCATCTATCTTAATTATTAACTATACTATATTATAATATACTACATTATAAAACTATAAAGTTTATTAACTATTACAGTTAGTAAAGTATTGTTGTGTGCGCCATTATTACATTCTGTAATATTATTGGTTCACCATGTTATGTTGAATTATTTTCTTCTACCCATAAGATATGGAAATTTATCTTAGGTCCGGTGGACGGTGATTCCAGCATTAGCTACTTATTCTGATAGTACTTGCAATAGGTATAAGTGTAATAATCATTTTAACGTGGCTCAGATGCTTACATTAGTTTATTTAACATTATAGTGGTTTATGGTACAAGAAATAGTATTGAACCTATCAAGTCAATCAATAATAAATCAAATTGAGAGACATAAATTTAATGTTCTAAAAGGTGCAAAAGTGCACAAAAACTGTTTTTAGCGAATTTTTGAAGAAAATTAAGCTATTGCTCTCGCCTCAAAATTTGTAGAATGTGAATTTTTGAAAAAATTTTATACAGAAATCCGTTTCAGGCTATTCTGAATCATATTCTGAAGTTTAACGCATTTTTTCATGTATGTATGTATGTGTCATTCCGGACGATAACTGTCCGTAGAATTGTGCTAGAAACTTCAAACAAATTTTAAAATGTTAAGGACACAAAACGAAAGTTCAAGTTTGTTGGCCAGCATGATCGGATTGAAATTTATCTTAGGTCCGGTGGACGGTGATTCCAGCATTAGCTACTTATTCTGATAGTACTTGCAATAGGTATAAGTGTAATAATCATTTTAACGTGGCTCAGAAGCTTTCATTATTTTATTTAACATAATAGTGGTTTAAGGTACCTTCAAGAAAGACTGTTGAACTTATCAAGTCAATCAATAATAAATCAAATTGAGAGACATAAATTTAATGTTCTAAAAGGTGCAAACACAAAAACTGTTTTTTTAGAACTTAAATGTCAAACATTTTTCGGGGGAGGGCCCCCGGACCCCCCTTTTGCCTGGGATATATTCCATACCTACTGCAGTGTTGGGCATAATGTTATCGTCGAATACGAATACGATTGTAATCGCGATAATTTTTCGTTGATTCTGAGTCAACTGCGATAATATTCGTATTCGTGTAATCATATTCGTTTGTCGGCGATTACACAAATACAACCCATAAAAACGCTGCAAATTATTTCACAAAGGTTTATTATTTTTTCAATTGAGTATGATCGTAGTTTTAGCTAGCTTGCGTACGTCATCAGGCCCGTCCAGACTCCTTGGGGTGTCCTATTTCGAGTTGCCACAACCTATACTTCTATAATTATATACGCATGTTTATATTTCTCGATTTGAGCTCCTATCTATTCAAATAATTATTGCCTTAATAATATCATTATCTAAGTACGTACGAAAAGTCGAGAGGATATGTTATTAAATATGCGTAGGCGAAGCATTGGTATTAACACACAAATATGACCTAGAAAAAAACATATATTCATGCCTCAAAGGAACATGAAATTCGAAAGCAATACAAGTGTAGGAAGTTTTCCACCCCACCCTGGAGGTACTCCCTAGGTCTCGTTACCACTACTAAGCGTACCAGGCGTGCGCGTGTATCAGTCTAACACTCAAAGCCTCGAAAAAGACACTTTTTCGCCTAGTTTTTGGCTCATAGAATCTATGCGAGTAAAGCGATCGGGATGCTTAAACGTTAGGACCAACTAGACCCCAAATGGAGTCTATGTGCGAAAGAACGGGGTTTTTAAGTCAATTCTTAGTGCTTCTAGTGCCGAATGGCGGACGGACATTTCAAATTTGGATTCTACACACCTTGAAACGTAAAGTGACAAAGTTTGAGGGGGGGTTATAAAAATTTGTTGCTACACGATCACATAGGCTTATTATTGGAAATAATAAACCAAAATGCTTCACCTCATCAATTTCAATATGGCGCCCCCCCTATAATATGCGAAGAATTTCTAATATTACCTAGCTTCAGAGGGATGTCCTTAAAGCGAATTCAACTTGTAAGGGAGTCTTGGCTTCTCTGTTTACAACATCACCGAGTAGTAAACCACATATAAGGAACATCAACAGAGTATTGAACTAGGAGCGAACCCAGCAGAGTAGTGGATTCATCCAGTGAGAGTCCCAACAACTAGTTTGTAAAGGTACATAAGCTACGACTTCTCAGGAGGTTTAAGGAGAGGGAAATCGGCCCATTGAAATGTGAAGTCTTGTAAATAACTTACGGCTTACCAACGAACGATTTTTGTGGGACGGAAAATCAGGAAGTTGTATTCTCTCTAGCAACAATTTAGTTGTAGGTGAAAATACACTGCCAAGGAAATGGCACATGAGCTTCCTCGTGACCATCACAGTACGTCACCATTAAATTCCAGAAAACTAGAAACGACCGGTTCTCTGAAAATTTGAACAAAATCCGATAAAATTAACTAAGCTGTGACCGTAACAAAAACATCACTTTCGCGCATGCGCCTAGCGTACCGCTGCTGATGATCGCGAAGAATGTGATACGGGACCTCAAGGAACCTTGCCCGCATCATCCCTGAAAATCTGACCGAAATCCGTTCACAATTGCCTGAGTTATGACCGAAACAAGAAAATTTTGTTTGCGCCTGCGCAGAGGCTACCATTGATTCGATCATGACGGAACTAATAGGGGACCATGTAGAGCTATACCCGCACGATCCCTAAAAATTTGAAGAAAATCGCATCAAAATTGTGGAAATTATGGCTGTTACAAGGAGATGTGGACGGACAGACAGACACGGAACCAAATTTGTTCAGGAGGCTCTGAAACGCAAAATGCGAGTGGAAATTTTGATTTTGGAGCAAAAAAATGTTTTAATTTCTAAAGTGAAAACAAAGCTTCCGCTGCCTTGCAGTCTCGGAAGCAATAAGCGTGACATTTTTTGATGTTGGACAAAAATTTTGAATTACCCTCAGAGCTAATAAATATCCATGTCATATTTTTTAACACAGAATGTGTTTTAGCCATGGACTAACTAGCCGAAAATGGAACGCGGGATGGTAACGAAATGTGTGACGGATGATTTTCACGTACAACCGAGTCGTTGCTAGGGAAATGGTACTTCGTCGTTTTTCATCCCACAAAATTCGTTGACCATTCGTTCGAAAGCTCTCGATTTATCCAACAATATTATGTTAACTACTGCGAAGTGCGTGTCCAACAAACTGAGTTATGAGCATGGTTATATAAATAATTGTTTACACACAGGTGATCATTCTCAATAATTGATATTGTGAACATGATTGCAACCGCTTGTTAATTTCTGATGATTTCATTGAGCTTGTGTTTCGATGATTTGATTCATAGCAGGTGATCTGAGTATTACGAAAACGTTTTGATTTGTGAAGCGGAGGTTAAATAATTTGAATAGGTAATTTCTATACTTTACACTCTAGGAAGCTGTAATTTCGTTTGTAGCCTCTTTAGGACATTTACTTGACGATGCTCAGGGTCCGGATCAGATGTGTGGCTCTTAAAGCTAATTTCTATGCTTTACACTCTAGGAAGCTGTAATTTCGTATGTAGCCTCTTTAGGACATTTACTTGACGATGCTCAGGGTCCGGATCAGATGTGTGGCTCTTAAAGCTAATTTCTATGCTTTACACTCTAGGAAGCTGTAATTTCGTATGTAGCCTCTTTAGGACATTTACTTGACGATGTCCAGGGTCCGGATCAGATGAGTGGCTTTTAAAGCTAATTTCTATACTTTACACTCTAGGAAGCTGTAATTTCGTATGTAGCCTCTTTAGGACATTTACTTGATAAATCGCTCTTGATTTATCACGAATTTATTTCGTATTTTTTTTCGTAGTTTCATACTATAACTATATAAATTGATGTTATAAATGAATAGTAAACAATGACGCTTGTTTGGTTGTCACTTGGTTGCGCGACAACGCAAACACATTCTGTGTTTCAATAATTTCGTCCGAAGTATGTAAATAGAGGTAACCGGGGGTCCAGGGGGCTTGCCCCCTGGCGAGGCGCGGAGCGCCGAGTTTCTTTATTTTCAATTAACAAAGATTGAGCTTCAACATATCGCTTCAGATTACAAATTGAGAGGCTGTAAAATATTAAATAAAAAGTCATCAGCATTCTAAATAATGGTCTGCTATTCAAAGAATAATTTGGACTTCTAGCTTTTTCTGAAGTTTTTATTGATTTTTTTGCACACATTAATGTAATTCAAGGACATTTTTCAGTACGATTTTGTGCATTCATTTTTGAATGTTCTAATTTAGGCATAATTGATAAACTTTATTAATTTGAGTAATATTCCGCTAAAAATATAAAGTTGACGATTTTCAACCGAATTGGCCATTTGGTGCTTTTTAACGAGTTTTTAAGGTTTTTAGTTACCTTAAGTCTGGAATGACCCGGCTAAATTTCCAACACTTAACTCCCCGGTGGGGTGTGTCAAACCCCAACTTTGAAAAATGTTAGAAAATTCAAAAAGAAGTTACAATTGAATCAAATTTCATTTTTATTCTGTTATCAAGAGTGTAAAGAAACATGAAGTAGGTAGGTACCTAAGCTCATGAAGAAAAAAGTAATAGTAAGGCAAACCTCACGCTCTGAAGAAAAAAATAATAGCAGAAAGGTACCTCATTGTAACAAAATTTCAATATAAAATTAGCACATTTTCATTTAAAAACAAAAATAAATAAATAAATGAAATCTACAAAACAATTTTCTGAGATTAGTTTGATACAACTTACAAAACCCAAGAACTAGAATGAAAAGGTAACATAAAATTGGCACCAAGCAATAGGATCAACATTCTCAACACTTTGAAGATCTATGATGTTCACAGAAGGAACATCGAACTAGTTTCTCCAAAACTGTCACTTTTGACGCTTCTTCATCGGAGACAACTGCTTGTAACTCGACATTATCTCCCGTGTTTGAATTTTCTCCGCCAAAATTTACATCTTCTTCCTCCAACTGTTCCAAAATGGATCTAACGTCTTCAGGATCCGAAAACTTGCGTTTTTCAGCCATTTCTAACGATGAGCCAATAACAAAACTGTGGGAACGCCCACAAAAATAACACTTGCTATAGAGAAAATCACTAGCGGTTAACTCCCCGGTGGGGTTTGTCAAACCCCAGGCACACGAAAGTACTACACTACTCAGAAGTCTTGAACGTACTAAACTGGAAAAAGGCTGAAGCCTTTAGGGAAGAAGTGGGGGTGATATAGAATCGGGCGAGGAGAGCCACACGTGCGGGATTCAACATGATAAACTGATTTTAAATCGCGATTGGAGTTTGACAAACCCCTCGGGGCATTCCAGGGTTAAGTATGCATGTACTCAAAACCATTCCTTTCTTGGGAGTCAATATCGAACTGCGATTTTTAAAAAATTGGTAATTCGTTCTTTCACAAATGCAATTACTTAAAAAAATGTATCTTTTTCCTATGCTTCACCTTCATTATTACCACCAGTATGCTAGAGTAGGTTGGTTTTTTTCTCTTTTAAGCTATTCGATTTTCGTTTTAAAAACATTAAAGGTTGTGCATTATAACTTCTTTAAAATGACGAGAAAAAAATATATTAGACTGCTATTTTTTGTCAGGGAAATCTGAAGTTCGGCCTGAGTAAATTCAGGGAAATGTGAGGGAAATTTAAAATTTCCATTTTGGGAGCCACCCTGGGTTGATTCTTTGAATCTTGGATGTTGATTCTGTTGTGTTATTGCGTTCCAGCCAAGAAGTTGCCCTTGGACGTGAACCCCAAGGGCGTTTTCGCCTGCAACGAGTTGGACCTCAAGGAAGTGAACATCTACGGCTTCGACTACGACTACACGCTGGCCGTCTACAAGGCTTCCATGGACTCCCTCCTCTACAACCTCGGGCTCGAGGGGCTCATCAATAGGTTCAAGGTGAGCCCTCTCCTTCCCCCCACCCCTAAAATCAGCCAATTTATTTATATTTATTTACTTATTTGTATATATTCCTGCCAAGCCCAATTACGTGTACATATATATACAGGGTGATTCCCTCGCAGATGCAAAAAAAAAAATTTGGGTGAAACTTCATCAAAATTGGAGTAAAATGCCGCCAACTGCATATTTTTATCTCAATCCGTTCTCGAGATATGATTTTTTAAAGGTTTTTTCAGGAAAACCGTGTTTTTTTTCCTTTTAAACTCGAATTTCTCCATTTTACTTTATTTAATTTTAACTTTTGACCACATTTTCGGAATCAACGTTAAATTTCCTATAAGAATAGTGTACTTTGATTCTTGAAAAGTACCGTCTAAAGACCATAACAACTGCTCAAACGTAGACAAATTCTATAAAATGAAATTTCTGAAAATTTTTGAAACGTTACTTCTCTTTCAAAAGAAAAAAATCCTGGAGACTGGCTAATCTCATGAAAACTTCTTCATTTAATACGCTTTCCAACGGTATGGTCAAGTTTTAGATTATCTTGTTTCTTCGTTGAAACATTCAAGTTTAAATGCAAGAAAACTTTAGGCACTTAAAAATGGGGGGGGTTTGATCAGAGGGTAGAAAAAAATGTAAAATTTTTTAAAATGTTTTTAATTGAAAGGATTGTGACAACAATGTCTGATTACAAATTGAAATTAGGTTTCCCTATATGTTAAAAAACCTAAACGTTCATCTAGAAGCGTATTAATTAAAAAAGCCCGTTTTCAAACTGTCCACCGTTATTTTACCCCTTGGATCGGTAGAAGCGGGGTGACCAACTGGCCCGCCGGATCTCACTCCAATGGACTTTTTCATTTGGGGACTGTTCCAAAGCATTGTTTATACTAATGAGGTACAAGATGAAGAAGAGTTAAAGAGAAGAATCCGAGAGGCAAGCGTTACCGTGCAAGAACGTCTGACCTTCAAGGCGACAGTGGGACAAATGCGCAAGCGTGCTAGAACATGCATCAGAAATAACAGTGGACACTTTGAAAACGGGCTTTTTTAATTAATACGCTTCTAGATGAACATTTATGTTTTTTAACGTGTAGGGAAACCTAATTTCAATTTGTAATCGGACATTGTTGTCCCAATCCTTTCAATTAAAAACATTTTAAAAAATTTTACATTTTTTTCTACCCTCTGATCAAACCCCCCCCATTTTTAAGTGCCTAAAGTTTTCTTGCATTTAAACTTGAATGTTTCAACGAAGAAACAAGATAATCTAAAACTTGACCATACCGTTGGAAAGCGTATTAAATGAAGAAGTTTTCATGAGATTAGCCAGTCTCCAGGATTTTTTTCTTTTGAAAGAGAAGTAACGTTTCAAAAATTTTCAGAAATTTCATTTTATAGAATTTGTCTACGTTTGAGCAGTTGTTATGGTCTTTAGACGGTACTTTTCAAGAATCAAAGTACACTATTCTTATAGGAAATTTAACGTTGATTCCGAACATGTGTCAAAAGTTAAAATTAAATAAAGTAAAATGGAGAAATTCGAGTTTAAAAGGAAAAAACACGGTTTTCCTGAAAAAACCTTTAAAAAATCATATCTCGAGAACGGATTGAGATAAAAATATGCAGTTGGCGGCATTTTACTCCATTTTGATGTAGTTTTACCCAAAGTTTTTTGTTTTGCATCTGCGAGGGAATCACCCTGTATACCGTTTCTTTATTCGGTCAGTTCTGATTATAACGAGCTTTATAAAAAAGGCCTTCTTTCTGTCCTTAAATTGTTTTGCTTCCGAGTCTACCTAAAGTTAGCGGAAGCATTGTTATCGCTTTCGGGAGAAAAACATTTTTGGTCTCCAAAATCAAAATTTCTACTCGTATTTTATGTTTTAGACCATTCTGAACAACTTTGGTTCCGTGTCTGTCTGTCTATCTGTGTGTGTGTCTGTCGTGTGTCCGCAAATCCTTGTAACAAGCTTAATAACACTGTTTTCATCCGATTTGGAAGACATTTTCAGGGGATGTACAGGCTAAGGGGTAGACGGTCCCTATCAGTTTCATCTTTCTTGACTCAATACCTCACTCTGCGCATGCGCAAACGTAAATTCTACCAAGCATCATTTTTTCACGCCCTAGTCGTCCGATCTCGCTCAAATTTGAATGATAGTTGGGGGATGAACATTTGATCATCTTATATCAATTTCAACATGATTGTATCATTAATAGCTACTGCACATGCACCAATATGAAATCCTTGTAACAAGCTTATTTTCTACAGTTTTCATCCTATCCGGATGAAATTTTCAGGGAATGTGCGGGCTAGGTTGTGCATGGTCCCCTATCAGTTTCATTAGTGCCAAATCAATACTTCATTCTGCGCATGCGAATAACCCTATGTGATCGTATAGCAAAAAAACTTTATAACCCCCCCTCAAACTTTGTCACTTTACGTTTCAAGGTGCGTAGAATCCAAATTTGAAATGTCCGTCCGCCGTCCGGGCCATAAAAGGCCTAAGAATTGACTTAAAAAACCCGTTCTTTCGCACATAGACTCCATTTGGGGTCTAGTTGATCCTAACGTTTAACCATCCCGATCGCTTTACTCGCATAGATGCTATGGGCCGAAAACGGGCGAAAAGGTGTCTTTTTCGAGGCTTTGAGTGTTGGACTTACGCACGCGCGCACGCCTGGCACGCTTGGCAGGGGGTCACGGCGGGAGGTGAGGGGGGGGGAGGGGTAGCGTGGGGTGGAGTGAGAGGAAGAACAGAGGTGGATACTAGAAAAGAGACTGGCGAAAGCCCCAGAGCATGCTGGTTACTATAGCTGGCTATCTGATTCAGAAATGATAAACCATTATGTAATAATTTGCAGCGTTTTTCACACTCTAGTCGTTCGATTTCGCTTAAATTTGGATGATAGTTGGAAGAAGATGACTTGATTACCTCATATGAATTTCAGCACGATTGTATCATTAATAGCTTCTGCGCATGCGACAATGTGAAATCCTTGTAATGACCTTAATTTCCACAGTTTTCATCCGATTTTGATGAAATTGTCAGCGAATGCACGGTTTAGGTTTTAGATGGTCCCGCACCCATTTCATTGTTTTCAACTCATCAGATCATTCTGCGCTTCCACAAACGTAGATTGCATTGAGTATCATTTTTCGTTTATTATTTCCAATAATAAGCCAATATGATAGTATAGCAAAAAAATTGTATAACCCCCCCTCAAACTTTGTCACTTAACGTTTCAAGGTGCGTTGAATCCAAATTTGAAATGTCCGTCCGCCGTTCGCCGTCCGGGCCATAAAAGGCCTAATTGACTTAAAAAACCCGTTCTTTCGCACATAGACTCCATTTGGGGTCTAGTTGGTCCTAACGTTTAACCATCCCGATCGCTTTACTCGCATAGATGCTATGGGCCAAAAATTGTCTTTTTCGAGGCTTGAGAGTTAGACTTACGTTCGCGCACACGCCTGGCACGCTTGGCAGGGGGTCACGGTTGGTGGTGAGGGGGGTGAGCGGAGGGTGGAGTGAGAGGAGGTGCCGCGGCACCTTGTGGCGTCTGGGGTGACCAGGGGCGTAGCAGAGGTGTGTAGGAGAATGGATATTTATTACTTTTACGTGTTATACCCATATAATACGCTGCACCAACCTGAGGGGGGGACGGCATTAGGGGCATAGTGGAACGGAACCTGGGAAGTAGCAGAAAGGAACGGATATCATAATATATATTTTATATTATATTTTATTACTTTTACCCCATATAACATTTAACCTACCTTGAACACACCAGTATATTTAGTATATTATATCATACTATAGTATGTCACAAAAATAATTGATCCAGCCCAACTAAAATCCTTCATTTTTCTTCTTCCCAAAATCTTCTCAGATAGTTCGAAGCAAATCGTTTTTAAATTAAAATTGCATTACATGGGCAGTTTGGAGTCCGAACCCTCTAGATGAATAGCTTTTTACTTATATTTCTGCCATAGGTAAGTGGGGTGTCGTCACCCATGTAATTTCGGACGCAGAATCGACTGGGATAGGTCCCAGATGCTTTTGGAATCCAGTGCACCTACGTTTTTAGTTTGATTCCTACAGAAATTAGCTCCGTCGATTGAATGAGACCACTCGGGTGGACGATCATCCATTTGCTCCCCATCGGGAGCGCAGCCTGTAACGCGAGAACAGAGGTGGATACTAGAAAAGAGACTGGCGAAAGCCCCAGAGCATGCTGGTTACTATAGCTGGCTATCTGATTCAGAAATAATAAACCATTATGTAATAATTTGTAGCGTTTTTCGTTTCTTAATTGAGCAATTATGACATTTCACGCTACTTCTTGATTCTCTCTTTTCCGCTTTGGAGTTTTTCAAGATCATTCTTACCAAAATCATATACTTCACATACTTAGGGACGTCCCAGTAATGCATGCATTACTTTCCTGTATGTTTCTTGTATTAAATTGTCATAACTGTAATTAATACGCTATATTTATACCCCTAGTGCTTACCTATTTTACCGATAAGAAATAGGAGCGTGTTAGGCACCTACTCGCATGGTATTAGGTATGCATGAGCTCCTACTGTTATAACAGTAACGCTAATCTACGATAATTGAAAATATTGTCGGCAAAACGTAATTAGCTTCTTTGGTGCTGGGTTCGTAAATAACTCACCTACTACGAACCAGAAAACTACAAACCGTTGTGGTATTCCATAATTCATGATCTGTTTCATCCGAGCTGTTGCTGTGTTTGTTCTGTCCAAGTCGTTTGTTACAATCGTCGACTCAACTTGACTCTAAACTGCTCTACATTAGAAAATCGTCCGCGTTCGTGTTCCCACATAATTTGCAAACTTGCGCCTCTCCGTCCTTTACTATTATTGAGAGAAGGAACTACAATAATATCAAATGTACAGTGTCCTATATTGTCTGGCTACCTTCAGAGGCTTGTTTGTTGGTTCTCTTTCCCAACGATCTGCAGCCATTCGTATCGCAGGCCATGCTACCAGACCTTTTGGTCAATCGTTTGGCGTCGTGGGTGCGAGACTGTGGAACTCGACCAGTATAAGGGATTCGACCTGGATAAGTGGTTGGACCTAGATAAGTGGTTTGTCCTGCATATATGGTTCGACCTGTAAAGTGGATCGACCTGGATAAGTGGTTTGACCTGGATTAGTGGTTCGACCTGTATAAGGGGTTCGTTTTGAATAAGTGACACTATGACTGACATCCATTATTGTTAAATATAGATGTATACTTTTTTTTATATTGTTATATAATTTTAAGAGTTCAGGGAACGGAGGAGCTATCTGCAATATTTTTCAAAATGGAGTTAACGTTGGCGAAACGTAGCTCTTGAGGAGGAGAATTGGCGAACTACTCAAACAAGGGGAAAATGAGCCCTATCAAAGCGAGTTTGAATATTTTGCGAACAGGAAAGGGCTATCCCCACCGATAAGTTGAGAAAAGGGCTGACTAGGAAGCTGGCAGTTTGATGCATACCTCACATTGTTGCCCACGCTCTGCGCAGTGGTTAACATAATACGGTTAGGTAAATCGTATAAGGAATTTAGGTGCCCCCCCCCCCCCCCCCCGCAGAGGTGCAATGGGGGCCTAAATCCTCATAAGTCAGGTAGAGGAGAGTAACAGGCATCCCGTCAGAGAGATACCACCCCTACTAATAGCTTTTAATGAGCCATGTTCGGGGAAGGTTGATTTTCCTGTCACCAGGAATCCATCCAACGCCAAACCAGTTGCCAAGAATGATCGAGAACAGCGCGTGGTTCCCATTGATTCCTCAACGGGACGCCGACAGCGCTATCTCTGGTGCCCTGACGGGAGCTTGAGGGGCCTCTCAGGAGGTAACTCTGTTACACTCCTCCCCTTAAAGACATACTTGATTGAAGATCAAGTATGGAAATTGGGTGGAATAGTGAATAGCTGAGAACTGATGCTCATTCGTTCATAAATAGCTGCATTGGCGTTTTGGATGGGGAAATAGAAATTAAAACTGGATTGTCAATGAAGCTTCATAAGAAGTATCTTCATTGAACAATCGGGACAAAACGGATGCTCAACGATGGAGACTTATACCTTAGAAAATTAAAATATATATAGAAATTGAATGAATGAAAATTAAAGAATGACGACTGGCTTATTAGGCACAGACACTGGCTGACTAGGCACAGTAAAATTAAATTGCCCAACTATGGGGACTTAAATTAAATTGCCCAACTATGGGGACTTAAATGGTGAACTGGCTGACTAGGCACAGATCTCTGGCTGACTAGGCACAGAAAAAATATAATATTAAATGAAATTTAAATAATATAAAATATAAATGGGGAATAAAAGAGAGAAATTATAATTCAAAGACCAATGAAATTATTTATATACCAAAGGGTGATAATGGGAATTCCTTCTGGAACCCCGGGCCATGTTTCTTCTGAAACATTAACGCCCCAAAAAATAGTGGATTGGACTACTAGGCGTTAGCCGTGCATAATCCAAACCACGCTCTGCTACCATATAAGGAATTTAGGTGCCCCCCCCCCCCCCCCAGAGGTGCAATGGGGGCCTAACCCCGTAACAGGCATCCCGTCAGAGAGATACCACCCCTACTAATAGCTTTTAATGAGCCATGTTCGGGGAAGGTTGATTTTCCTGTCACCAGGAATCCATCCAACGCCAAACCAGCTGCCAAGAATGATCGAGAACAGCGCGTGGTTCCCATTGATTCCTCAACGGGACGCCGACAGCGCTATCTCTGGTGCTCTGACGGGAGCTTGAGGGGCCTCTCAGGAGGTAACTCTGTTACAATCGACAGCTTTTCAACGACTGGTGAACGATTTTTGTACGAGGATAAATGCTTAAGATACAGTTCCGCAGCAACAATTTCGTTGTAAACGATAATCATCTGGAAAAAAAAAAAAAAACTAGCAACGACTCGGTTGTAAGCGGAAATCATTTGGACATTACTTTCCTCTCTGTTGGGATGTTGGGAAAGTAAAAGTGGACAGGCTCCGCCCCTGGACCCTCGGTAACTTTCCGACTTGAGCCTTCGGCTAAAATGCTAAAACATGGCATGCTTTCTTCCCGCTAATTCGTAAATGTAAATAAATTTAAAACTACGACATAAATGTTTTAAAAATCGAAATCAGAACAGAGTACCTAAGTAGGTAATTTTCTGTAATGGTGCGCGTCTACAATTAGGTACTATAAGCAAGATTAACTTCTCAACCAAGTGACAACAAAACAAGCTGCAATGTTTACTATATCCATTCATAACATAAATAAATATAAAACTACGACATGAATAGAAGAACAAGTACGAAAGAAATGCTTGATAAATCGAGAGCTTTCCAACGAGTGGAGAACGATTTTTGTCCGGTGAAAAATAAAGAAGTTTCATTTCCCCAGCAACGGCTTGGTTGTCAAAACAGCGTGACGGAAAAAAACGTGACGGTAAAATCGTATTCACACCCCGCTAAATTTTGACATTTTCATGTCTTTGCTTTTGCACATAAACTGAAAGATCGTCACGAAAACTTGCTCACGCGATACCAATAAATAAAATAGACTCACTGTGTTGCGTAGAGAACAATCAACTGTTTTCTTGATGTCTTTGCTATGGCACATAAACTAAAAAGTCCAGTCATGCAGCATGACCCTATGAGCGAATTTTTGAAGAAATCTTCGATATTTCAGTCGCTATTGATCGTGTTGAGAAATTTTAGTTTATGATTTTGATATGCAAACATGGAATCAAATTATTAACACATGCACAGAGTAAACTCATCAGTTGTGATTACATTTTTTTTTTTTTTTTTTTTTTTTTAAAGCACATACTACCTACATTTTAAACAGCATGGTTCTAGGATTGGTTATACAGGGATACTTCCATAAGAATAGTTCAATCTGAATTTGGACAATGTTTCATGCAAATATTACCGATTTTTACAACTAGCGAACGGCATTATTTCGATTTTTGACTGATTTTTCAACTTTGAAATTTTTGAAAACTTGATACATATTCTTATAGGAAATTTTACGCTCATTCCGAATATACCACATGTTAGTATGCTGAAAAAATTATTTCGCCCAACAAATCGCAAAAAACAGGCTATTTTGAAATTTTTGACTACATTTTTGAAAATTTCAACCCGAAGATGTAATCCGATCATGCTGGCCAACGAACTTGATCTTTCGTTTTGTGTCCTTAACATTTTAAAATTTGTTTGAAGTCTCTAGCACAATTCTACGGACAGTTATCGTCTGGAATGACACATACATATATACATATATACATACATACATACATAAAAAAATGCGTTAAACTTCAGAATATGATTCAGAATAGCCTAAAACGGATTTCTGCATAAAAGTTTTTCAAAAATTCACATTCTACAAATTTTGAGGCGAGAGCAATAGCTTAATTTTCTTCAAAAATTCGCTAAAAAACTCACGAAAATATTTTGAAGATTTCCGCTTACAACCGAGTCGTTGCTAGGGAAATGGTACTTCGTCGTTTTTCATCCCACAAAAATCGTTGACCATTCGTTCGAAAGCTCTCGATTTATCCAACCATATTATGTTAACTACTGCGAAGTGGCCAACAAGCTGAGTTATGAGCATGGTTATTTGAATAATTGTGTACACTCAGGTGATCATTCTCAATAATTGATATTGTGAACATGATTGCCACCGCTTGTTAATTTCTGATGATTTCATTGAGCTGTTGTTTCGATGATTTGATTCATAGCAGGTGATCCAAATATTGCGAGAACGGTTTGATTTGTGAAGCGGTGGTTAAATCATTTTAATAGGTAATTTCTGTGCTTTACACTCTAGGAAGCTGTAATTTCTTATGTAGCCTCTTTAGGACAATTACTTGACGATGCTCAGGGTCCGGATCAGATGAGTGGCTCTTGAAGCTAATTTCTATGCTTAACACTCTAGGAAGCTGTAATTCCGTATGTAGTCTCTTTAGCACATTTACGTGACGATGCCCAGGGTCCGGATCAGCTGAGTGGCTCTTAGAGCTTGCATACGAGTCTGCAGGGGGGTAGGTGATGTAGCCTGGCTCGAATTCAATAAAGTACCCACGGGTGTCGGAACAATGAGTCAACACGATCGCGAATTCATTTAAGTACCCACGGGTGGGCGGTTTCTCTTATGGCCCATTTAATTGATCTGTAAGCCCCTCCGTGCAAGGCACGGGTGAGATCTGCCTAGTAATAAATACAATAAGAAAACACACATGAAAATGTCCCAATGTGCTGCAGACTCGTATGCAAGCATTTCAAGCAACTTCGATAAATCAACAATAAAACCACGAGGGGACCACTGGTTTCTAATGATTACAACGTACAATCAAGCCGTTGCTGCTGGGGATTTCGACGCGGTGCGCCTATAGAAGTTTACACTTTAAAAAAAAAAAAAAAAAAAAAAATTATCGATGCGGCGGCGAAAACGCGAAAAGCGTAGTTTTGGACAATTAACGCTGTACCTACTATTGTTACAATATTATAGTATGGATGGGTGAGAAGCAACCCCTTCAATGGATTAAAAAAGTGTATGCCCTTGACACAAGCTCGACTATTGTAAAATTGGCGCCTGTTAGAACGAATTGTATTTTCGGTCATTCTAATTTACGGGAACATGAAAATAGCTCTTCTTTGACCCTGCCATTGCGCGCTCTTTGTTGGAATCAGTTCAAAAAAAAAAAAAAAAAAAAAAAAACCGCGGGTGTGGTTAGCGATGTCGTGTGGAAATATCAGGTGCGAGGATTGACTTGTCATTAGGGTAGCCTAGTTTTTTATGCATTCGATTGTTGACGTTAATGAAGATAAATAATAAAATATCGGATTTTCTCCCGAGTTCTGCAAAGGAGCTTTGTGATCACTTTTGGCAGTCGAAAAAAATCCTCCAAAATCAAAATGTCCACCCGTACACGTTACTTTTTAGACCTTACTAAATAATTTTATGAAGTGTGAAGTTATTGACTGGTATATATGTAATAGAGGTGATTTTCTTGAGGTTCAGTCATAAGTCATTTGATTTGCCAAATTTTCGGTAAAGTTTATTACCATTCTCAAGGCCTAGGGAGAATACATCATTAGATTAGGATTTTATCTATGGTTATGTACATTATATTGAATGGTTCTTAAATTAGAAATATCATTTGAGTTACTTACATGGAGTAGTACACAGTTCAGTTTTTTCACAAGTACCTAGCACAAACTTACAGGAAATTTGGACAGATTTGTATATTATAAATGTTGTACTGTTAACTCGAGAGCTTTCTACATAGGTACTGACTATTGGCTCTAGAATTTCTTCGGGTTAAATAACAATCTGCTATTCAAAAATAGGTTTTGGATTTTTAGCTTTTTTGCAGTTTTTTGCAGACTTTTTAGGAAATTTTAATGAAATGTATGTAAATTTTTCAGCATATTTTTGTGCATACATTTTTGAATGCTATATTTTATAGTAAATAAACTTTATTTGAGCGATATTGTCCTACAAATTATAAATTTAACGATTTTTAGCCGTTTTTAGCCATTTTTAGTGATTTTTTCCAGTTGACCAATTTATTGTGCTCAAAAAGTGCTGGCCGACGAACTCATACTTTCGTTTGAAAAGCTTGATTTTTTGGCGTAGAAACGGAATTTGTATGTCAATCCTAAGGAGAGTTATCGTCTAGAATGATACACACACACACACGCGCTTGCGCGCACACACTCACACACACACACATATATACAGGGTGTGGCAGAGAGGATGGACGGTTTTAGAAAAATCATAAAATAGTTAATTTTTACTCAAAAACAAATTTATTGATGCAATCAGGTTTGCAAGGAAATAGCATTTGAGACAGTCAAGTGTGAAAAATCACATCAGGCATGTGGTGGCCGAAATTGTTGATGCAGTGCTGGAGGCGTTCGTAGGCGTTCTCTCCAACATAGCTCTCTCAACTTGGGCGACTTCCACGCGAATGGCGTCCTTCAATTCGTCCAGATTTTCTGGCTTGTTCTTGTATACTATAGCCTTGAGGTGTCTCCATAAGAAAAAATTGCATATGGATAAATCTGGGGACCGAGGAGGCCAATGAACATCGAAGAGACTCGAAGAGACTGATCGGCGACCAGGGAAGAGAGGGCGAATAACCTCCATTGATGCTCTGGCTGTGTGGGCCCCATCCTGCTGGAACCACACACGTCAGGTTGGAACACTTCACCTTCGTAATTCAGGTAAAAAGAAGTTGGTGATCATTTCGACGTAGCGCTATGTTGGAGAGAGTCTACGCGAACTTCCAAGAACACCTCCTGCAATGCATCAACAATTTCGGCCACCACATGCCGGCCTGATGTGATTTTTCACACTTGACTGTATCAAATGCTATTTCCTTGCGAACCTGATTGCATCAATAAATTTGTTTTTGAGTAAAAATAACTATTTTATGATTTTTTTAAAACCGTCCGTCCTCTCTGCCGCACCCTGTATATATATAAAACTTCAGGATTCGATTCAGATTGCCTCACAACTGAATTCAATGAAGAAAGTTTTCGAAAATTTTGATTTTAAAGTTTTCAGAGTCATTTAATAGCTTCATTTTCTACGAAAATTCTATAAAACTCAGATGCATTGCGTATAGAATTTATTCAGAATGCAAATGGAAAAAGAGCTGTTTGCCAGTTTATTAATGACAAATTTCCTTATTTTTCGAGCGTTTTTCGCTCTTAGTCTAATTAGAATCTTTTGTTTTGCAGTATCCTGCAGGGATCCAAGAAATGCAGTTCGATCCCAGCTTCGCCATCCGAGGTCTGCACTACGACATTGAGAAAGGTCTCCTCATGAAATTGGACTCCTTTCTGCAGATCCAGCTCGGCACTGTGTTCCGCGGCCTCTCCCCTGTCCCTGACGTTGAAGTTCTCAAGCTGTACAAGAACAAAACGGTTCCCCTCGCTTACGTCGAAAACCACGGGAAAACCTCTCAAGTGAGTAGATTTCTTCATAAAAAATGTAGTGTTATGTTCAAGGAAAAGTCCATCAGTTTAAGTGGTTTGATTTAATCGGCCTCCTAACTCAACACGTAGAAGTGATGGAACTAAAGAGCCTACCTACCTCCTACCCTTCAGGAGGAGGTGGGTACCTTTTCTCTTCAGTAAGTAAGGACACGAGTTCGAACTCTTTCATGATATCAAATATTTTTGGGCAGTAACAGTTGGCGCAGTCAATAACACCCAAATATGGTATCCCACTGTATCCCCACACATCTATACTTCCCACAACAAGCGAGTGAAGCGAGCAAGATTCCCTACACACGTCGGATTTCAACGAGGCTTTTCGTACGGACTCGGGATGGACTATATCCCATTGCATCTATGCATTCCACAAAGAGCGTGCAAAGGGAGTGGGATTACCCACCTCAAAGGAGCAAAGCGAGCAACATCCCCTACACACGTTAAACCTACCCTTAGTCATCTACCGTTTGCCATCATTCTACAAGTCCCACTCGACCGTAAAAGACTATCACATCTATACAGCCACACCGAGTTTGTGAAGCGAGCAACTTTCCCCACATGTTCCAATTGTAATACTTCTCAACGAAGGAGTCCGGGGGGGGGGGGGGGATTTTATTCATTTTCCCCCCACCCAAACCAGTGGCTGGAGGGCGGGAGGGGGTGAGAGCCCCTTTTAATGCACGTTTTTTTTTCCCAAGCGCCTGATCTTCTATCCGCTGCCACATTAAAATTCGATCGACTTCGTATGTCAGTGACAAAGTCACGTTTCAGGAGCCATAGAACACGATGGTGCCGTCAAAATCGCTGAAAGATGCTGTCTTCCTGGAGAAATCACCTAGGAATGCGGAATATGACGAAAAAATGCGTTCCCCACTATAGTTTTTTTCTGCCTTAGACCGAGTAAATTTTGACGGTTTTTGCTTGGGATGGTCTTGAAATGTTCGTTGATGTTCCAATTTGATCACATGTGAGTTTGAGACATGAAATTCTTTTTTCTGATTGTAGTGAACGAAAATGTAGACGGAAACGTTGGTTTTCGAGCCGCTCTTCCTTATTCAGTCAAAACGTAGTTACTCTGAACTTTGTATACCAACCTGTTGAAAAGGATAGCCCCTCTACGCAGATAAAATAATGGCCTACCTTTGGAAAAATAGACGGGGAAAACAAATACGTACAAACATTTAACATCCGACAGTTCTGTTAGTACTGAAATTTTCTTAAAACTAACCTTTTCGTGGCTCCATATAAAGTGCTACGTTTGATAGTTATTCCCAACAGGAAGAAACGTCTGCCAAGTTGGGTGGGCAGTATAACTTCCTCACAGAGAAAACTGTGACAGTTCCGGCGAGATCCAAGAGAATGCGCTTGCGCGTCCGTCGCTTCGGCGCCAGGCGTTTGTTCTCACGTTCTTGAATAGCTATGGCTGGGGCTAGATGATGAGCCTATGTCCATTACAAAACGCAGCAAATTATTACACAGCAATTTATTATTTTTCGCAGTGTATTATTTATTGAATTTTTTTGCCATTCTCAGAATTGTCTATAGAAAAAGATTGTAAGAAATTTTCAAATTTCCGACCCCCTCCCAAACCATGGACAGTAGGTCTCGATGGTATGGGGTCTATATCCAGTCGCATTTGTACATCCCACACCGAGCGAGCAACATCCCCTACACACGTCGAATTTCAATGGGGTTTTTCCTACAAGCTGCAAAAAAAATCATTATACATAATAAACTTTGCCAAAGTATGAATAAACCACAATGTAACTGCCCTTTTATAACGCAAGTGAACGAAACTAAATACCTTGGAATATTTATCGATTCGTGTTTAAATTTTGACTACCACATAAACTTCGGAAATTCTTTCCAGTATTTCGGGAGATTCGTAACTTTATGCTCTTGGCCTAAAGGAGCAAATCTACATCGCACTTATACAATCCCTACTCATACATGGAATAGTTGCTTGGGGATCAACATATAAAACGAAATTACAACCGCTTATAGTCACCCAAAAGGCCCTCATCAAAATTTTTCTCAAAAAACCCAGACTTTTTGCAACAGCTTCACTTTTCAACTTATTTAAAGTCCTTGATTGTACAAACAAACAGATTGTACAAACAAACCACAGCGATATATACATACAAAATGTTCTTAGCCACATAAAATTGTCAGATTAGACACAGCAAACAGGAGTAGCGACAATATTACCTTGCTCACACCGCGCTGTATCTCAAAGATTTTGTCTCGGCTCAAAGATTTTACCTCTTTGAAGGAGCTACTTTCTTCAATACTTTACCAACAAAATTGAGAAGCTCCGCGGTCAATTTAAATGTTTTTAAGAAAAACATTTAAAAATATTATGCAATTCAGTAATATTGTATTCAATGTTCTTGTAAATATCTACAAGATTTGAATAATTTCCTCAAGTAGATATTAGGTATACATACTATATGACTCTTTAGAAGAGAATTATATTATTTCGTTTTGACGCTCCCTCTTCCAGCACGAGTTTGACTCAAAGGAAGAGTGTAGCATTTTATATATGTTCTTTCTCTAATTATGTAATTTTTTTTAATATTAGTATTTAATAAATGCGATATAAAAAAAAAAGAAATCCCACAGAGAGCGAGCGAAGCAAGCAACATTCCCTATACATTTCAAATCACCCTTAGTGATCCACCGCTTCCAATCATTCTTCATGTCCCACTCAACAGTGAAGACCATCGGATCTATACAGCCATACCGAGCGAGCGAAGCGAGCGAGAAAACTAGGCTAGTACATAATAATAAAACGTTAAAAGCCCAGAAAATTTTGATAAATTCAATTTTTAAATTTTCCATCAAAATGATCTTTGATGATTCGCTGTAAGAGTTTTTTATACAGTCAAATTATAAGTGAGGAATTCTTGCTTAAAAAAAATGCACTCGAACTTGAATGAAATGTGCTTTATTATTAGGAACCTACATAGGTACGTCTTTGTTGTTTGGGGCCGTCCCACATGAGATCCATCGTACTAGTACGCACGTAGGGATCAAGGTGACGATCTCATGACATCTCATTTCCTCTTGTTAGGTCTCATTCAGCTCCGGGACGAGCCCCCCAAACTGTTACTTAACTCCTGCCTTTCAATTTGACGCCTCGAAACGACTTCTTTCGGCTGTCAAATGGCTTATTATTTAGGGAGAAGAGAACTTGGCACAAATACAAGCGTATCATTCAAATTTGTCAAACCATGATTTTATGGACGGTTTTCTGCATAAGATTTATGGTTCTCAAATCGTTACCGCCATGCCGAAACCGCCAATCTGCAATTTTGGTCATTTTCGTCCAACTCCATTGTTTATTTTTATTTTATTTATTTATTTCAAAAAGTGCAGAAGACCTTATAAAAAAGTAACAAGGAAACAGTAACAGGCGTTTATTTATTTTTTTAAATTAGTAATAATCAAACTAGAAAAAAAAAAAAAAAAAATTAAAATTAAAAATAAAATAAAAGAAAGAGAGGTACTAGGATCTTTATTTAAGAAAAGATTAATGAAAATAGAGAAGAGATCATCGAGAAGAAGGAGTTATAGATAAAGAAGATAATAACGAGAAGAGGCGATTGAAGAGGGAAATGAGGTAAAATCAATAAGTTAACAGATAATAAAAAAAAAACGCTGCAAATTATTTCACAAAGGTTTATTATTTTTTCAATTGAGTATGATCGTAGTTTTAGTTAGCTAGCGTACGTCATAAGGCCCGTCCAGACTCCTCGGCGTGTCCTACTTCGAGTTGTCACAACCTATACTTCTATAATTATATACGCATGTTTATATTTCTCGATTTGAGCTCCTATCTATTCAAATAGTTATTGCCTTAATAATATCATTATCTAAGTACGTACGAAAAGTCGAGAGGATATGTTATTAAATATGCATAGGAAAAGCTTTGGTATTAACACACAATTATGACCTTGAAAAAAACATATTCATGCCTCGAAGGAACGCCGGCGCCGTACCCACCACAAGGTGCTGCGGCGCCGGCGCCTCCTCTCACTCCACCCCCCCCCCCGCCCCCCCCCCCCCCGCTCACCTCCCCCCCGTCTCCACCCACCGCGACCCCCTGCCAAGCGTGCCAGGCGTGCGCGCGTCGAAAAAGACACTTTTTCGCCCGTTTTTGGCCCATAGCATCTATGCGAGTAAAGCGATCGGGATGGTTAAACGTTAGGACCAACTAGACCCCAAATGGAGTCTATGTGCGAAAGAACGGGTTTTTTAAGTCAATTCTTAGGCCTTTTATGGCCCGGACGGCGGACGGACATTTCAAATTTGGATTCTACGTACCTTGAAACGTAAAGTGACAAAGTTTGAGGGGGGGTTATAAAAATTTTTTGCTACACGATCACATAGGCTTATTATTGGAAATAATAAACCAAAAGGAAGGAAGGAAAGGCTGCTAAGACCCTGCAAAGTGGGCCATACATCGCCCCCGAAAGGCCGAGTAGGTGGGTGACTCTCTGACAGCCCTAGGAAGGGCGTTCCATAGTCGCACACCACTCACCCTTATACTAGATGCTGCAAAGGAAGTGGAGTGCTGAGGCATTGCAAGATTTCTGGATCTCTCAGATTTGGTTTTTATGAACAGACCATCAAGATAACCCGGACGGATTCCCAAGGTGAATTTAAATATGAAGCAGAGCAAATCTATCTTCATAAGGTCATCAACGCTGCAGCCAATCAGGGAGCCATAGAAAGGGCTTATTTGCTCTCTACCTCGCACATAACAAATGAATCTGATGCAGGAGTTAAAAGCGACAGTCAAACGCTTCACAGCGTCAGCTCTCAGCCCAGTGCTGAAAATTATATCAGAGTTAGTGAAATAAGGGAGTATAATGGATCGAACGAGACCACTCTTCATGTCATTGCTCAAAAAATGTTTGTAAGGCCTCATCAAGTAGAGAGCATGATATACTCTGCTGCATATAAGAGCCACATGCTTTTGCCAGGTCAAAAGGGGGTCAAAAATTATACCAAGGTTTCTCACCCCTTCCTGAAAGGCAACGATTTCCCCATTTATTTGGATTGAAGGGACCCCACTCAAGTCGATCTCATCCTTTGAAAACAAAATTGCTTGGCTCTTCTTTGCATTTAAAAGCATACCATTACAATTTGCCCACTGATTGATATTGCTGAGGTCAGAGTTAAGAGTAAGGACAGAAGAAGCAGCATTGTCAAGGAGACACTGAACATACAGTTGTAAATCATCAGCAAATAGAATTTTTGGAGTCTCTATTTAAGATGTTGCATAATTATCATGTTGATGCCACCGATCGCTACGCTCAATATTTTTTCTGAAAAGAAAGCCAACAGTTTCGCGTAACCATCCAATACAGACAAAATAATAAACAGTATAATAAACCTTTGTCTATCCGCCACTTTTTGGAGGATTGCCCAGCCCTCGTGGACCTCACCGCAGTGGGTGGATGTTCTGTCAGGACCAGACAAGGTCCAGTCCCTGTTGGTGTACCTTAAGGCCAACTGAGCTTTAGTATAAAATGTATGCACACAAAATTAACAAACAACAAATTCATTGTTCCAAAGCTAGCCGGCCTACATAATACGATTTTAATTTCTCTGAAACCTGCTTAATTGTATACGCACCAGAGTAAATAAATGCCTTTAGATCCGTCGGAAAACCGTTGATGATCCCAACCGAACAAGACTCATAGAAATTCTTTGCAAGTGTTGTGGTGTTATGGGGGACTACAATCTTACTATTTGTTTTAAACCTAGTTCTAATTTCATGCGACAGGTAAACAAACTGCCTACATTTTACAAAGTGCCTTACAAATGCCAGCTCTTTCAGCATGGAGAATGGCAAAATTTTAAATTTTTTAAAAAGAGACGTCGTGTGCTCTCGTGAATTTTTCCTTGAAATGATTCTCACAATGGCCTTTTTGGCTGTGATTAATGGGGCGAGCGTAGTTTGATACCCTCCACCCCAACAAGGAAGACAGTAAAGCCAGTTTCACATGGAGCGGTATGTCCGGAGACGGAAAGACGGAACGCAATGTGATTGGCCGTTGGGACAACAGTTGAGGATGGTGGCCGCCATGTTGTCGGAATGGGCAGTTGGCGGTAGAAATTTGTATACCGTTGCCGCGTTCCGTCGAGCGTTGCGCAAGCTCATTGGACAGGAATGTTGATAACCGCAAGTAGAGGTTTCAGATCAGAGAGGGTTTCAGTAGGAAGGATATGATCCCGTTTAGCGAGGTACCGCTTCATGTGAACACCCTGCTGCATTCCGCCACCCCTCCACTGGGTTTTCCGGCCTTCCGTCTTTCCAGTTATTACGCTCGTACCGCTCCATGTGAAACCGGCTTAAGTCTGTAATGATTGAACTAGTGCAAAGTACACAACTCTATGTAGTCTATCAGAGAGGAAGGATTTTAAACGGGCAAACTAATGCATGTTCTTCCGTAGCATCTGGGATACTTGGTTTATTTGATTTTCCCATCTCATGTGCTGGTCAGACACCAAGGTACCGAACGCAATCGGTCATGTCCAAAGTCTTACACGTTACCTTACAGTTTTTGAGTGAGCATTTATCAATGTGTAATTTAATTTCACAATTAGACGGAACACCCGCAGAATTCAAACCATACTGAGACTTTCTAACATTCAGACTAAGTTTGTTAGCATTTAACCACAAAAACACATTACGTAACCCACCATTTGCCTTAGAAAACGTTTCATCCCATGGGTTCCCATTAAAATACAGTATCATCTGCAAACAGAATCTGAATTCCCGGAATGCCCAACTCACCCGAAACATTTATACAGGGTGATTCCCTCGCAAATGCAAAAAAAATTTTGGGTGAAACTACATCAAAAATGGAGTAAAATGCCGCCAACCGCATATTTTTATCTCAATCCGTACTCGATATATGATTTTTTAAAGGTTTTTTCAGGAAAATTGTGTTTTTTCATTTTAAACTCGGATTTCTCCACTTTGCCTCATTTAATTTTAACTTTCAACCTCATTTTCGGTATCAGCATTAAATTTCCTATAAGAATAGTGTACTTTGGTTCTTAAAAAGTACCATCCGAAGACCTTCACATCAGCTCAAACGTTGACGATTTTGAAAAAAGAATATTTCTGAAAATTTTTAAAACTTTACTACTCTCTTAAAAAGAATCTTGGAAACTGGCAAATCTCATGAAAACTGCTTCGTCTAATACTCTTTCCAACGGTATTATCAATTTTACTTTTATTTTGTTATTTGAGGGAGAAAATAATGTTTTAATGTTAAAAAATGTGGGTTTTTCAATGAAATTGTTGGTTTTCTCGAAAGATGACCCTCCATGAACCAACGAGTATGGGGTCGGTTTCTATGTATTTTTTCTCGCTGGAAAGAATGGAAACTCTTGCAGATCTCTCAACTACGTTATAATCGAGTTTTACACTTTAATTAACTAGTTTTACCCCATAACACACATACATTTAATCGTAACAAACAAACTAAACATTTGCGATTTTAAGTGTAAAACTCGGTTATAACGGAGTTGGAGAGATCTACAAATGTTACCATTCGATACAGCGTGAAAAAATACATAGAAACCGACCCCATACTCGTAGATTCATGGAGGGTCATCTTTCGAGAAAACCAACAATTTCATTGAAAAACCCACATTTTTTAACATTAAAACATAATTTTCTCCACTAAATAACAAAATAAAAGTAAAATTGATTATACCGTTGGAAAGAGTATTAGACGAAGCAGTTTTCATGAGATTTGCAAGTTTCCAGGATTCTTTTTAAGAGAGTAGTAAAGTTTTAAAGATTTTCAGAAATATTGTTTTTTCAAAATCGTCAATGTTTGAGCTGATGTGAGGGCCTTTGGATGGTACTTTTTAAGAATCCAAGTACACTATTCTTATAGGAAATTTAATGCTGATACCGAAAATGAGGTTGAAAGTTAAAATTAAATGAGGCAAAGTGGAGAAATCCGAGTTTAAAAAGAAAAAACACGATTTTCCTGAAAAACCCTTTAAAAAATCATATCTCGAGTACGGATTGAGATAAAAATATGCGGTTGGCGGCATCCTCTATTTTTGATGAAGTTTTACCCAATTTTTTTTGTATCTGCGAGGGAATCACCCTGTATAGACTAGGAAGAGCACTGGCCCCAGGACTGTTACAACGAACGAGCTTTACAACGAACTGTGATATTCTGATATGTGATATCTCAATTTCTTTATGTACATCTAGTCATACCTTTATTTAACTAAGATGTATAGTATTGATCATTATATATTTATAGGTAATATTTATGTATTTGTTAGGATCATCTAGTCGTAGTTTAGTTTTTATTACGGGGTATTTTATCTGCTGTAGGGGTTACATAGCGGTCATCGCTGTGTCCCTTGAGGCTGAGTGCGGCGAAGCCTCTTTTTACGGAATATTATTATTATTTCTCCCTCCAATCTGCCAATGGAGTCCGTGATGGGAATCCATTTAGTGACGGACCTCAGAATCGTGCCCGTTGCAGTGTCCTTTTGACACTCCTTTTGAGGTTTGTATGTACAGTGAGTCCTGGACCTGTTCAGAATCGAACTAGGTTCGAAGGAGGACCGACAAGGGAGAGGATGAGAACTGGTTCATTACTCCTCGCAGTCCATACGCGTTTCGAACCAATTCGGAACTGATAACCTTCACTCGTAATCTTCTTCTTCTTCTTTTTCTGTGTGGACACTTGTAACCTTCACTACGGCTATTGATAAGGTTAAAGCAATCATGTTGTTTTTACCCAGTGCAATGCTCCCTAAACTCTTCGTCATTCATCAGAGGGACCGTTACCTCCAGATATCCTGAAAGTTCATCAATAAAACCTATGAAATTCACACGAAAAATGAAAATTTAGAAGTTGAAATAGCGTTGCCGTTAACTACCTACTTACCCTCATTTTTGGGTCGGTTTCGCATATCCAACGCCGCGAGCATGAATTCGTCCTCGTCAGAATCCTCCCAGTCGCTGACAAATCCGTCCCATTCCATTATGGAATTCAGAAGTCACAATATCAGTTACCGAAAATCAATGTAATCAATGTAATGACGCAAACAGTATTGCCGAAAACAACAACAACAAAACTCCACTTGCGAGCCCACAGGGGAAATCGTAGGGGGCGGAGCGTAAATAGTTTACTGCGCATGAGCGGGACTAGAAGTTCCGAAAAAAATCCCGGACCGATAGAACGTGTTCTGGACAGTCCCGCACTGGCTCTGTGAACAGCGAACTAAAAATCCCGAACTCGTTCGGTCGCTGTGCATACAGCCAAAAAGGGGCGTGGTCAGTTCAGAACCGTTCGGGACTCACTGTACATACAAACCTTTTGATTGTCGCTAATGACCCTTCCGGTTATGAAGCTGCTTAAATTCTAAAAAAATTATAAAAAATATATATGTATATATACCTTTGTGTAATAATTTGCAGTTTTTTAAAATACTTTTTTCGAAACTAGGAAAAACAGATTGGCGTTTTAGCCTGTTGGTAGTGAAATTATTTATGAGTAATTACCTCTCATGAAATATTTTTCAAACAATTTTCTTGCCTTTTTTTTTGGATTCATTGAAGATAAATTTTGCACTCAAAAACTGATGTTCGTCGTACTCTAAACAAACATGTTTGAGAAGTGGAAATTCTGGGATCGTTTTAGGATGATCCTAAACAGATTTCCATGGGCAGGATTTTCGATAATTTTATTATCGAAGCTATTTGATCCTGCTCGAATTGAACATTTGAAAAATCATCTAACAAAATCGGATCCTTCTGCTGTATATCAGTTGGTTCATATTATTCACTATTGCTGTTGAAACGAGAACTGTCGTTAATATGAAGTAGTAAGTCATGATGAATTATTATGAACTGATAAACTGGTCACATTAATCTAATCTGTCTCTCTACACCTACATACCTACCTATTAATCTTCCAGTTACGTTGTTTAGTAGTTATATATTTCGTTTGTAGGAAGGCAATCATTTCATGTTCTTTCATGATCATCAGGTTCAATATCTCCCGAATCGATTTTCATAGAAAACACATTGGTTTGAATACATCAAAACAGAAAACTACATTTCATGTGCCGTACAAAATGCTCGAAATAGCTTGTTTATGAAAATTGTAGTGGATTTATATAGGTTTGACTTGACGTTGGTAGACCAAGTCGGACATTTATATCCCGGTTATGCGGGTTGGTTTCTAGGCCACCCCCGCGAGGAATGCGGGCGGAGCCGCCAAGGTCAACTGATTTCGCGGGCTGGAAGGGTGGATAGTCCGTGTCGCAGCCGCGCGGAGCGCTAGGCTCGTGTACCAAGTGCTGGGTTCGATCAGTTTCGTACTGAGCCGTTTTGTAATATTCCGGCCTTAGATTTACATCTGAAAGGGGAATATATTGAGCTTGGTGGAGGTACTGAAAAGTATCCTCTGCTTTTTGTGCATTTGGAGTGTATTTGACACTCGGATCGACCGTGTAAGCCTGCGTCGGATATCGTGGGTAGTCGGACAGCTTGGTCGAATCGTAAAGATCGGCTTCAGAGCGAGTCTGAAAGGTTTGCTCGATCTTTTGTGTAGGTGAGTCTTGTTCGAAAGTTTCTCGAACGAATACGTCGGGCGAGAAGGCGATCCGGACGTGAGGGTCGCGCCTTGCGCTGATGTTTGGTTCAGCGGACTCACCGTGTGGCCGGTAGGGCGCACTACGTTGGTCACTCGGCCCGGCCTTGCCGCCTTCCTCCTTCCCTTGCAAGGGGAAGTAAGAAGGCTGACGTTCCATCGAAATGATCGAGTTTTGGCTCGTTTCGATGCCTCTACGTGTGAAAAATAGAGGGTTTTGGAAGTGGACTCGCTTGCCGGAGCGTCTTTCCAATGCTCAGACGGCAGGGTCCTACCTCGCAGTCTTGAAAAAGACTTCCGTAGACGGTAAATTAGAGCGGAGGAGCTGAGTAATTTACCGGCGTGCCCCAGCGGTCGACTACGAGCTTAAGGCTATGTAATCCGGGTGACACGGCTCGGAACGTCCCTCGGGCGTACTGTCTAAAGAGAATATCGATAGAAGTACCGGGTGGCGTCCTAACAGATGAACTACGTTGGGCAATGAGCAGGATGAATAATCACTGGACTCGTAGATGCCAATGCGAAATCTGTGTGGAGAGAAGGTCTGGCTTGTAGAAAGCAGTAGGAAGCCGTTCTTGAGATGAACTCGCAATGCAGAAGGTTCGTCAGCGTAGAGCGTGTAGAATTCTTCGTACTTCGGAGGTGTCGTCGTCGAGAGCGGAGAGTGGAATGAATCTCGGAGGGCTCCCAGCGGGGTATTTATAGGGAGGTGGCCGCCTCCTGCCGCCTCCTGGTTGGTCCGCTTAATTTCATAAATTCGACTGTGTAATCTCATTGGTTCGCTCAGTGTTTTCTCAGTATCTGTGCATATGATAGCTGAGTTGGTTTTTCGAGGTGGTTTCCCTGCGTCCGTTGCTTTGACGGGGTCCCCGGGGGTGGCTGAACGACCTTGAGTTTTCCTGTTTGAGGTTTCTCATTCAAGGCGACTTGTTTCGAACTTTTTGTCGCATCTATCTCGCCCAGTAAATGTTTGGGGAGGTCGCCTTGCGTGTTCTCGTTCAAGGCGACTTGTCTCGAGATGTTTGTCGTATCTCTCTCGCCCAGTAAATGTTTGGGGAGGTCGCCTTGCGTGTTAATCTTTAATATTTCACTTTTGGGAGAGAATTTAGTATTTTCTCTCTGGTGAAATATTTTGTTTGACGGAGTTGTACCTCGACGTCTTGTAAATATTTTTGTGGTGTGCCTACCTCTTTTTGGTAGCCCTGAAAAGGGCTGTTGAAAAGAGGTGGTGGATTTCACCACAGGGGCCCCCCCAAGACGTCGTGTTATCAACGACGACGCCGATGGGGGAGAACTGGGAGGTCCACCCGGAACTCTCCGTAGGAGAACCTCGCCAGTTGGGGCGGAGGCGGAGGTGCAGGCCTCGCGTCCCGTCCCTGTGGTGCGCCCCGGCCTCGCCGGTTTCGACGAGCGTCGCGGGGCGGCCTTGGCCGGCCCGAGCTCTGCCGACGGGAACCAAACCCGCGAGGGTTTGGCCCGCGGCCGCGGCTGGGCTGTTGCGGAGGAGCCCGGGAGGTGCTGGGCTCTGACCACCCCGCGGTGCTCATCTCCTCCCAGCGAGGAACCGGTACGTCGCCCGAGGAGATCCACTGCCTGGGGGGTGCTGGTAGCTGGTGAGCGGGCGGAGGCGTAGGCAGTGGCTGGGTGGGTGGAGCTGGTGGCTGGTAGGGCTGGGGCCTTGTCCAGACCACCTCCGTGGGAGCGTTGGTCCCCGTCTCCCGTTTTGGCGAAGGCGGTAGTGGGCCGAGCGGAGCTGGGAGAGCTTCCTCGGCAAGGAGGAACTCCTCGACTTCGTCGGTGAGCATGTTTGCTGGAGTAGAAGCTGCCATGGTTGAGATTGTTATGATCTCTGGCTGTGGGTCGTTCCATATTTATACTTCCCACTGCTCCTACCCGAGAAAAATGGGCGTGGCTTGTTTCGAGCGCAGTTACCCACTTCCCGTCAAATTTGGTAGATGGGACGCGCCCTCTGGCGGATTTCCGGGGAGTTTTCTCCTTACTTCCTGTCTGATTTTGTAACAGAGATTGTCCTTGCGATACAGCTTCTTCCGAGTGTAGAGTATAAGCTGGCTTGATTTGCTGTTTGGGAACTTTCTTAGTATGTTCGCCAATTTGCACTGTAACCGAAAACTTATCTCTTTTAACTACTTTGAACGGCCCCGTGTAAGGACATTGGAGAGAGGTGAGCTGTGTGGGCACTCTGATATAGACATGAGTACATGTATCCAAATTTTTGGGCATGTTCACGGCATATTTCGTGTTATTATGTTTAATATGCGTAGGTCGGAAGAAAAGAGGTTCCGAAAGGTTCGTAGAAGTTACGAAAATGTCTCCTGGGAGTGGTACGTCAATCCCGTAAACCTTTTGGAAAGGCGTAGTTTCAGTCGCCGGGTCTACTGCCGTACGCATGGCGAGTAGAACTTTGGGAAGTGCATCGAGCCAATTTTCGTTTTGAGCTTTGAGAGCTTCTTTCAAAGATCTGTTTCTGCGTTCTACCATACCGTTTGTTGATGGTTTGTATGGTAACGTGTGAGTATGTTTTACTCCGAGACGTTCCATAATGGAATTGAACAGATCTGATTCAAATTGGGTGCCCTGATCACTTGTGATGTATTTAGGTACGCCTTTTGAAGCTACCCAAATATTGATAAAGGCATTTGTGATTGTGGTTGTTTCGATGTTGTTGAGAGGGACTGCCTCTAGCCAACCCGTTGCTCTATCAACCATCATCAAAATGTAACGTTTCCCTCCTTTTGCTAAAGGTAAAGGTCCGGTAATATCCACGTGTACGTGTGAAAATTTGTTTGCCGTTTCAAATTCGGAGTAAGGGAGCTTCACGGAGCGCGTGATTTTTGCTCGTTGGCAAGTTTCGCACGCTCGGACCCAGTTTGAGACATCTGCACGTAGTCCGTGCCAAAAATATCGTTGTTTAACTTTATACACTGTAGAGTGTATACCTGGGTGTCCCAAATTGTGAATTTGGCTTATTATTTCTTCCCTTATTTCGTTTGGAATATAAGGTCTAGGGTGTCCTAGGTCTAGGTTACACCAAATTTCTCCTTGAGAGAATTCAACTCGTGTGAGTTTCAATTTGTCCTCCGCGGTAGGGGGAGAGCGAATTTGTGAATTTGAAATGTGCAGTAGAAGATTGCATTCTATTGCAGCCGTAATTTTCGAAATTTCAGCTATGGGTGGACCCTCGTCCGTCTGTGTTGAAATCGATTTCGTTTGAATTTCAACCGGATCGAAGGGTCTGGAGAGTGCGTCGGCGACGACGTTGCTCTCTCCTGAAATATGACGAATGTCACTCGTCATTTGAGAGATGTATGTTAGCCATCTTAATCTCATTTTAGAAAAATGAGCATTCTTTTTAAGCATCGTGCCTAGCAGAGGCTTGTGATCCGAACAAATATGGAAGGATCTGCCGTCCAAGTCGTTGTGCCAGTGAATGCACGCTTGGTAAACGGCGAACATTTCCTTGTCGAAAGATGCTTTGTTCTTCCATTGTTCTGAAATCTCTTTGCTGAAAAATCCCAATGGTTGGTACGATTTCGAGCCATGTTTGTCTGTAATTTCTTGTTCTAGCGCCGCTCCGATGTGTGTGTCGGACGCGTCACAGACTAATCTCCACTCCGCTGTAGGGTGTGGGTGAGCAATGTTATGCAATGTTGCTTTGATCATTGCTTGCTTTAAGCTGTTAAAAGCTTTTTCTCTCTCTGATGTCCATTCGATAGGTGTTCTGTCATTTTTTTTGTTTGACTGAATGGAGTCATACAGAGGTTGTGCCGTGTGAGCGAATTTGCTCGAGCATGCTCGGTAGAAACCACACATACCTAGGAATCTGCGTAGACTTCGTACGTCCACTGGCCTAGGAAATTGTTCTATGGCTTCTATTTTGTCTCGTTTAGGAATTATTCCTTCCTTCGAGATAGTGAAACCTAGGAAATCGACGGTAGGTTTCGAAAAAATGCATTTATCAAAACCTACTCGAAGTCCGTGTTCCCCTAGTTTGTCAAAAATTTGTTGGAGGTGGTTCATGTGTTCGTTATAATTCTTCGAAGCCACCAGGATGTCATCTAGTTATACAAATGCGAAATCAAATTTTCGCATGATGCTGTCCATGTATCTTTGCCATGTTTGAGCCGCTCCGGCCAAACCCATGCTCATTTTCTTAAACTCATAAAGACCGAAAGGTGTAATAATCGCAGTTTTATGAGCGTCATCTGGGTGCATCGGGATATGATAATACGCTGATTTTAAATCTATTGTTGAATAGATTTGCGTATCATGTAAATTCGCTTGGAACGAGCGAATGTGAGGAGGAGGGTAGGCGTCTTTCTTCGTTTTCGCGTTGAGGAAACGGTAATCGCCGGTGATTCTCCATGACCCGTCTTTTTTTGGCACACAGTGTAACGGAGATGCCCATTCGGAATCCGATGGTGCAATTATGCCTTCTGAAAGCATTTCGTCAAAAGTCTTTTTGACTTGAGCCCGTTTTTCTCCTGCCATGGGTCTCGCTCGGAAGTGTACTGGAGTTCCTTCCGTGGTTATACGGTGGTAAACCCCGTTGTTCTTCCATTTACCATGAATTTTGCTCATTTTATCATTGTATTTGTTAATGATAGAGCGAATGTTTTCGTCCTCCGTGATTTGCACGTCCTCTGGTTGAGGTGTATTGTCACGGTGAGGGATAGTAGCTGCAATTTGTTCGTCAGTGAACTTTTTGTTCATGACTGCAGCTATTTTTTGATCGGCATAGCACTTCATTTTATCTTTATAAATGTACTTGTGTTTGACCCGTATTCCGATATCCCAAGATTCGAGGAATGGGATACCTAGGATCGCTAGATCAACTTTCGTGATCATAAACTCGGTGGTCATGTCCCCGAGGCCGATGTTAATTGTTGTGTCAGCTCGCCCTAGTGTGTCTATAGGAGCTCCGTTAGCTGCTGTGAGCTTAACGTTGGACTTGAGAATTTTCAAGCCCAATTTTTTTGTGACATTGTGGGGCAGAATGTTCACTTCTGCTCCCGTGTCAATGAGAAATTCAGTGCCATTTAGTTTGCACTTGAAAAAAAGCCTTTTATACTCAGTAGACTGCCGGCGTATAGGCTCAGATACGCTGGCAGTTATTCGTTTTCCGAACTCTCTGTGTCGGAGGTTGGAATGGTACTTCCTTGTACCAACTGCTGAGTATTTTCGGTAGAAACCCGGGTTTTAGGCTGGCTTATAGTCGCAGCCTTTTTGCTAGTTTTGGAGGCAGTGTTTGTCTTCCAAGTGCAGTGTTCTGGGTCTGCACATTTGCGAGTTTCGTTACCGAAACGTACGTGGTTTCGACAGACGTAGGCCATCGGTTTGTGAGGCTTACTCTCCACTGGTTGGGGTTTGAACTCAGCTTGTTTCGAGAGGGCCTTTTTGAAAACAGTATTTATGGGTTTCGGAGTAGATTCAACTCCTCGTATGTTCAGAGAAGTATTCTCTGCTCTGTACGCGTGTAGCGTATCAGCTAGGTCGAGCCGGGAGGTCGTGGTAGGCTGAGCTGCGACCATACCTCGTGCTTCGATGGGAAGAGTCTCAATCCACTTTTGAGTGATTAGAGCTTCCGAAAAGTACCCAACAGCTTTCGAGTACATCTCGTGGTACTTGGTGCTGGGTTTTTTGGCGAGAGATGCGGGGTCCTCGAGTGCGAGGAGCCTGTCCTGTAAAGACAACCCATATTCTCGTAGGAGGCGCTGTTTGGCCTCTTCGTAGGGTGCGTGAGGCGCCGTGAGGTAAGCTGAGTCGATAGCTTCCCTCATTTCTTCTGGTACCCACTTGTATATAGCTGAGAAGCATTCGTTTTGCGTTCTCATGTGTTTTCTCACGCAGTATTGATCGAACTCGGCGAGTGCACGATCAATATTCTTCTTTTGGAAGACTGGTTTTTGATAATCTCCCATCTCCTCTAAAAGTGCTTGAAAGCCACTGTTTGTAGAGGGATGTTGCGTGAGATGTGGGGCGTAGAGGCCCGGCGGGGGTCGCACGCCCGCAGTGGTTCCCTGAAATCCACTAGCTTCATAACAGGGAACGAAATGCTCCGTGTTGAGCCTGTTCAAAGGCGGGGTCACCATTTGTAGTGGATTTATATAGGTTTGACTTGACGTTGGTAGACCAAGTCGGACATTTATATCCCGGTTATGCGGGTTGGTTTCTAGGCCACCCCCGCGAGGAATGCGGGCGGAGCCGCCAAGGTCAACTGATTTCGCGGGCTGGAAGGGTGGATAGTCCGTGTCGCAGCCGCGCGGAGCGCTAGGCTCGTGTACCAAGTGCTGGGTTCGATCAGTTTCGTACTGAGCCGTTTTGTAATATTCCGGCCTTAGATTTACATCTGAAAGGGGAATATATTGAGCTTGGTGGAGGTACTGAAAAGTATCCTCTGCTTTTTGTGCATTTGGAGTGTATTTGACACTCGGATCGACCGTGTAAGCCTGCGTCGGATATCGTGGGTAGTCGGACAGCTTGGTCGAATCGTAAAGATCGGCTTCAGAGCGAGTCTGAAAGGTTTGCTCGATCTTTTGTGTAGGTGAGTCTTGTTCGAAAGTTTCTCGAACGAATACGTCGGGCGAGAAGGCGATCCGGACGTGAGGGTCGCGCCTTGCGCTGATGTTTGGTTCAGCGGACTCACCGTGTGGCCGGTAGGGCGCACTACGTTGGTCACTCGGCCCGGCCTTGCCGCCTTCCTCCTTCCCTTGCAAGGGGAAGTAAGAAGGCTGACGTTCCATCGAAATGATCGAGTTTTGGCTCGTTTCGATGCCTCTACGTGTGAAAAATAGAGGGTTTTGGAAGTGGACTCGCTTGCCGGAGCGTCTTTCCAATGCTCAGACGGCAGGGTCCTACCTCGCAGTCTTGAAAAAGACTTCCGTAGACGGTAAATTAGAGCGGAGGAGCTGAGTAATTTACCGGCGTGCCCCAGCGGTCGACTACGAGCTTAAGGCTATGTAATCCGGGTGACATGGCTCGGAACGTCCCTCGGGCGTACTGTCTAAAGAGAATATCGATAGAAGTACCGGGTGGCGTCCTAACAGATGAACTACGTTGGGCAATGAGCAGGATGAATAATCACTGGACTCGTAGATGCCAATGCGAAATCTGTGTGGAGAGAAGGTCTGGCTTGTAGAAAGCAGTAGGAAGCCGTTCTTGAGATGAACTCGCAATGCAGAAGGTTCGTCAGCGTAGAGCGTGTAGAATTCTTCGTACTTCGGAGGTGTCGTCGTCGAGAGCGGAGAGTGGAATCAATCTCGGAGGGCTCCCAGCGGGGTATTTATAGGGAGGTGGCCGCCTCCTGCCGCCTCCTGGTTGGTCCGCTTAATTTCATAAATTCGACTGTGCAATCTCATTGGTTCGCTCAGTGTTTTCTCAGTATCTGTGCATATGATAGCTGAGTTGGTTTTTCGAGGTGGTTTCCCTGCGTCCGTTGCTTTGACGGGGTCCCCGGGGGTGGCTGAACGACCTTGAGTTTTCCTGTTTGAGGTTTCTCATTCAAGGCGACTTGTTTCGAACTTTTTGTCGCATCTATCTCGCCCAGTAAATGTTTGGGGAGGTCGCCTTGCGTGTTCTCGTTCAAGGCGACTTGTCTCGAGATGTTTGTCGTATCTCTCTCGCCCAGTAAATGTTTGGGGAGGTCGCCTTGCGTGTTAATCTTTAATATTTCACTTTTGGGAGAGAATTTAGTATTTTCTCTCTGGTGAAATATTTTGTTTGACGGAGTTGTACCTCGACGTCTTGTAAATATTTTTGTGGTGTGCCTACCTCTTTTTGGTAGCCCTGAAAAGGGCTGTTGAAAAGAGGTGGTGGATTTCACCACAAAAATTAACTGAGCATGTATTTTCTAGACTGTGGTGAGGTTCCTAACTTACCTAAGTTATGAATTATTAAATGGAACCGTTCTTATTTGGGGACGTATAAAGCAGATTTTTTTAAAATTTATTTATTTATTTGAGGAAATTGTATTTTACTTTTGCCACTCACATCCTCATTGTTTTTATTTCGTTTAAAAATTCATCCATAATGAAATCATTTTGGTTCCAATTTCAAAACTGAAACATCCCTGTTAGAGTGTAGGGAGGTACCTACTTGTTTGAATTAAATCTAAAGATATGATGCTATCATGGAGCTCGTTTATAAAACAATTGTGGTTTCCATCCAATGGGAATTTTAAAATCCAGTAAAGCTTTTGAAGATTGACCATTAAACTTCTCAGTAGGATAGGTAGGTAAGTAAAAGTTGATTTTCAGGAGACAACTGTGTGTTTGATCCATTCAGAAATTCATTGAAGTGGACGAATTTCGAGAATATCTTGGAATTTTTCTATAGGAATGATTTTATTTTGTTAATACATACTATTTCTTGATAAGAACATTCTTCATTCATTAATGCTTATACTATCATGCTTACTTACATCTCATTGCTTCTCGATTTGTTTTTGGTCGCTGGTTTTCATCATACCTACCACGTAGGGAGTAAGTACATTACATACCCACGAATTTTAACACGTTTGTCAAAATTGTTCACAAACAGCTCACAGCATGAATATTTCCCTAGTATTCACCAACTATCATTGTCTTTTATAAAATTTACAATAATTTTTATTGAAATAATAAACCGTTGAATGAATAATTATATGTAATTTTCGCAACCAAAAGTGGAAATATTTAGTGCGTAGATCACCCTTTTTCATGCATGCTACTTCTGGATAACACTTTTTGGCATTATATAAAAAATATGATTGCAAATTTCAATGTTCTGTTCTGTGCCTGTGTACCAAAGTTTGTACCCACATTTTTGAAAAAAAAAAGTGTCCCCCCCTGTCCTTTAATGTGTCATTTAGGTAGTTACCTACTAACCTAATTTACGTAGGTAGATTGTATATGGTGAGTGTTCCAACTAGAAAGCATTAATTGTTCACAATTATTAATACCAATAATGTATTTTGTTGTTGTTATTATGCGACTGATTTAGGTTTTACTCTGTAGGAGAACTTACTTACTTGGTATATTTTATTGAGATTGATGTGAGAATTAAGTGGATTCCCTCCAAGTTCTAAGTTGGATTTGTGAGTTTCAAAGCGATTCTTGTTTATGAAATTAAAATCGTGGGGATCTTTAGGGGTCTTGAGCTTATTTCCATAGTCTCGAAACAGGTAAGCTAAAAAATAATGGAACACATTTTTCGAGTAAAAGCAAGTGTGGGCAAAAATCACCTGAAAACAGGGAAAAATTACTACTCAGGTTTCTATTCGAAAAATATTTCTCAATTGGAAACCTGAGTGGTAATAGCGAATGGCTTTGTGTTACAAGTACCAAGGAAGGAGGGTTTGCAGTTCTATGTTTTTGACATAGGTATGGCTTTTGGCTGGGGGTCATGGCAAAATAAGCGTGATCATGATCACAAAATGTAATGGGTAACTAGGTTGTTACCTACTTTCATCATGTTACTAATCACGCTACTCTATCCAGAAAATGAGGATTTTACTCTGTTTATTTAATTTATTTACTTACTTTATTTACTTACTTACTGTTTGTTTATTTATTCAATTTACTCTGTTTCTAATCTTACCTACAAGTTAAGTAGCATAATGGGTCCTACGAAAGTCACATCTATGTATGAATTTTTTCCGTGCAAGCAGTAAAAATTTACAAGTTTCCGTTTGCTTCATCCCATTTGAGTTTCAGTAAAAGCAGCCCTTAGATTAAGAACACAAAAAGTTCCAGTCATGCAGCATGTTTAGAGTACACGTAGATTACGTTTTTACGGGGACCATCTGACCTTGTCCAGTTGTCCAGTTGTTTGTTGTGTTGCCGTACTGGGGGTGTCTAACGACACTACACGTGTGGCATACGTGCGGACCCATGCTCAGGGGCAACAGTGGCCCCCCTACATGTGCTGCAATCATGCAGAACGGGATGGGGTTAAGCGGTAGGTGCAGAGTCCTCTTCTCTGTGCCGGGCCAGCGACCATTCTTGGCCTTTTGTACCATACTGGTACCACGGGCGGGCGGGGCCCCAGGCTTTCAGCTCTTCCAGCATGCCTTGCTGGGGTGGGGAGCTGGTCCAGCGTGCCACCCATTTGAGGATGGTTTTGCAGGTGTTGTAGGTTTCACACCCTCTCCAGGGCTGCTAGAAAGTAGGCCTTGCTGGGGTGTGTGCCCCCTTCAAGGTGGAGTTCCACTGGCCTAAGGTCTATGCGACTTCCAAAGACGACTGGCCAAAGTTGTCATCTTTGACGCAAAAAAATGACATGTAATAGTGGCAAATACGAAAATGCTAGCGATACTTTTGCCTTGCGATCTACAGAGCTACCTAATTTCTTTGCTATTCAACCCTAGTCACATTTGCTGGTCAAAGATCGTATTTTGATGTTTGTCCTGTCAAAGCAACCTGACGAATTCTTTGAATAATAGCTCAGTCCGCAAATTCAATTAATAGTGTTAGTGAATACAGCGAATTCTTTTAAGGTTGTCAATGGCTGTGAAGATCTTTTGTGGTGGATCCCCTTTTCTGATTCTTGAAAGTGCTGCCTCCGAGGCTGTACCTGGAGCCGAAAGGTTTCCTGGTTATCCTCTGGGTGTTGCGGGCCAATCGCCTCAGCCCTTGGAAGGGGCAACTGCTCTGTTTCATCACCTCTGTCACTGTTTAACTTGAAGTTCAGGAGCAGTTCTTTCTCCCCACCACCCGTTGGTTGGTTGCAACACTTCTCCCTTCTCCGCAGCGAAATAATGTTGAAATATCTTGTAGTGGATTTATATAAGTTTGACTAGGTGTAGGTATACCTAGTGGAATGCTTTTTGATAAATCATGAGTTGGGAGAGTTTCATGAGTCTGGTAATGTGGGTTTGTTCCTTAAGGAGGAACTTGTGAAAGGTACTGAAAAGTACTTTCAGATTGGTGTTTACCCTTGTTTTCAAGGGTGTTTATCCTTGTTTTCAAAGGGTTATTAGACTCGTATGCGAACTTCTCGCCTTGTAGAGCGGCGATATGGCGTTCTCTGTGAATTTCTCTGTCTTGAGAGAAATATGTCTCCAGCCGTTGGGAGGCCTTTTGGTATCTACTGGTAGTAGATGTCTCTAGGTCTTGTAAAGTACCTTTTTTTCATAAAAGGTGGAAGACTGAAAGTCCTGAAAAGGACTGTTGTCTAGAGAGTACCCTGTCGCATAAGAAGGGTAAGTTTCCTCAGTTCTATAAGCCATTTGAGGAGCCCCGTTTGTAGGGGTTTGAAAGGGGTGAGCTGCGTATATTCCGTCTTTATGAAGCCGGAATATTTGAGCTTCCGACTGAGTTGAATCCCTTTGAATTTTTAGAAGGGATGTTCGGGCGTAAGTTGCTGCGAGATCGGCGGCAGAGGCGCCGGGGTTGTGCCTGGCGGTGAAGGCTGAGTGCTTCAAGCCCGCGTAAGGCGTGCCGCTATGGGGCGAGGTCAGCGCTGCGTCCGCGCCTTTTGTCAAGGCTGAGGGATGAAGTATCTGCGAGATTCTCCCGGGATGTTGAAGGGTGATCAGGCGTTGAGACGGATGTCTCTGCCGTGTTCCCTTCGTTGGTGTCTGTGCCGTGTTCCCTTCGTTGGTATCTCTGAGAAGGCAAAAGCTGGGCCCTCGCTCCATCTCGGAGATATAATTTAGTTCTGAAAAGAACTAAATGTTGGGGGACTCGCGTTCGACAGAAGGGTCCGCCCTGGGGTCAACTGTTTATCGAATAGATCAAGCCCTTCGATAAGAATGGGTCCGCCGATTTCGGTCGATCGGGCCGGGTATAGGCTTGCATGAGATCGCCGGCTCATCCCAGCGGGCGGTCCGTGAATAAATTCACAGACCCGGGTGGCGAGGCTTACTGCTACTAGTGCCTAGACGGTGTAGTCGCTTCCGAATACCGTCTAGGGTCCCAGCTTTATACGGGACTGAATAGAGAGCAATACGAAGTGTAGAGCTCGATCTATTCGGAGGTCTTGAAGTCTTGAAGGCGGTGGTATCTCGTCTCGAACAGCCAGTGAAGTTGAGTTGCAACTGGCTTGCGAATTTCTCCTTCCCAGTTAATCCAGTGGAGTTGAATTCACTCCTGGTTCACATGAAGAGGTCTTCTTTGAGAGTAGAGAGAAGGTTGTAGATCAGTGATTGAGATCGGTATGAAATAATGGGCCATGAGCTGCCATATTTATACTCCTCGCGGAGCCGAGGGTGGCGTCTGATTGGCTCGTTCTGTTTGATTGATCGAGCACTCTCTGGGTGCCCCGGGGGCGAAGTGTCTTTTCCCCTTCTCCTTGGTAGGGAGCGCTTGGCTCGTTTGCCCTTGGCTCGGGGTTTCAATGTCGTTTGAGACACGGTGATTCAACGTCTTTTTGATAATCTGTTTAGTTTGTGAAATCATTTGGTGGCCCTGAAAAGGGCCAGTGATATATCTTGAGAGTTCACCACATATCTCTACTTAGACTCACAGTAGTGGATCACATTCGGAGCAGAGGGTCTTGAGTTCAAATCCAATAGATTCACCCATTCTTCCTAATTGGTCTTTCAACCCTCGAAACATATTTATAAACAAAATTCTGATTGATTTGTTCGACTAATCTTTATTTTACTAAGAGGGTTGATTCATGATATTTTTTGTATTTTTGAAGTGCGAGTTTGTGAATATCCAGACCACCAAACGATACACCATCATTCTGATCAATTTTTCCAACTAGGTAATATTATATACTTTAATGAAAAAACTGATTGAGAACATTTTTCTTCCTAATCTATTTCATCAGATTTTGGAGACATCCGCGAATATTGGTCTGGTGTATATCGTTTGGTAAGTAATTTTACGTACCTATTTATTTAAAAATCTATGAAAAAATGGATGGAGGGTCAACCAACAGGATGGCGCGTAGCAGGCAGTTGTGCAGTGGGGGGACACGGATGCTCCTGGACATCAGGTGCAGTTTATAGATTCTTGATGTCTCCATTCTTACTTCAACTTGTAGAAAAGTAATTATGAACAGGCGAATGTAGGTAGGTACGGTTTGTAGTTAGTATACTAGTATAATAAAACATGTATTGATGTAAGTGAAAATGAAAAATTTAGGTACTTACTTCCAAGTTAATTATTTGTGACTCAATTTGGATTTACATTTCTCATTTCTTCTTACAGTATTTCTCGTCCAAAATGATTCAACTCGCCGATCTTTTCTCCGTGCCTGAAATGTGCCTTCTCTGCAATGTAGCTGAATTTTTCGAACGAGGTCAGATCGACTATCATCCTGAAATTTTATTCAGGGATGTGAAGGTACATATCACACGTATAATACACAATTTTATGCATGAAAAACACTTTATGTTTAATTTGATGCGTAAGCATTCTGACTCAACTTCATCCCACCTGTCATGAACAGGTAGCCTGCAAACACCAATATTGCTGGCTTTCCAAAACCCTACCGGAAAAAATGGTACCCTACCGGAAGAAATTGGAATGTATTAGGTTTTATCCAAGAATCCATGTTGAAACTTGGGAGATTTCGAATTGTAAATTAGGCACAACCAAAATGTTGATAAGATTTATATTAATAGGATGCCTGGACTTGAGAGACAAGATTAAGTTGGTACCGTACCATTGGATAACCCTCTCAGCAGAACACTGGCCGATGATAGCTTCGATCTTTTCTCCATAAGATCACAAACCAAAAGATCGCACTCACAGACATTACAGACACTTACACTAGCCTCATATGCTGGGTGCTGTAATTCCCATAATTTTGATGGTGAAAGAGTTTGAGCTCGACGCTAGCACAAGTGTGAGATACAGGGGAGCTTACAAACTACTTGAGCTTTGTTCTCAGTGTGCGTTCTGCCAGTTTGGAACGGTTCTGGGCAAGCGCAGTCGAGTTTTGTTGTTCCCAGTACCAGAACGGTTCTGACAGTTCCCGATTTTTTTCGGAACTGTAAGGCGGTTTCACATGGAGCGGTACGAGCGGAAAGCGGAAGGACGGAACACAATCTGATTGGCTGTTGGGACAACAGTTGAGCAAGGTGGCTGCCATGTTGCCGGAATAGGCGGTCTGCGGACGGCAGTAGAAATTTGTATACTATTGATAACCGCAAGTAGAGGTTTCAGGTCAGAGAGGCTTTCAGTAGGAAGGTTATGATTCCATTCACCAAGGTGACCGCTTCATGTGAACACCCTGCCACATTCCGCCGTCCCCTCCACTGGGTTTTCCGGTCTTCCGTCTTTTCGGTGCTCGTTCGGCTCCGGGTCATTCCATGTCAAATCAACACACTTTAAATTTAAATTTTACCTCACCATTTTAGATTTTGCTCAAATTTGGTATACTCATAGTAGGTGTTGAGACTAAGAAAAATACCAAATTTTAAATTTTTATCTCAAACCGTTTCTTAAATATGGCTATGTAAAACTTACAAAATCTCGCCAAAAAACCATGAACGGATTTTATACTATTCGCTCTACGAACTGTCCTAATTGAGCTAGAGAGCTGGGGGAGGTCTCATTTTGCAGCTTTTTTTATGCTCTTTCCAGTGATATACAACAGGACATAGGTTCTAATAACAAAAATTTTGTCAAAATACAAATTAAAATTTTGATTTAATTTTTTTCCAAAAAGTACATAATTTAAAATTTTCAAAATATTCCTATAAATACTTAGTACGGTTGTAAACAATGTGACAAAATATAAATATGGGGTGATGATGGGTTCATTGTTAAAAAAAAATATTCCTGACACTAGTTTTCCACTAATAGCCCGGTTTTGACTAAATAATAAACATATTACGTACTTTTACCAAAGAGGTGAGCTATTTAATTAAATATATAAAGGAACACTATGTATAAAGGTAAAAAATATCAGAAATATTAATTCAAAATACTATCTTGTTAAAACAAAACCAATAACCATAGATATACTCCAATAAAAATTAAGTTATTTAGGTTGTTTACTTTAGTTTTATACAATTTAAACCAAGTTAATCAAAGCCTATTAATTAGTAAAACAATAATCTTGAACATTTCTATAACAATAAATTTGAAAAAGGTATGAAAATAGTCTACTTAAATAGTCATGTAATAATTCTGGTACAAACAAATTAATCAAAATTTACATAATATTGTACATATTTATGATGAGTTGGTAACTAAATGTATCTAAGAGTAAAAAAAGTAGAAAAAAAAAGTAAATCTAGCTGAAAGCGATCTTAGCGAAAACCCAACTGGCTTTTACAAAATGTAATTCCGTAAACTGAGATAATGTTTAGGGAAACTGCTGTCAACTCAAAACTTAATTTTTCCTCAGGTTAGTGTTAATCTAGATAGTTGTTTAAACATTATCGTTAGTACTGCACCAATTGTGTTACATTTACTCGTATACCTACTTCATCATCATAAATATGTACAATAATAATATGTAAATTTTGATTATTCTGTTTGTACCAGAATTATTACATAACTACGAGTATTTAGGTAGACTATTTTCATACCTTTTTCAAATTCATTGTTATAGAAATGTTCAAGATTATTGTTTTACTAATTAATAGGCTTTGTTTAATTTGGTTTAAATTGTATAAAATTAAAGTAAACAACCTAAATAGGTAACTTAATTTTTATTGGAGTATATCTATGGTTATTGGTTTTGTTTTAACAAGATAGTATTTTGAATTAATATTTCTGATATTTTTTACCTTTATACATAGTGTTCCTTTATATATTTAATTAAATAGCTCACCTCTTTGGTAAAAGTACGTAATATGTTTATTATTTAGTCAAAACCGGGCTATTAGTGGAAAACTAGTGTCAGGAATATTTTTTTTTAACAATGAACCCATCATCACCCCATATTTATATTTTGTCACATTGTTTACAACAGTACTAAGTATTTATAGGAATATTTTGAAAATTTTAAATTATGTACTTTTTGGAAAAAAATTAAATCAAAATTTTAATTTGTATTTTGACAAAATTTTTGTTATTAGAACCTATGTCCTGTTGTATATCACTGGAAAGAGCATAAAAAAAGCTGCAAAATGAGACCTCCCCCAGCTCTCTAGCTCAATTAGGACAGTTCGTAGAGCGAATAGTATAAAATCCGTTCATGGTTTTTTGGCAAGATTTTGTAAGTTTTACATAGCCATATTTAAGAAACGGTTTGAGATAAAAATTTAAAATTTGGTATTTTTCTTAGTCTCAACACCTACTATGAGTATACCAAATTTGAGCAAAATCTAATATGGTGAGGTAAATTGGGTGTGTTGAATTGACATGGAATGACCCCTCCATGTGAAACCGGCTTCAGAACTCGAACGCATGGACGTAGTTAACGCATGCGCATTTCATAATTTTTCGGAGCTTGTGGAGTAAACAATACGCTCTCTTCGACTTTGGTTGCCGTGTGTTCCCTGTAAAATTTTGCTTTGTTCTGTTCGCTATTCTCCATTTGCATTTTTTCATCGAAATGTCAACTAGTAGCTCGTCAAGTTCGGAATGCGATAGTTTCAACGATGGTGGTGAAGTTTCATGGTTTGTAGACGATGAGGACAAGATTGAAGTTGTAGTTAGATCTAGTCTACATCCTAGAAACTTGAATTTTTTCGACGAAATTTTGCCGAGGTTCGACGACGAAGAGTTTGATTACCATTTTAGAATAAGCCGTTGGCTCGCGTAGGAGTTAGCCCACCATTATCTGGCCAGCACCCTCAACCATTACCATTCTGAAATCGTTTGCAGTACAGAACGCCTTTCCACAAGTTCCGGAACGTCACGGGATTTTCTGTCACAGTTCTGATGAGTTCGAGAACTTCTGTCAGAACGCGCACTGAGAACGAAGCTTAGGTTACTGTAGTGGATACATGATCTGGTTATGCGGGTCTGTCACACAGGGAGAATTTAAATATGTTAAATTCTGAGTAGGTATACCGAGAGGGGAGTTTGGAACCGATAACATGTCCTGATGAGGACACTGTAAAGTTGGTTCCGGGGGAACCAAATTTGGGGCGTGATCGTCCGGGTGTTGTCCCCGGATGGTGGAGGTGCTGTAATCCTGTAGAGGATTGTTTAAAGGACCCTTAGTCCTGACAAGAACTATTTGAGGTGGCGAGGGCTTACTGGTCCAGAGCGGGGTAGCGAAATCCGTTCCCGCCTAGGGCCTCGGCTTTGTACGAGGGCTTCATAGGGAGGTCACGCGGCTGAGCAAAAAGGCCGGACCTGACACCTATGTGAAGGTCTGGAAGGTCTCAATAAATAGCAATATTGCTATAGACAACAAAAATGTTGTCTGTAATGAAGAACTGGAAGATCTAGAAGGTCTCAATAAAATAGCTGATCCTTCTTTCTTGGTCACCAGAGGAGTTACATCACTGCTGGTGGTTAGAAAGCGTGGATTGGGGGGTGAGTAATTTAAAGGGGCTTGGAAAGTCGTATTTATCTTCCTGGGGAAGTCGTCTTTCCCGTTTTGGTGTTAGAGACGATGAGGGCGACTTTGGAGGGCTGCACTCTTCCTGCTTTCATGGGTGAGCTTACTTCCCTGCCTTGCCGCTAGAGAGCTCCTGTTTTGTAGCTCTGAGTGATGGATTTGCGGTGTCCCATCGACTTTGTTTGTTAAAGACATTTCTGGTGTCTTTTTGGGTGGTAAATTCACCACAGTTACCATCTGCTGTTTCCCACTCTTCGCCACTATCTTCCACTCCTACAAATTTTGGAAGCAGAAGTTTGGGGGGGGGGGGGGGGGAGTGGAAGATGGTGGCGGAGGGTGGGGAAACGGCAGTAGTTCAAAAGCTCCCCTGTATCTCACCATTGCGCAAGCATCAAGCTCAAACTCTTTCACCATCAAAATCCCAAAATGGTTTGGCACCTTGACATAAAGTTAATGGAATAGATGTGCCCAAAGTTATGGCGGAATGGAACTTGCCCATTCTCTATGCTGTCTGGATCTTATTACTAGTGGATCAATATGTAAATGTAAATACAAATTATTTGCACAGCTGCATCTACTCGTTTTCATAATTATTTGAAGTATAGTGTTTAGTATCAAGATGTAGTTGATTTGTTTATTCAAATCGGTCTTCGGTGTGGGTATTACATTTTCAAACCTGGTTATTCGTTTTATCTGGTTCCTTAGCTCGAGTAGTTTCATTAATGCGTTTTTCAGCATTTTAATTTGTTCGTTTGCGATTGTCATAATATTTGTGGGTGGACTCGAGCTGAGCTCCCATAAATTGCATCGCTATTAGAAATTGGTGGTGAAGTGAAAAACTCGGAGACTATTCCCCCACTTTTGATTACATCACCATGAATGGAGCAGTTTAATGAACTTATTTCTGTTGGATGATCAGTACTACTATAGGGTGTACAATACACTTATGAAAATTTAATATGCATTATGTACCAACATTGCATTATCTCGTCTTATCATATTGTCACCAACTAATCCAAGCCCATTCATCATATAGTAAGTGAGGGAAGTATGTAGTATTATTGAATAGAAATTGTCACCAAGTTAAACCTACCTCTATCAGAAATATTTTTTCGTTTCAGACATCAGTGGGTTCAGCTCACCCTAAAATGCACCAGATCCTTCAAGAAAACGTTAAGGAATACTTGGAGAGTAATCCGGGGATAAGAGAATGGTTCGAGAGACTTTTCTCAGCTGGAAAGCAACTTTTCCTCATCACCAACTCACCGTACCAATTTGTGTAAGTAAGGGAAAAAGTTAACAGGCCCTCATTCATTTGGGACATTCTTTCCACCAATTGGAATGGATCGTATACCAGAAATTATTGACGCTGCAGATATTTGCTATACTGATGGGTCCAAAATGATAGGACTCAGCAGTAATTCAGGCTTAGGAGTTTGGACACCCCACTTGTAAAGTGAGACTTCACTCGCACTGGGTTCATACCCAGCGGTATACCAGACTGAGCTGTTAGCCATCAGTTTCTGTCGTTAAGAGTTACTTGATAGAAATATATCAAATAAAACTATATCAATCTACTCAGATAGTCTATCAAGTATTAAAGTAATAGAAAATGTAGAGATCAAAAGCAGATTAATTAAGGAAATTAAGACGTATGTATAGTAAGGAACTTATTAGCTTTGTTCCAACAACGACAAAAAGGCGCCCTAGAGGAGCTCAGAGCCCGAAATTGCGTTCCAACAAGGTTATGGAGTTAGGAGCCCGGTGTTCCAACAGATCTTAGAGCGCCCCCAGAGCTGCTCCGGGGGTGCCCCAAGCAGCCCCACACTTTTGATGGGGTCTCATCGAGAGCTCCGAGGCCTACCCATGCGCATTTTGAAATAACCTGCTACCCTTGGGTAAACTACAATCCGCGTAACCTTCTCTAAACGTCAACAATTTTTTTCACTGCGTTTGTTATCACATCTCACTTTCATCAACAATTATTTTCTATTATATTATTTTCAAATTTTGGAGTATGGATGCATTTTTTTCACAAATGATGATTTGGAAGACTCATCTGACAATGAGTTGTACCTTTTTTTGGATTCTTCCGATGATGATGAAGAGGTGCTCATGCAAGATCGGAAACGGCCCAAAGTTATCGATTATCGATTGATTATATATCGATTTGCACTCTCGGGTGAGCTCCGAAGTGTTCCAACAAACACGAAAGTGGGCGACCATGGAGCTAACCCCTTGGCAACTCTCTGCAACTCTGGAGGAGCCATGGGGGTCGCTCTCAAAGCGCTGTTGGAACAAAGCTATTGATAGAAATAATAGATTTACATTAAAATGGATTCTGGGGTGTAAAGGATACTTTGGCAATGGGAAAGTAGATGAATTAGCGAAAAGCAGCATTAATAACACTTTTTTGGGACTGGAGCCATTCATTAGCTGTTGGGCCATTTCCATGCCCATGGTCGTGATTTGGCATTTGAGAAGAGAAAAAAAAAACATGTTTGACTCTTTATTTTTGTGGAATTAGACAACGTTCTACTTTAATTTCCGTTCATTTATTGAAATGGGTTTCCACAACATCGTCACGAGTGATTTAGTTTGTCATTCGGCATGTTGGTTGGCTACAATGTACTTATCGTTTTTATTGAATTTTACAGGAACTGCGGAATGACGCACATGGTTGGACCGGATTGGGAGAAGTTCTTCGATCTCATAATAGTCCAAGCCAGGAAACCTATGTTCTTCACAGATGAGTCCCGCCCATTGAGAATCTACGACAAGGTTCAAAATACACACGTCTGGGACAAAGTTACCACAATAAAAAAAGGCACGATTTACTACGAGGTAAACCACACACGCCATTGTAATCTTACATCACTGCAACCAATCACACCAAGCAACATAATTTTTTTCTTCTTATTCATTGGATTTTGACTCATAAGAAACGACTTAATGAACTGCCATGTCTGGTTTGGCACATGCTATGATTGCTAGCTGTCCAGTCTATATAAATGTATGAATTTGAACAGACGATTGAAATGTGTCAAAAGTGAGAACTACTCACAATGTATGCAGGGTGTCCAGGAAACTATGTGCCCTCCTTCATGGTATTTTTGAAAATATTAAAAATGTCAAATGATAACTCCCATTCATATCTTCCACTGTTCAACGGTGATTATTATTGCGTTTTTCTAATGGGAATCCTCCTTTTTTGTTGATGTTTTAGTGACAAAAGGTTGAAAACACGAGAAAAAAAATCTTAAAAATTGAATCGCTCGAAAACTAAGCGTTTAAAAAATACTCTAGGAGGAACTTTCGATCAGAAATGAGCTTTAAGATCAACTCCTACAGTTTGGCGGACCTGTTTTGTGTATACCCTGTATATGTATATGAAAACGCGTTGAACTCGTCGTTCAGAATGCCTCAAAACAGATTTCAATAAAGAAATTTGTCGAAAAATTGTATTTTAAATTTTTATGAGCCATGGCAGGCAATAGCTTCATTTTCTACATGAATTCGCTAAAATCTGATTTCACCATTGAATATTGCTCAAAAAATGAATGGGAGTTAGCATTTGAAATGTTTTGATATCTTCAAAAATTAAGTAATAATAAGGGGGGGGGGTACTAATTGGACGCTATGTATATCGTTATTCAGGTTTATTAATCATTATCATGAAATTGGAAGCAGGATGTTCACAGGATTTTACGTTTGGGTATGCACGGAGTGAAATCCACAGGAAATTCATCAAAATCTAATGAACACTTTAGAATGCGACCACTCCCAGATCTCTAGGACTAATAATGAGCGAGAAAAAGCGGTTTTTATGTGAAAAATGCCCAATTTTGACCAAATCCAGTCGATGGGATTTTTTTTTTTTTTTTAATTCAATGACAATTTCCCCACAAAAATTCAGTACCTATTTGCTTGCTCCTATCGACAGTAATAACTTATTGGATCCTTTTATGGATCTGGACTGCCTCCAAGCACAACTTTCCATTGGATGGTACCTGATGTGGGTAGGACTTGCAAGGAACGAATACAACCTATAAAACGCTGCAAATTATTTCACAAAGGTTTATTATTTTTTCAATTGAGTTTGATCGTAAGTACAGGGTGCGGCAGCATAACTTCCTTTTTTTTAAACTTAATAAAACGCATTGTATGAATCAGAAAATTTTTATTCGTTTTTTATAATATAGGCACATACATAAAGTTTTGTTTTACCCAGTTTTGAAGATCAAATCAGGTAGGTGACGGCCCCCATTCTCCATACACTGAGTAAACCGATTTCTGGCGTTTGTCATGACTCCAGCCAGTATAGCAGGCGTTATGTTGGCAATTTCTTCCTGGATGTTGTTCTTCAAATCTTGTAGGGTCCTTGGACGGTTCACATAAACACGAGATTTCAAAAAACCCCATAGAAAAAAGTCACAAGGGGTCAAATCGGGAGAGCGGGCCGGCCACTCCAAATCGCCCCTAATTGAGATAAGGCGCTCTGGAAGTCTTGTTGGAACCAAATGTCCCCTAAGTCCAACTTTTTCTATGGGGTTTTTTGAAATCTCGTGTTTATGAGAACCGTCCAAGGACCCTACAAGATTTGAAGAACAACATCCAGGAAGAAATTGCCAACATAACGCCTGCTATACTGGCTAGAGTCATGACAAACGCCAGAAATCGGTTTACTCAGTGTATAGAGAATGGGGGCCGTCACCTACCTGATTTGATCTTCAAAACTGGGTAAAACAAAACTTTATGTATGTGCCTATATTATAAAAAACGAATAAAAATTTTCTGATTCATACAATGCGTTTTATTAAGTTGTAAAAAAAGGAAGGTATGCTGCCGCACCCTGTAGTTGTAGTTGGCTTGCGTACGTCATAAGGCCCGTCCAGACTCCTCGGCGTGTCCTATTTCGATTTGCCACAACCTATACTTCTATAATTATATACGCATGTTTATATTTCTCGATTTGAGCTCCTATCTATTCAAATAGTTATTGCCTTAATAACATCATTATCTAAGTACGTACGAAAAGTCGAGAGGATATGTTATTAAATATACGTAGGAAAAGCATTGGTATTAACACACAAATATGACCTAGAAAAAAAACATATATTCATGCCTCGAAGGAACGTTGTACCCACCTCATGGTGCCGCGGCGCCTCCTCTCACTCCACCCCCCGCTCACCCACCTCACCACCCCCCGCTCACCCCCCTCACCACCCACCGTGACCCCCTGCCTGGCGTGCGTCTAACACGTCTAACACTCAAAGCCACTTTTTCGCCCGTTTTTGGCCCATAGCATCTATGCGAGTAAAGCGATCGGGATGGTTAAACGTTAGGACCAACTAGACCCCAAATGGAGTCTATGTGCGAAAGAACGGGTTTTTCAAGTAAATTCTTAGGCCTTTTATGGCCCGGACGGCGAACGGCGGACGGACATTTCAAATTTGGATTCTACGCACCTTGAAACGTAAAGTGACAAAGTTTGAGGGGGTGTTATAAAAAATTTTTGCTATACGATCACATAGGCTTATTATTGGAAATAATAAACCAAAATGCGTCACGGTCATCAATTTCAATAGGGCGTCCCTCCTATAATATGCGAAGCCTTGCTAATATTACCTAGCTTCAGAGGGATGTTCTTAAAGCGAATTCAGCCATTGGAGCCCAGCCTATTTGTCTCAAATCTACTTCAATAGGACGTCCCTCTGAAGCTAGGTAATATTAGCTAGGTTCGCATATTATAGGAGGGACGCCCTATTGAAATTGATGACCGTCACGCATTTTTAAGGGTTGTATTCATGTAATCGCCGACAGACGAATACGATTACACGAATACGAATATAATCGCACTTGACTCAGAATCAACGAATATTTATCGCGATACATATACGATTACAATCGTATTCTTATTCGACGATAAGATCATGCCCAACACTGCAATAATTTAATGTACCTAATGGTATATAACCTCCCCTCCTCTGAACTTCCTAGCATACCTGATGAGGCCTACCCGGCGAAACTGGTTGTACCTATTACACTTATACTCATTTAGAGATCGGGACAGAATCCAGCTCAGTAGGTTCTACTACCATCGGAAGTTACCTTACTACCGACTTTTGCCAGACTCTCCTCAACTCATATCTAGAGAATACTGTTCCTTTTACGTTGTTCCATTCATATTAACAATGTATAGACATTGTATTTACGAGGCAGGTCGTTAGAAGTCATCGTAAAAACAACTACGAACGACATGGGAAACGAGAATGAGCGTTTAACCATTCTTTGGGCTCAATGTGGACGTTCTATGAGAAATATTGATCCTAGGGATTGGTTTTGTAACCCCACTACTCCAGCCCATGCTACTGAGCACAATTTATCTACCCTACGCATCTTAATACCAAGCGATCCAGCTATACAAAAAAGTGCTATGCATGGCAGGAGGATTTATTGATGTTACGATTCAGTTAACAATTTGAATTCCTTATTTATATTAATTTATATTAATGTTCATCAGTTATGAATAACCGTGAGGTTCTTCTGCATACATTATCACATTACGGAATCACAGTAGAGAGTTAGTCGATGATCATTACACCACAGAACCTATTATATTCAAGATATATACTAGCAACGATACAATATGTCGATGTATTTTATAACGCTGAGTCGAATGCGACCACTCCCAGCTCTCTAGGACTAATATTAAGCAAGGAAAAGCGATTTTTATGTGAAGTTATTGTAACCAACTGTGAATCAGCTTTGAATTTATCTTTAATTGGTTTCTGTAGGGAACATTGAATCAGTTGCAAGAGCTGACAGGCTGGCGAGGTGGGGAAGTTCTGTATTTCGGTGACCACCCCTACAGTGACTTGGCTGATGTGACGCTGGAGCACGGTTGGCGAACTGGAGCCATAATACAAGAACTCGGTGTAAGTCCTATTTAAAAGAGTTACCTAATGAAATGTAATGAAATAAGTTTCATGTATAAGGGCCAATAGGCAATACAAACGTCAAAACTAATATAAACAATAAATTAAGACAAATGAAACCAAGCTTAAAACTAAATTTAAATATTATGAAAGTACAATGGGCGCAATTGGATTTAAAAAAAAAAACTACACCCTCCAATTGATGGGGCACTTGGTTTTTTCAAGTTTTCTTGGTAAATAGTGGACAGATTTTGATGATTATGGCATTCTACTGGTTTTGAAATTCCCTATAGGAAATTCCCTCTGAAATTTTCAAATATCAAATTTTGTATCCCATTTAACAATTTTACTTTCAAATTTCGAGGTCTGTTTTCGTTTCAGGTTCCGAAAATAGAACGAAATCTGCAAGAATCATTGAAATCGGTCAATTATTGGCTGAGAAAAGTTGAATAAACCGTTTGGTCGTACTTTGAATTTTGAGGGAACTTTGAGCCGTTTTCAGGATCAGACAGAGTTCACGCCTCTACCTCTAGGTATCACTACATTCGAGTCTCTCACCTTTTCCGCTCTTTTGGTTGGAAATGCTTCAGTCAGTCTGCTTTCAGAGACCTTACGGCGCCCCCTTAACGTTTGAAATTCATCCAAAGAGTGAAGTTCAGCCCGTAGCAATGCCTTCACCAGCCTGTAGAATGCCCGAAGCAGTGTGTGTGTGTGTGTGTGTGTGTGTGTGTGTGTGTGTGTATGTTCGTGTGTGTGTCCTTCCAGCTGATAACTCTCCCTAGGTAGGATTGAAATAAAACATCCTTTCTTGTGCCAACAAATCAAGCTTTCCAAATGAACCCCCCCCCCCCACCCCCCCCCCCCCCCCCCCCCCCCCCCCCCCGTCCGGCAAAAGTTCGCGCAGCTAGACTGAAGTTTTCACATCCCCTCTCTTACCACTGTGGTGAATTAACCACCAACCTTAACCAGCCCTTTTCAGGGCTACCAAAAATAAGTTCTCACGATAGAACTATATACAAAAGACGTCAGGCTACGTCCAAACGAAATAACACAAATCGTCAGAAAGATTATGAGAAATGCATAATCACAGAAGAGATAATTTCGCCAAAAGCCAATGCATGGTATCAAGCTAAACACTCACTATACACGAGAGGCTTGATAAACCGGCAAGGACATCACGCAGAATTTGCCTTGAGACAAAAAACTCTCAATGACAATCAAGGACAAAAAAGGCTAGACGCACTCTATCGAGAAAGGGCGAAACAAGAGGATTCGCCTTTCTCACAACAGAGGATTAATCAAAAATGTTACGCGACAATGACCTCTAAGACGATCAAGGGCAAATCAAAACCCGACGCGCTCTATGAAGAGATGGGCAGAAGATCATGCTTCACATTCCGCCCACTGAGCGCGACCGAACAAATTGGATACTTGGATGCTGCGGACGCATCTCGGAAACTAACCGTTAGGAAGCAAAGCGGTCCAGCCAATCAGGGGCAGCCTAATCAAATCGGGAGCAGCGCTCCGATTTCGAAACTAACCGTTAGGAAGCAAAGCGGTCCAGCCAATCAGAGACAGCTTCCACATATAAATACGCAGAATTTGGCCCGGAGCATTCATTACTATTCACGACACGGATCTGACGACTCTTCTCTCCTCAACGACGAAGTTTCTACACGATCTGATTTCGCATTCGCCATACAGTTGATGATTTTTTTAACACCCTAAAAATGATCATTTTAAGCTGATTTTTCTACAGTAGCTAGCTCTTGGGTATAGAAACCCAACCCCTAAATTGGAATTTTTTTATGTCGTACCGTAAGGTTGCAATCGTGTACACGAGTTACATACATACTCACACACATACATTTTCATGAAACGTATAGATATGGGTTCAGGTTGAACAAAATACCCATCCTAGCATGAGTTTCAGAAATTAATTTTCACCCTTCAATTTAAGTACGGAAAGTGAAAATGTGCTTTAAAAAATCACCAAAAATTGCCAAAAACTGCTGAAAATTGTTAAATGTATATTTTTTATCAGAATCTTCGTCAAAAAGTTTATTAAAGGTGAACTGGGCCATTAAAAAATTAATGCTCAAAATTATGGTGAAAAATGTATGTACCTACTTAAATTTCATAAAATTTGCTAAAAATCGTTAAACTCCAGGATTCTGATTTTAAAATTTTTGGAGTAATTTTATTGGATCAAGTTTACACTTTACGCCATCCACTTTTTTATGAATTATAAAAAATTAAATAATTTATGGTTGATTGAAGTACAGTTTTACAATAGGTACTACTTTACATTGTTAACTTCATTGAGTCGCACTGACGAATCTTTGCAGTTCCTTGTATGATAGTCGCTAACCAGCTTCTAAGAGGGTAACTAAGTTGAATGGAGTAGGAACTTCTTTATGTGAGTTTGCCCACAGTCGGTGACGTTCACGAGCAAATTTTGGCCAATGTAGAATAACTGAATGGGTGTCTAGAAGAAATGCGTATGTTAAAAATGATGAACGAGGAGGAAGCGGTTTTGGTATCGTAAATTACCGTTAGATTGCATTAAAATGCAGTCAGTTAAAGGGCGTGTTATCAACCAACTGAAAAAATCTGAACAAGTGAGTTTCGAACGTTTTTTCGTCCCCCTGAAAAGTTGCGAAAAAATGACATACGCCCTTCTTTTAGACACCCATCCAATTAGTAACTGAAAACTAAGTTTGATTGGGGAAAACTGAAGTTATCTAGGAAACGATACTCACTTGGACAAGTATGGTTGGTAACATTGAAATAACTCATTTTCTAAATGTTGAAGCTATACTTTTTATTGATATGAATTTCTGAGATAACCTGAATAATTTACTAATTGCACTTTTAACTCACTGTACCTAATGTTTCATCTAGCATGAGATCAATACTCTCAACCAAACAGAGTTCAAAAAGAACTGTAACTGGCTACAGATGCTGACCCAGCTGATCGAAGAGTGTCAAGAGGTGGACGAAGCTGATGCTAAGATCACATTGGGAACCTGGACGATGGAACGAGATAAAATAAGGTTCGTTACCAAATTAAACTACCTACGTGGGCGTAATCAAAATCTGTTGAGTATCCATTGTGAACCAAATCGTACGTTCATCTGTTCACTCATAAGGGTTAGACTTTTGACAGGATCTAATGTAATGTAATTTATTGGCATATAGGACGTATGTCCCACCTCGCATGCCAAGTTTGTCAGAATAGGCAATAAACAAGGAACAAAGTAAATTAAAACTAAAGCCAGAAGGGCATCTAAATTTAAAGCCTGAAGGGCAACTTAGATTAAAGGAAGATAAGTCATAAAGAAATATATATATATGGGAAAATTAGTAAACATAAGAACGGGATAAAAATAGTGAAAAAAAACTAGAATTTTCAAATGTAATAAAATACTGTCAAGTAAGGGGAAGAGAGAAAGAGAAGAAGGGAAGAGAGGGAGATATGAAGAGTGAAAGGGATAGATATCGAAAGTAGAAAGAGAGAGAAAGAGGAAGGAGTTTAATGCTCAGTGAGGAAGTGGCGCACAACAGCAGACCTGAACGCACCAAGGGAGGGAGCATTTTTTGAGGCCTCAAAAAGATCAGGCCAACATTATGCCAAGAAAATCTGCCCACAGAGAGACGGAGTCCGATCTAAATCCAACAACACCTGCAGCCACTGAAGACGAAAATGATGGCTGGGAAACTGTTGAAAAAAGTAGAAAGAGGAAAACAAAACTCTCTAGGAAGGCCCGTACTCAGAAAAAAGAGGGTATCATATCTAAGAGAGTAGAAATCGCCATAGATAGATCCAAAAAACAACTAAGTGCTCCAAGGCGTACCATCATAGTTAAAAAACAGAAAGATGCCGACTCTCTGGACATGGAGCTAGAAGCTGCAAGCAGTGGAGATGAAGTGAGAGCAAGGAACACCTACGCTCAGGCTTTGTGCTCTCCAAAAACAGTTAGGAAGAACATTAAATCTTCAATAAATGCAAGGGAGGAAGGTCTGCAGATTGATGAAATGAGACCTGTAGGCAAGTCTGTGGTGAAATTGGTTGCAGCAACACCTGATCAGGCAGTCAAACTGTCGAACAAACTTGTTGACGCTGGATTCATTGTTGAAAAAGAGAGACTACCTGATAGACCGTTGATGGTAAAGGTACGCCGAGTAGATTGTAACATCAAGAAAGAGGAACTTGCTTCCTATATTTACGATCAAAACCCCTGGGTAAGGACTATGTTCCCCCAATGCACAGATCTTGAAAAAGAATTCGCCCCTGCTTTCCAAATGGGTAGGCGAAATGATGCAAATGGAGTGCCTATTGATGACTGTATCTGGGTTGTAAGAGTTACAGAAGCACTTAGAAAGGAGCTTCTGAAACAGGGAAAGTTGTACATTAACCTGGACATTTGCCCCATCTCTGACTTTGCAGAGGTGACAAGGTGTTTCAAGTGCCAGGGATACGGCCACATTGCAGCCAAATGTCAAAGCCAAGAGGGCTGTGGTAGCTGTGCAGGTGACCACAACACTAGGGTTTGTCCCATTGTCAATTTACCCTCAAATGTAGCCCCAGAACCCAAGAAGTGTGTCAATTGCAAAAGGATCAATCTGGAATACATTCATGCGGTGGAGAACCCTAATTGCCCTGTATATAGGCGGGCACTCAAAAGGTACATCAGGAGAGTCAACCCACTCATGGATGTTCAAAAAGCTTCGGAGGCAGCTGGCAATAGATCCATACAATGATAAGAATCCTACAGGGAAACCTCCATAGGAGCTCAACAGCCCAAAACCTACTTCATCAATTGGTGCAGGAAAAAAGAACAGACATTGTGATAGTAAGTGAGCAGCACCACAATAACACTAACCATAAATGGTACACGGACGACCTTGGAACTGCTGCCATATGGTCAGTGACACAAGGGCACATAGAAGACCAGGGAAGTGGTGAAGGATATGTATGGCTAAGAACTGGGGGAGTTACCTATTTCAGCTGCTACTTCACACCAAATGAGTCCATTCGTAACTTTGAAAGAAAATTGTGGGACCTTGAAGATACTATTCAAATAGTGAGTGGGGACAAAATAGTGGCAGGGGATTTCAATGCAAGGGCTCTAGAATGGGGCATGCCTGACCCTGACCGTAGAGGGAGGCTCATCCTGGAAATGGCAGCAAGAACAGGGTTTATTACTACTCAATGAAGGAAACACGCCCACTTTCCATCGTCTGGGACAAAGGGGGACAATACCAGATATCTCCTTTGCATCAGAAACCACTGCCAGGAAAATTCGCAATTGGCAAGTTATCGAAGATTATACAGGGAGTGATCACCAGTATATATCCTTTGAATTTCTACCAGTGAACCAGCAGATAAACGACCAAATAAATAATAGCAGGAAAGATGTAGGATGGAGCTTGGCTAGATTAGACCGTGATGCAATGGTAGTTGTTTTACTGGAAGGAGATCGAATACTAGCTGACAAAGAACAGAATAATGAGCATACTGCAAATGCTGAGGAAGTAGTAAGCCAAACAATGCAGATCCTCACAAAAGCCTGCGATGCATCGATGCCGAAAAAAATCTTGACATCTGCTAAGCCCCCAGTCTACTGGTGGAATGAAGATATTGCAAAACTCAGAAGGACATGTAATCAGCTGAGGCGCAGAGCCCAGAGAAGCAGAAGAAGAGCAAATTGGCTGCAGATTCAATCAGAATACACTGAGGCCAGAAAACGACTTCGCCATGCAATAAATAGAAGTAAAGCAGACTGCTGGCAGACAATCATTGAGGAAGTAAATATTGATACATGGGGTCGAGGGTATAAGATCGTGACCGGAAAACTCCAGGTATCATGTGGACGGGTACCAATGAGTGAAGAAAGAATGGATCTCATTGTTGATGGGCTCTTCCCAACACACCCTCCCAGGAACAGTAATTATGCACCAGAGGATGTAATAGATTCCCTCTTATTCTCTGAAAGCGAATTAAAGAAAGCGATTGGAGCTTTAAAAAACAAGAAAACACCAGGACCAGATCGCATACCCTCAGAGGTGTTAAAAATAGCAACAGAAGTCTGTCCAAGGCTACTATTACGAATGTACAATTCTTGCCTTAGAGAAGGGATCTTTAGCAATAGATGGAAAAAAGCTCGCCTGGTGCTTTTAGACAAAGGAAAGGGTGATCCAAACTCTCCATCCTCTTGGAGGCCTCTTTGTATGTTGGATACTGCTGGAAAAGGTTATGAGAAGCTTCTCCTGCTTCGCTTGATGCCTGCAATAGCGGCGTCAGGAGACTTATCCCCCAGACAGTATGGATTCCGAAAGGGTCGGTCCACTGCTCATGCACTGGCAGATGTAGTGAACACCTTGAAAAAAACTCAGGAAGGTAGTAGATATACTAGGAATCTGGCAATGCTAGTGACCCTGGATGTGAAAAATGCCTTCAATTCTGCAAGATGGACTGATATGTTAGAGTCTCTGGATACCACCTTTAAAATACCAAGATACTTACTAGCAGTTATGGACAGCTATCTTAAAAACCGAACACTGGTTTATGAGACGGCTCAAGGGGAAAGGGAGAAAGAAATCACCGCAGGAGCAGCCCAGGGTTCAGTTCTGGGCCCACAACTATGGAACGCGTCATACGATAGTGTTCTACGTCTGGAAATGCCAGAAGACTGCTATCTTGTCGGATATGCAGATGATGTTGCGGCAGTTATCCTGGCTAGAACCACGGAATTGGCACAGTATAAACTGAATCAAGTAATGGTAAAGATCACTAGATGGATGGAAGACCATATGTTGACATTAGCAGCAGCTAAAACCGAAGTAGTTGTGTTCACTCGAAAACGGATCCCTACCATAATCCCAATACAAATAGGGAGTACAGAAGTCACCAGCAAACCAACAGTAAACTACCTGGAAATCACATTAGATACTAAAATTACATTCTGGGAGCAAATAAAGAAATCAGCAGACAAGGCATCAAAGAAAACAACTGCTCTTAGTCATCTCATGAGAAATGTCAATGGGCCGAGACCATGTAAGCGTCGTCTCATGATGACCGTTGTACAATCAATACTCTTGTACGGTGCGGAGGTATGGGCAGATGCCCTAAACATTGCCTACTATCGCAAGAGAATTATTGCAGTTCAACGAAGAGGAGCGCTGAGGATTGCATGTGCCTACAGAACAGTGTCAGAGCCAGCCATACTCGTACTTACAAGCAGCATCCCAATCCATCTATTGGCTGCAGAACGCAAACGAATCTTTGATAGAAGAGAGGAAGGAGAAAGAGCTCATTTAGCCGCTGAAGAGAGAGAATATACAATGGCAAGATGGCAGGAAATGTGGACTTTAGAGCAGAGAGGGAGATGGACTGCACGCTTGATTCCTCAGATCAAGGTATGGCTAGATAGAAAAACATGGAGAAGTAAACTTTTTCCTGACTCAGTTCCTTTCTGGGCATGGGCTGTTTTACGCATATCTCTATAAAATGGGAAAAGTAGACTCCCCAATATGTCCATACTGCCAGGAAATGGACGATGATGTGCTCCATACTTTCTTTGTATGCAAGCGATGGGCTACAGAAAGAAGAGGGCTACAGGATGCTCTGGAATTACCACCTCAAGACGTGACACCGGAGGTGGTAGTAGCCAAAATGATGGAACGAGAGCAAAAATGGAATTTTGTAGCTGCCTACGTTGAAGACATCCTCCAGAAAAAGATCATCTTGGAACGGGAGAGACAGAGGAGGAGGGAGCACATGGACCGAGAGGACTGAAGAAATTTCTCAAGGACTCGGCCTGAAGTAATGTGTTAAACAGTTCCAGGCTGAGTTCCAACGTGGGAAAAGGAAGGTGAGGTTTTAGTGTGTTTGAATCATACATAACCCGGAGTGCGGTCCCTTTTGGGTATCTTACGAGATCCGATTACCACCTTAGGATCTTAAAGATTTCCTCACCTGCCTACGTAAAAAAAAAAAAAGGGAGGGAGCACACCGCACCAAAACTGGAAGGGAATTCCATAGCCTCGCTCCTGCAATGGAAACTGACCTAGCCATGGGCATGCTAAAGTGCCATTTAATAGCAATGTTGTGGGCTCGATCTGAACTGCCCGGTGGAAAAAGGGAATTGACAAAATTTGGTAAGCAACCCTTTGTTGCTTTATAGATGATGCACAAAGAAAGAACATTTATGTAAGTAATGATATCCATACCCAAGAGGCGGTTTACGTAAGGAGAGATGTGTCCTTGGGATTTGAGGTGAAATACATAACGGGTACAGGTATTGAAGAGGACTCTGAGACGTTTCAGAGAGTTGAAGTCAAGAGACCAGATGAAAAGTATAGAGCAGTAGGTGAAGTGTGGGAGAAGAAGTGTCTGAAATAACTTGAGGCGCACATGGAAAGGGGTACAGAAGGCCAAGTTGCGAAGGGAGTGAAGAGATGAGAGGACGGATCTAGAGATCTTTGCCACATGATCCTTCCAGGTGAGGGTGGAGTTGATGATTACACCCAAGTTACGTACGGATGAAAAATATGGTATGGTTGTATTATTGATAAGGATAGGTGGGAGAGAGCTGGTAGTAATGTGCTGCTTCTAGATTACAATCGCTTGGCTTTTTTGGGGATTCAGGATAAGGCCGTTGCTTATACACCAGTTGTGAACTGAGGAGAGGTCATCATTTACAAGAGAAATTGAATGGGAGAGTGAAGGAAGATCAGTGGGGCTGTGTCTGTAAATTTGGGTATCATCTGCATAGAGATGAAATAAACAATTGTGAATAATACGAGGCATGTCATTGATGAAAGTGGAAAACGAAAATGGAGCTAAAACTGAACCCTGGGGAACACCATCTTTTATGGGAAGGAGTTTGGAGGACGATCCATTCAGGGACACAGACTGAGTGCGCCCAGTTAGATAGGATCGCATCAGAGAGCTTGCGCTCGAAGAAAAGTTGAAAAATGTGGCCAGTTTTTCAATAAGAAGGGAATGATTTATGAATCCAAAGATATTCGTAAGGTCCAGTAAGACAAGGATAGTACACTGCCCATCCTCAATGGCATCCCTAATGTCCTCAGTTATTTTCATTAATACTGATTCACAATTATGACGTGGTCTAAAGCCAGATTAAAATGAAGTAAATAAATTACGTTCAAAAACAAAGAAGGACATCTGTTCAAGAAGAACGTGCTCGAATGCTTTTGACGTTGCTGGGAAGATGCTTATAGGCTTTAGGTCCTCAATCAGTTCGACAGAGGACTTTTTTGGGGTTGGTATAACTTGAGCATTCTTCCATTCACTCAGAAAACTGGAACTGGTAATGGCGAAGTTAAAAATATGGAGGAAATATGGGAGGAAATATCTAGAATGCCAACTTGAGGAAGATCGGGGACAGAAGATGCAATTATGGGTGTATACCGCAGATTCCAAATCGCATTTAGTATCCTATTAAAAACTATACAAATTATTATACAGAGGTTTATTATTTCTGTATTCCACAATGCCAAATTGCCTTTCCATGACTTGCTTACTATCGATTGGAATGATGTATCATATTCTACGGTACCTACATCACATTATTTTTCGTTTCTATAAGGTAACTAATTTGACCTTAATCGTTCCACGCAGGCAAGACATCAAGAAAGTGTTCAATCCTCAGTTTGGAAGCGTGTTCAGGACCTACCACAACCCGACATATTTCTCCCGACGGCTCTTCAGATTCGCGGATGTCTACACGTCCAGTATTACCAACCTCCTACACTTCTCCGAGCAGCACGTCTTCTACCCTCGAAGAGGCGTCATGCCCCACGAGTACAGTTCCTACTTTGTTTAAATCCAAGGTACTCACCTTGGTACATTTATACGTAGTTTTTAATCATCAACATCTTACTGATTGTCGTAAATTATTACCATGTCATGGAGTTGTGCCACATTAGAGAAGCGGTCAACAGAGACACGTTGGGCCATTTTCAGGCTGCTCATCCAACACGAATACGGTATTATCACATATGCATAGATAGATTTTCGTACAATATAACTTGAGAAATATGAATGAAGGGAGGCATTGATGGAAAACGAAAAAAATTCCAGGATACGTGCAAATTTCAGCTTGGATAAAACATCAGTTGAAGGAAATTAAATAGGTGCTAGTCAGCATAAATCCTTCTGTTCAGTCTAATCACCATCTTCTCATCAAGTTTACTCATTTGTACATTGATTAGTTTTATATACTCGAATGTTTGTTGTTTTTAACTGGAGGAAGAGTTGGCGTTTTTGTTTTGAATTAGAATATGCCCCATAACTGATTGTGGAAGCTATAGAGTGACAATATCTCAGGAAAATTTAATATGTACATAAAGTTTAATCTTTTCCTCGTATCCCGCCCCAGAAATAAATCAAAAATCTTGCATGCCATTAAATTATTGATGATTTTGTAGTTTTTTGCTCCAACATTACCTTTTTACGGAAATGGGTATTGATTTTTGTCATTTTTTGCTGTTACCAAACAATATTTTCTCTCTATCTTGTTTCAAGATTTAAAATCAAAATGCTTTCAGCTTTTTATGCTGGATGGCCTCGTCCATTATTCCCCTAAACCTCAATCGTAATAATGTTTTGTGGAAAGGTATGAGAATGTCTCGTTCTTGAATTCATCAGGTTGTGATCGATGATGTGATAATATCCATTTCAACATCCTTGAGTGGATAAACAGAATGGGAAATAGGGAGTAACACTTTATTATAGCTTCATTTCAGAAGGCCTTACGAATTATCAACAACAGTTATTTATGTTTTTCAACGGCTGAGTCAGGGTCAATGAGGAATACCCACATGTTTATATTTTTAAATGAAAGCAGGTGAAATTTAACTATGCAGTTACCAACCGCACTATTCTACAATAAGCATGCACCTTCCTAGCTTTCTTTATATGATTTTTCAAAGTCTTGGCAAAAATTACGTCATTGTACGCCTTCCTAGAATGACGTCAAAGTTTGCCATAACTGAAAACCCATAAAAATCAAACCACTCATCGTAGGAATGTAGTAATGTTGTCAAAATTCTCTGAATGAAATTTAATTCTATTTAAAAATAGTAAATGTAACGTTTTTAGACCAATGGGTACACCCCATTGTGATCCGGAAGCGTACTGGCTAATGAGGAACAAGATGGTAACAGTATCAAAAAGTTATGCTGATGCAGGTTCAACATCTATGGGCAGCTACCCTTCGAGATATCCGCCCCCATCAGACATAATTGTCCAGGAATGAGGAGGTGTTGTTGAGAGGGGTGTGAATTTGTTGTGGTCTCCTTGAACTGCCCTTGATGGCAGCTATTGTACAGCAGAGCCACCTGGACGGCAGTTGAATAAACTAAGCAAGTGCTCTCTTCTTCTGTTAACTGCTGGCATATCCAGAAACGAAGCAAAATCATGTATTACAATGTTGAAATAATTAAAGAAGAAAATGAAGGTAGTGAGCTTTCCCAAAGGTGTATGTTCCCGGTGCATATAGCTGTTAGCATGCTGTCTGTGCTCTGAATTTTGTTGTTAGCATACTGTCTGTGCTTTGAATTTCGACGGATAACGTTAATTTGTCCTTTGCGAATTCCTCTTCTGGGTAGCTCGAATTTCTCAAGGTCTCGGGGTCTCACCCACGGGACTCATTCGCTCATAACCAGTTCTGGGACATTTATTGGTGATTTAAGTCTAAGAGCGCTTCTTTTGGGGGGTTCAAAATTGAAACTACTTATGTGAAAGCATACTTTTGATAATATGTTCCTTGCAATTCCATCTAATCAATGTACAAATAGACGTAGGGTGGATTAAAAAAAAAGTAGTTTCCAGTGATCAAAGTGAAATAGGTTCCTCGCTATTACGTATTTCTTAAACTGTAGTTGGGTGGTACTACAAAATATTGCAATCTTTCACTCATTGTGACATCGTGAGTTCGTTTTGACTGTGTCTCAGAAAGATTTCCGATTATATCCTCTGAGATCAGTAAATCATCTAAAGGATGACATGCCGCGTTATTTTTACTAGATTGGATAGAGCCTGAGTCGTTTCCAATACGTCCCCGCATTTTCAATTTATTTTCTGTACCCACCTAGTGTGGTACAATTACAAAGGTATTTTCTAGAGGTAGAGTTGTTCCAAAACGAGAATGCCTAATTATCAGCTGTTAGCGCCCCCCACTGCCACGCCTTCTTCTGAAGCCTGCAGCTCACCTGGCTGATCTGCCAAAATCAGATGTGCTTCTTATGCTCTTGATAAACATTATTCTGCTGCAGTTTTTCTACGAAATTCGTAAAATCGTTCAGGTGAGTGGTCAATGCGAGGGATAGTGGAGGGGGCATTCCCGAAACGGAAGTTAGTGAAAAAACGTTGTCTATTTCCACGAAAAATAAAGAGTTACAGAGTTAAATCGATTTCGACGGTTAGGCCATCATCAGTAACAAACAATAAGTGAACACACATTAGAAAGGACACAGCTTATATAGTCACAGGTGAAGGGAGATTGAATCCCGTTGGTGAAGAGAAAGGAAAGGGGCACGAGGTACAACCAATCAGATGAAGTGAAAGGAGGAAAAATAACTCGGTATGCTTTCAACAGTGTGAAGGGATAATCCCAAGCTTTATAGAAATGGACCTATCAGTGGTGAAATATATTGAGGTATATCCTCATTTAAACTTTTACCAGATCTGTCACTTTTTATAATTTCGAATTTTTCAAGTACATTCAACATACCTTCCTTTGGACGAAAATGAAGAAATTCTACAAACTGTTTATCTGTCAAATCAAAATTGCAACTATGATTGGATTCCTTAGTTTCGCAAATGTAGATTTACCCTTATTTACCCTGAAATCCTCCTGATGCTCGTCTATTCTTTCCCTGAATTTCCTACCAGTTTGACCACAATATTCGTAGCCACAAGAACATTTTAGTCTATAAACCCCATGTGGAGAGAACACCACAATCACAACTCATCGAAACAACCACATCGAAACATCAACATCGAAACAACCACAATCACAAATGCCTTTATCAATATTTGGGTAGCTTCAAAGGGCGTACCTAAATACATCACAACTATCCCTCACCGTGACAATACACCTCAACCAGAGGACGTGCAAATCACGGAGGACGAAAACATTCGCTCTATCATTAACAAATACAATGATAAAATGAGCAAAATTCATTCCTCGCGGGGGTGGCCTAGAAACCAACCCGCATAACCGGGATATAAATGTCCGACTTGGTCTGCCTACGTCAAGTCAAACCTATATAAATCCACTACACCCACTTTTATCATGAACATTAATTTTGTCCTTAACGGGCATTTCCAGTCCCAGTCTGTCTTTGACGGACTTGTTGGTACGAGTAATTAGGCATTCTCTTTTCAGAATAACGCTAATATAGGTTAGGTTTAGCTAGGTTTTCGGTAATAACACCATAAAAAAGTTGAACAACGGGTTTATTAAATTTTAAAAAATAACACAACTTTCAAAACCAATATTAAAACATGAATGTTTGATAAGACATGCCATTTTGGCAGGTTGAGCTCTTGGAATGAGAGCATACTCGTCTCCCGTAATAGATACTGTGGGGTGGTGCAATTTTAAAACTGAACACAAATATTTTTACTGTCCCAAGTAAAATCAATTACACTCCCATTCAGGAATAATGAATAAAAATTAACACTTGGTGGCTATGACAAAATAAATAAATAAATAAATAATAATAATAAATGAAAAAGCAGGGACGTATAAGAAAATACCCAAGAGCCCATCTGATTATCTACTTGATCTGATTCCTACTTGTTAAGCAGTAGGTACTTACCATCTTATATTGTGTCTTTAAAGGATAGTTTTATTAGGTAGATTATTGCAATTGATGATTTACTATCGAGTGGTTTTTTCGTACCTCGGCAGCTGACTATTGGTAGCGATTAACAATATATGTGTTTTCTGTGAAAGGTATTGTAAAGGTAGATACTTAGGTTGTTGAGAAGATATTTTTTCAGTTTCTATGTATTAAGAGAGACTTCGTGAAATATTTGAAAGAAGCAAACTGGCGTTCAAACATTAATTTTGAATGTACTGCTCCATATCTATTACATATCCCTTCTAATGTGTTCAATTTGATAAATCTGAGCGCTTAAGCCTTCATATATAGAGATAATTATTATATCTTGTTTCGTTATATTTATGTTTATATTTATACATAGACAAGTCATTAACATTTGCTCAACAGGTTTTGGATCATGTTCAATATTTATGTAGCTCTTCTAGGTTGATGGTCATAATTATTATTTTTTCAGCTAGGTACTGCTAGGAATATTCCCAGCCAGTTCTGGTTCATTTTGTGTTAATAGTTTATGCCTGTCCATATATATGTAGTTTATATTTGTATTTAGCTTTGGTAGCACCAGGCTAGGCTTGGGTTTGTGCGTATCAGGTTCTATATTATAGGGTTTACTACACTGGTCGAGCATGAGAAGGGGAGCATAAATAGCTTAAACTGCACCGGGTCTGGGTAATGTTTAAATATATCAAAATGAAGAAAATCACAATGAAATGAAGTGAACAACGAATAGCTCCATATGAATAGTCCTTTTAGCACTATTCATGGTTGACTTCCCATGCTTTATAATTATAGTAAAGCCTCTATAATACTCATTTTAATAGTATAGAACCTGATACGCACAAAAACAAGTACGAAACGCTGGTGCAACCAAATATGTACCAGAAATGGCATATTCCTCGCACTACCTAGCTGAAACAATAATAATCAAGACGATCAACCTAGATAGTTACATAAATATAACATACATATACATAAACATATACATATTCTTGTGACGTCACGCCTGGAGTAGGTTTGAGTTTCTTCGAAGGTCCGCCATGACGTGGTAGATGTTACTAGATCGCAACTCAACCAACCTATTTTTCACTAGAAGTTTGCCGTCGTATGTCAACCTAATACGTTGTTATAATGACATTTTTCAACAGTTTTGTTTTGCGAAGGTAATATTGTAGTAATATAGACTACTTACGATCGACTCTGAGAGGCTGCAAGTATGTGTGATGCAGGGTTGTCGTACATACACGATACACCATACCTACCTAGGTAGGGTGTACCGTAGCATATATAGATATTAGCTTTCCGTACAATTTACATTATTTTAGTCAAGGTTTGGGTTAGGTTTACTTAAGTTCTTCTCTACAATATCAATGAAAAAACTCCTAGTTATTCAAAATTGCGAGTTTATTCGTTTTTACAAAACAAAAGAGTTACATAAGGTGTTAAACTCAACTAAGGAGTGACTTTGGATGTTGAAGCGTGGCACTGCATGTCCTCAGCATACTTTTCATAAGATGGTGCGTAACCACTGAGTGCCAATCGCAAGCATGATGACATATGATAGTCAGATAGTCGATTGCGATATTTTGACTGAATTATCTTCATTTCAGAAAATGCAGACTCGTACAGTCTAGTCTAGAAACAACGCGGCTTTTCTTTGACAAGTACCGCGCGTTCATTTGATAAAGCCGCCTTTTACCGCAAGCAGTGTTATTACGTAATAAATTTTTGTAGTTTAGTTACCTACTTATTAAAAATTTTTTTCTTCTCGAGATCTACTCAAAAAGCACTCGCGATCGACTGGTCGATCGCGATCGACCGTTTGAGCACCCCTGGTTTAGACTGAGAATAAATAACCTGAAAAATAATGGAGAAAAAATAATTGAAAATTCCTCAGATCTCTGTACTGCAGTGTAGGTACAACATAGCCATTGCCCAGACAGTTTCATCAGCGTTTCAGACATGTTCTTATTACTATAACTGAGGCAGCTTTACTTGTTTTATTGAATGAATGAAAGGATAGATTTGGTAGTTTGTTGAAGTAAACAAGGCAGGTTGGTGCTCCACCAACAAACGAAACTACGTAGGTACGTACAGCCTACCAAATTCGCTGTTGGTTAAAAGTAAACTAAGTAGGTAGGTTGTTGCTCTGCCAATGAATACAACTGCTTATCAACAAGTTTGTCGAATATCGAATCAGGAAATGTGCAACATGAATTATAAACCAGCTGTAAGGAAAAAATCTTGAATTCATTCTTCTGAAGGTTAGACTTCTTTAAGACATGCACTGCATTGTCAGTGCAGTTATTACGCGAGTTTCGCAGTTACGCAAATTTGTGGGACAAAAAAAAGTTGATTAAGTAGGTATCTACTTATTCTACTTCAATTTTTGTCTATAGAAGTACATGATAAATAACAAGTACCTAATAATATTCGGAAAGTAGGTAGTGTATGTACCTACCTTTCTTGGTTCTTAGGTACCTTTCCAAAGGCGATACCTACCTCATATTCCCCTCTGGCAGAGCTCACATGGCACGTCCTTTCACAGGACCACTTACAAAGGACTCTAGAAATTTTTAGTTTCTTAATTGATTCAAAGAACGGTTCTGAAAACGGGATAATCTAAAACATTTTCGCGGCAGATGTCTGGAACTTCTAACACTCGTTTGTCAACTTCCCAGCACAAATTCCAATGGGATCTCGACTGCACAAACTAATCTTGCGTTCACAACGTTTCAGGTAATTGCCGGATTACAGCTTGATATAATTTGCATAAAATTTATTACCTGGCATAATAAAATATACTGAACTAGGAACTAGGTAAATACGGTTCCGTTAGATGAGTGAGATAATTAGACATGTAGGTGGTGACTCCTAATGGCGATTTTTCGTATAGTTTACTCGTAACTATGACGGTGGTGACTCCTAATGACGCTTTTTTGTATAGTTTACTCGTAACCATGACAACAAGGTGAAATAACTAGTAGGTTTTTAGCCTTGCGTCGATGCAGGGATGTGCTAGTGTCGAAGTCTCAAGAATATCTCTATCTATATACTATTTATAAGAATGAAACTCTGTCAGTTTGTTTGTCTGTTTGTTTGTCTGTCGTGTCTATGCACGGCCAAACGGCTGAGTGGGGGGAGTCTACGATTGGGGGGATCTTCTTGGGATTTTCCGAAAGGGGACATAAGTGAATTTAAAATTTTCTTATCCCACCCGAACCATGGGCCATAGGGCGGGAGGGGGGTCGAAGTAACGGTTAATGTTCCCCGTTTCCTCTACCCCTCTAAACAGCTGTCGAAAATCGGATCGCAAAAAAGTATCGGGAAATGCGTCGAAAAAATGCGAGAGTACAGACCTGTTTTCTCGAAAAGTCTGACGAAAAACTTGGTTTTTTCTGATTAAAATATACCCCATAAGGGTACGTTTTTTGGGACGGTTTGTGAGGGCGAAATAAAGGTTTGATCCCGCCGAATCTGAATCCGAAATCGGATATAGAAAAAAGTGACGGGAAGTCGGTCAAAATGCGAGCGGAAGCGAGGCGAAGCCATTAAAATGAGGAATTAATTGTGCCGTGGATGCGGGAAGGCTCAATAATCGACATGAAGGGGTTTGATGACGCAGGTGTTTCACAATGTTGCGAGCAGGCCTATTTCAACAGAATAAATACCGGTTTTTTCCTACACATATACAGCAATACCTTGCGATCGAAGCAACATCCCCTAATAAACTTTTCGCGGTTCCACGTAGTTTTATAAGATTTAATTTGTTTGTAAGAATTTCCAACAGAAAAAAAAGTCTGCCAAGTTGGGTGGGCAGTATAACTTCCTCAAGCGAGCGAAGCGAGCAACATCCCCTACGGAGGTTAAACCTACCCTTAGGGATGTGGAGGCGAGTGAAGCGAGCCGGAGCAACTACTCACCTATAAATACGAACATAAATATAACGAAACAAGAATATAATAATTACCTATCCCTGATGAGACCAGAAGGCTAAAGTGATCAGATTTACGAGTCGTATTAAATTGACACAAGAGAAATTGCCTATGATTTCCTCCCCTCTACTTATCCTACCAGTAATACTGAAAGGCACTACCACATGCATCAATTTGCATTTCATGTACAAGTATGTACGATTCAACAATGCAATTACAATGCCGAGTAAGAATCAACTTGAAACTGAATTTCTAAATTAAATAGACAATTTATTGTGCTCACAATGTGTCAAAACTGACCTAGATTATAAATAGTTACTTTAGTATCAGTATGATTGTAAAATAACTGAATTTATTGCTGTTTCAAAAATTGAATTAATTTCTAGGCAGAATACGAATTTCTACCTTCTTCCTAGGACAAGTTAACCGTAACAATCATAAGGCTTGTAAAGCCTTATCGATTCAGTTTTACGCTTTACGTGTGGAGTTTTTCAGTCATAATAAGTATTTAAGTTAATTTATAGGTAAAATTTTGGTACATTTTTTTTCTCCAATTTGGAATTTGTTCGAAATATTATAGAAACACAAATGTTGTTACCTACCTTCTTATAGAAGTATTTATAGAGATTAGTTTAAATTAAATTTAAAATAGTACCTACATAGTGTTATTTGACAATTGTTGATCTACGTGTACCTATTAAATTTGAATAAGTAGTGATAACATACAGTTTTGTTGAAGAATCTAAACGTACTTGCTGAAAGTGCTTCTTTCTATGTTTTCTATTCTTTGTTTTCTAATTGTTATAATTTTATAGTTGTTACATATATATTTTTGCATCGATAGAGCTACCATACTAAAATTATGGAAATACACTAATAATTACCATGTTAAAATCATGGAAATATACAAAAATAAGTTATTTTTGAGAAGCAAGATATGTTAATAACAATATTAAAGGAAGCTTGGCCTATTAAATAGAAATGTATGGTAAATAATATAATTGGTTGTGCCTTATGAATTGATCTCTTTTGGTGGTATTGACATACCATGGTATTGGAACGTGGATATCAACTGATTTTCAGGCTTTTTATATTACACATGTTGCAGTAGTTTTTTCCAGGTTTTGCTCCTATGTTTTATTCATGTGTCAATGAATTGTTGGGTTTTGATAATCATTGTTTGTTTGGAAATATGGTAATTGATACTAAGATATGTACATATAAGTACATGTAACTTATATAGTGTATGTAACTTATCCATTCATGATAGTTTATTTATTTGCAAGTTTCAATAGACTTGTTTTTCTTATTTTTTAACAACGGTAGGATTATTTGGAATTGTTACACAAATATTACTAAACTAGTCAATTGCAGTTCAAATCAAATGCCACTCTAGTGCATTCAAGTATTTAAAGGACAATATTTAAGAAGGCTTATACTGAATAGATATGAGGTAGTATTAGACTTTGCCTAATCATCCTAATTTCTAGGCAGCTTTTTGTCAGTTTTGTAGGCCAAAAACCCAATTTCCATGGAATGACTCCATGGAGACTTATATAGGCTCCTAATACCTACGTCTGATATAACGATTATTGAGTATGTACCAAGGCTTGTAATTTTGAAATCCATAGTTCTGTCGTTATATCATCGATGTGCCATAATTTGCGTAGGATTTTGAGAGCTTCTGCCACAAAGTGATTACTTAGTGCCAATTTCTTCAATTTTTCTTTGGTTTATATTTTACCATTGCCAGGCGATTTTTTTTCTTTGTGTGTTTAACATAATTCAATAAATGCTAAATAGAAATTGACTGTTGCAAAAAAAGAGAGAAAAAAAGCAAGCCCCCTGGACCCCTGCTGATCTCTATTTACATACTTCGAATGAAATTATTTAAACACAGAATGTGTTTTAGCTCACGAATTTCTCATAAACCAGTGAAGAATGACTCAGATTTTGCGGTGTGTCCTATCGCTAGATGTCAAGTTATTTTATTTATTTATCATCACCGCCATATTTGAAACCTCCTCGTCGTAAACTTTCATTTGAGCCCTGACACGAAAAATGCATATTTTACACACACACCCCCTCCCCCCCTTCTCGTCATAAGCTTTTATTTATTCATATAACATGAATGATCAGAAATTAACAAGAGGTTGCAATCATGTTCACAATATCAATTATTGAGAATGATCACCTGTGTGTACACATTTATTCAAGTAACCATGCTCATAACTCAGCTTGTTGGCCACGCACTTTGCTGTAGTTAACATAATATGGTTGTATAAATCGAGAGCTTTCGAATAATGAATTTTGTGGGATGAAAAATGACGATGTACAATTTCCCTACCAACGACTAGGTTGTAAGCGGAAATCATCAGAAATTGTTGCAACACATTTTCGTTACACATAAACGTTTCGTTTTCGGTTGGAGATGCCAAGGCTAAAACACATTCTGTGTTAAAACAAATTGATGGGTCTAAGTAAACTTTTGAGTTTAGGAAACAGGCTGACACCTCCAACAGTTTCCCCAAAATTACTTTACTCTATATCTAATTCCCCTGAACAAGTTGTGTTTTCAACCAAACAACCATTGTAATCTTGGGTTTTTCGTCTTCAGAGTCCGAAACAAGATCATTTCACTGTTTGTAGTCAAATCGTTATATCTTTATTCTAGTTACTATGTTACCGACCTAATGAATTCATTGTACAACTACTTATTTTTGTTGTGTTTTAATCAATATTTCTTGCGAGAAAATATAAAGGCAATTTTGAACTTCAAACTACGAGTATTTCATTTTATTACTTCGGTCCCTTAGAATTATCGTCCCTGTCCAATCATGTATGGAAATGTTAATTAAACAAAACTTCGGACTAAGTCTGACTGAATCTGCAAATTGAAATTATGATTTGTTAACCCACTTTAATTAATCTGTTATTCTTACTATCTGTAATAATAGGTACTGTCTATATTATTTAATTGACCTTTTGGATTAACCTTCCACTTGGATTTGTGTCCTTCCCTATTAAATAGGTACCTACCTTCATAACCTGTTGAATCCTATCCCGTCGTCTGAAAATGGCTTTGCCATTCACGGTCGTGTTGATAATCCTCATTATTTTCGTTGAAATGTAATCCTTATAGATAACTCTAGTAGAAAAACGACCATTTTATGTGGTTACCTGGTTTATGTTAATGTATGGGTAGTGATTTTGTATTGAAGAGGAATAGATTCCAATGAAGCTTAGGTGACCACTCAAAAGGATCTACGACTGTACGGCCAATCCCTATTAGGACTAGACCTTCGATTCATATAATAATTTATAAACATGTCCCCTGGAAAAAGTCCCAGTCGAGTGAGGTCATTGACACGTTGTGTTTTGACTTGACTGATTGAGGAAGTGAATGTTGCTACATCAGGGAATGTGAAGTTTACAATCTGGCTTGAGAGGGTTTATATATTGAAGCCGGGGTCTTACTGACTGCGCCAAATGTAACTGCCCAAAAATATTTTATACCTCGACAGAGTTCAAACTCATTCCTTTACTTCTTTTAGGGCCCGTTTATCAATTGCAGATAAAGACCAGCCAAACTCTAGGTAGCTAGCGACCTCGGATAACTTCTTGTTGGCTGTTTATCAACTCACAATAACCTGCAAGATACTGCTATCTGCTTGGTATACTGCTATCTGCTTGGTATCCTTACCTGACGCGTCTCCCTCAGTTAGCGATTTATCTGGTGGATAACGTTTTGTAGAGAGGGTGTTTGTAGAGGTGTGGTAGTAATAATAATATAGTATAATAATATAAAGTCATAATGTACAATGAAGTTGACTTGATTGATACAGATTTTTTGGACGAGGAAATCGTTCAATTCATAGAATACGAACAAAGACCTTATACGACGTCCACATCCGGAATATTTTAATTTACTTGATGATGTCAAATTCACACCCGTTTCCGACTATTGAAAGAACCGACGATGTTTGCGCTGGATTTGACTGAAGGGAAATTAGAATCCTGCAGTGACAGAAACAACTCCATATCGCCGATCACCAAACTTCTCCTTACGTTCAGATTCAATGGTCTTTGTGCTACCTAATAATGTAGCATAAAATTACAATCGAGATCCCTTGGCATCAGAGATGAAACCAAATGGACAGGACTGTTGTTGTTGTTGTGTTGTGCTATAACTAACTACTTTTTACCCATGGACGTCACGAAGAACTAAAAATACCAGTGTTGTAAGTGCAGCGGCCCAAAAATATTTGATACCTCGACAGGAGTTCGAACTCTAGTTGTCACAACTACGAGAAATTTCCCGGAGTTGCGACACTCTAACGATCAGAGCTATGAGGCCAGAGTGACCAAACCTCTTCGACTGTGCGAGTTATTTTCCTGGAGCGTAACATTTCCCCGGAGTCAAATACCAGCCGTCTCGGCTGGTTTGGGGTTGGACGAATGAAGAAGTGTAACTGTAGGTCACTGGCTCAGCAGATGCTCACTGGAACAAGTCAGCAGTCGAGCGAGGTCATTGCCACGGTGTGTTTTGACTCAAGTGAGTGAGGAAATGAAAAGCATAACAACAGGAAATGTGATGCAACTGCTGACTTGCTCCAGCGAGCATCTGCTGAGCCAGCGGCCTGCAGTTACACTTAGTCATTCGACCGACTCCGAACCAGCCGAGACGGCTAGTATTTGACTCCGGGGAAATGTTATGCTCCAGGAAAATAACTCTCACAGTCGAAGAGGTTTGGTCACCCTGGCCTCTTAGCTCTGATCGTTAGAGTGTCGCAACTGCGGGGAAATTTCCTGTAGTTGTGACGACGCGAGTTCACACTCCTGTCGAGGTATCAACTATTTTAGGGCCGTTACAGTGGCACAGTCGAGATAGGACCCGAAATCATACGAAACAATAATTAATTAAATCCCTATCGAGCCAAAAGACTGTAAACATCACATTTCCTGTTGTTATGCCTTTCATTTCCTCACTCACTTGAGTCAAAACACACCGTGACAATGACCTCGCTCGACTGCTGACTTGTTCCAGCGAGGATCTGCTGAGCCAGCGGCCTGCAGTTACACTTCATCATTTGTACGACCCCAAACCAGCCGAGACGGCTGGTATTTGACTCCGGGGAAATGTTACGCTCCAGGAAAATAACTCAGTCGAAGAGGTTTGGTCACCCTGGCCTCTTAGCTCTGATCGTTAGTGTCGCAACACCGGGAAATTAATAATAATTTATCGTAGTTGTGACGACGCGAGTTCGAACTCCTGTCGAGGTAGCAAATATCTTTGGGGAATTACATAAGGCTGTTTTGTGGGGAAATCATTGTTGTAGTTTTAGTGATACCCCTTTTTCCTACAGACGAAGTTATCTGAGCCCTACCAAATTTGTTCCATAGTCGTTCCTCTAGGTATCTTCCTGAGGTTTGTCTGGAAGTTACCACTGTAATTGATAAACAGGCCCTTTCACGTACCTAAGCTCTTCAATAATGGCACTCTTGCCTTACCATTTAATCCCACATCTTTGACTGTGGGAGTGTTCCTTGAATGTAACATTGATAAAATAATGAAGGCAATCTAATAGGTATTTTGAGCGTGGTATGAAGGTACGATTTTGAATTTACATATTTTTCGTGAGGTCGGCCGACCGACTACATTGGTGCTTCATCAACAACGCTAATACGTTCCCATATAAATATACCTATCTATGTTTTGTCCCTGAAGAGAACTTATGAAATTAGAGCAAACCTGACAACAAATAGGTGTACCTAGTAAAGGCTGTATCACACTTGCATTTTGTGACAGTTCCCGCTGGATCCAAGGGAATACGCTGCCGTTGCTCTGTTGTTTCCCAACAGGCGTCGGGCGTTTCTTCCCGTGTTTTCGAAAGCCTGTGTTTGGCGATGGATGGGATGGATAGTACGAGTTGTATCTCTTATAGTACTGTCACTCTCCTCTATCTCTCTATGAGTGTGGATTTAGGTCCCCATTGCGCCTCTGGGGCGGCCTAAGTCCATTACATGGTAGCAGAGCGTGGTTAGGATTATGCATGGCTGACGCCTAGTAATCCGATCCACTATTTTTGGGGCGTTAATGTTTCAGAAGAAACATGGCCCGGGTTTCCAGAAGGAATACCCATTATACTCCCTTGGATACATAAATACTTTCATTGGTTCTTGATTATTAATTTCTCAATTTATCCCCTCATATTATTTCTATTTAACATACTTAATTTTCAAGGGCATTGTTCCCAAACCCAGGGCATCGTTCCCTATTTCATAAGTCCCCAAAGTGGGCAGCTCCCTACTGTAAGTCTCCTGGTTGAGCAAGTTATATTATTCCCGATTGTTGAAATCTTTGATTGGGGGTTAACTACCTAATGAATACTTCATATGAAGTTTCATTGACAACCCATCCTGTTTTAATTTCACCTTTTTATCCTCAAACGCCAATGCAGCTATTTATTAGTGAGCATCAGTTCTCAAGCAATAAACTATTCCACCTAGTTTACATACTTGATCTTCAATCAAGTATGTTTTTTAAGGGGGGGAGTGTGGCAGTTCCTGCGAGATCCAAGGAAATGCGCAGCCGTCACTCCATTGTTTCCCATCAGGCGTTGGGCGCTTCTTCCCGTGTTTTTGAAAGCCCGCGTTTGGCGATGGATGGGTGATCCTAGAAATGGAAAACCTATCTTCTCCGAACGTAGCTTATATGCTATTAGTCCGAGCTGTATCTCTTATGGTACTGTCACTCTCTTCTATCTCTCTATGAGTGTGGATTTAGGTCCCCATTGCACCACGGGGCGCCTAAGTCTATTACAATTTTTTCAGCTTTTTCTCGCATTTTCAATGCTCGAACTTGAAGAAGGCAAAATGCTTTTTTCCAAGGTCAGTTGTGAATGTTGAGGAGGAATAAGTGCAAAAACAGTGCATTCTGGCGGAATGCAGTTTTATTAAGTCTGTTAGGTTAGGGCTCCTACGGGTTTTCCATTGGAGTGTTACCTTCCCAAGGTTATAGCATTTTTTGCTTTGAGGTTAAAATTAGAACATGAATGTTCTAATTTTCCCAAGTGAATTTAAAAATGCTCCGCCAGGATGCGCAATGGTCGAAAAAGCTGACCTTGGAAAAAAACACTTCTTCTTCTTCACGTTTTGGCATTAGGAATGCGGAAAAAATGCCAGTGTGAAACGGCCTTAAGGCAGTTGGATTTGTATATCTACACTAATATTAAGCAAGAGAACTTCAACATATAAAGTTTTAATACAGCATTTATTTATTATTATTATTATATTTTTTAAATTTATCAGTACGTACAAAAAATCAATCTTGTAGAGGTACTTAATGTGGATATTCAAATATTTATATATTAACTAAGAACGTACACAATATAACAACTTTTTATTTTGATTTGTTAGTGCCCACAAGTTAATTTGAACATTGAAGAATCTGTATCGAAAGTAATTGTATGGAAATATACCTAATCATTACGAAATAATTAACCAAAATCAATTCAGTAAACATAACACATACAAATTTCTGGATAATTTAAAATTATTTGTTTATTATAAATCCTTTTCATCTAAGAAAACCTAATTCAAAAATCAATAATAATTAATAGCATAGGCACGACTAAACTACTACGACGCGAATAAATTTAATCTCTATGAATCCTAAAACCTGATATCACAAAGAACTTACAATTACGTTATGTGAATTGAAAATAATACAAATCGTGGAATTGACGTTGGACTTTATAGCGTTGTAACGCAATAATTCCAAAGCGTGAACTTAGCAAAAAATTTACGGAGGTTTATATCAACGAAAGACATTTTTTGACCATTTACGTTACCCCAATAATCAAGGAAAACTGAAATGAAAAATGAATATTTCCTTCACAAACCAAGTTGTTAAATTTCTCCAAGTTATATAATTATTATTCCAGTCTTGGAGGTATGCCCAGGTGGTGCTACTGGTAGGCACCTGTTTATTCTTTGAAATCCAACAGATAGCGCTGGAATCTCCATCTTTTAAAATAGCTTGTTCGTTCATTTAGATCTTTCTTATTTTTTATTGGGTATCTAAAATAGGTTCTATAGTAGGTAAGTGGTTCAGCGGTTATGATATCAACAGAATTTATTATACTTTAATTTTTTTCTGTCTTCTTCAGATTTTTTGTTTTGTTTAACTTATGGAGTTGGCCTACCAAAATCTGTTTTTTGAGTAGGTTATGTACTTACGTAGTTTACTAGTTCTATTACATGAATTATTATCGTAGTATTTAAATGAGGATAGGTAGGTAGAAAGATAATCGATATTTTTCCGAGTGATTTTTCACGGAGATGAAGCCTCGTACGTCGTCTCTTTTCCATCTTCGTTGAACGTCACTTTTGATTTCTTGAAGGATGTCGTTTTGCCGTCGACCGTCTGACTCCCGGACGACGACGACGTAGAGACACCGTAGAAGTTTCCTTTAGGTGGTGGGACGTTTCCTGAAAATCATGTCGTTGACAAGTTTTTTAGTATTTTGGTTTATAATTTTCAATAATGGACCTTACTAATTGACAAAAAACCATATTTTTTAAACCTATTGTGGCGACGCATGTTTCTCAGTCAGGCTCCCATCACTTACCCCCCACCAGAGCCTACTAGGGGTAGGCTGGAAATCACATCCCTTCAGTACCTACCCTCCTAGCCTACCTTGAGGAACATACCCCTGTCTTTTGGGACTGATTCTGAGACGGTGTGTCGACTTACGCTAATTTTTCTTCGTCTACGTCTTAGCTGACACTAATAGGAACACTTGCAGTTTTGTTGAGTAGCTACTGTTGGGATGTGGTCATGTATTATGCCCAAATCATATAGGACGTGTTATAACGCGGCGTTATAGGAACGCGCGTTCCCCCCGACTTTCGGCGATATAGCAACGTCACAGACACCGCGTTATTATTGGGCGTTATCAGGGCGCGAGACCCAGTCTTGTCTGTGCTACTCAAGGGGTTCACGGTTCCCAGCGTCTATAATTTATCAAATCTATAATGATTTCAGACAAAGACTCTGATGAGGAAGAAGCTCTACTTCTTCTAGCGCTAGTAGATCGCAGGAGTAGACGGTATTGGGTGCACCCAATCAATCAAAGGAGGGAAGAGCTTGGGGAATACCACCGTCTATGTCAGGAGTTGCGCTCACATGAAGATCGTTTTGTGAACTATTTCCGCATGTCGAGTCAAAATCTCTTGTAATACCCAGCCTTCCAGCGATTGTATTCCAAGCCTCCATCTTTCTCACCATATTCTTATAAAGCTCATGTGAAGTATCAAATAAATAAACAAACTTGCGTACTTCTTCTATCAGAGCCTCAGTTTCCACATTCATCTTGAATAACAATGGCTGAAGGACCGAGGAGAACGCCCTCAGCGCGCGATATTTTGTAATTTTGTACAACCCGCTTGGCTGACGTCGCGTTACTAAAAGTATCGCTGAGGGGTACCGCCGTGTGTGACGGGGGTGATGCAATGTTGCGTCATACTACCATATCGCTGTAACGTGACGTTACTGGAATGCCTAACGTCGCGTTATAACGCGATCTGTGTGATCGGGCCTTTAGTGAATAAAAAAGTTCCAGTCATGCAACACGATCGTATGAACGAATTTTCGTAAAATATCAATTATTATTTTACTTACATTGTTTTGAAATATGACCACGTCAAGTGATTGAGTGCAAAGACATTTTCAACTACCAATTGTATGCTTAAAATAAAAAAACTCATTCTAGGTAAATAATATTTTGTCATTCAAATTAAATTTTGAATTTTTATCTTTTTTGCGTTTTTTAACGAATTTTCTGCGAATAATGATGGAATTTGAGTGTTTTCTCATTCTCCAGGCTGGTGAAGGCATTGCTACGGGATGGACTTTACTCTTAGGATGAATTTCAAATGTTAAGGGGGCGCCGTAAGGTCTCAGAAAGCAGACCGACTGGCGCCTTTCTAATCAAAAGAGCGGGAAAGGTGAGTGACTCGAATGTAGTGACACCTAGCGGTAGACGCGCGTACTCTGTCTGATCCAGAAAACAGCTCAAAGCTCCCTACAAATTCAAAATATGACCAAACGGGTGATTCAATTTTTCTCAGCCAATATGTAATGAACTTAGACGCCCCGTGGTGCAATGGGGGCCTAAATCCACACTCATAGATAGAAAGGGAGGTGACAGTACCATAAGAGATAAAACTCGTACTAATAGCATATATGGAATGTTCGGAGAAGATAAATTTTCCAGTTCTAGGATCACCCATCCATCGCCAAACGCGGCCTTTCGAAAACATGGGAAGAAAGCGCCCGACGCCTGTTGGGAAACAACGGAGCGACGGCCTGGAACTGTCACACTCCCCCCCCCCCCCCCCTTAAAAACATACTTGAGAGCAAGTATGTAAACTAGGTGAAATAGTTTACTGGTTGAGAACTGATGCTCACTAATAAATACCTAGCTGCATTGGCGATTGAGGATAAAAAGGTGAAATTAAAACAGGATGGATTGCACAGCGGTCAGGAACTAGACAAAAGTTCGGCTGCGATGCCGACGAAAACCCATGGTGAAAAACGATACTTTGAAGTACCAGAAAACCAAAAATTCAAACCCCAAAATCAAAGCGGTGCATCTCCAAAAACGGCGCGCATGAATTGAGAATGTCAAAATTTTTGACGTTCGATTATGACCCAAGCACAACGATAGGGTGGTTCAAAGAAAAAGTTCTGGGATTTCTTGTCCCCATTGTTTTATTTTATTTTATTATTGTTTTTTTTTCTTCCTCGGTATGTCAGGATGACACTTCTAAATTTTTAGCAAAAAATATTAATCCTAATCACTTTACCTGGGTCGATTTCGGCCAGTTATCGACCGCTATCGTAAACCAACCTCTAAATTGGTGCCGAGGTGATGATTTGACGGACGGATTTCAATTTTTTTAGGCCAATTTATGGGTTTTCGCATGCGCTGAACACGATGAACTTATTTATTTTACGCTCCGTCCACTAGTTATCCGGTAAACTGGCAGAGAGCGCTGCTTGAAGATAAGTAAAAATCGAAAATTTCACCGAAAATGCTGTCCCCTGGTTAAGAATTGTACTAGAAACATGCTATTATGGTCGGACAATATGCTTTGGCATGTTCTGAACATGATTCCGTTTTTTACTATACTTTTCCGCCAATGATTGCTTCGTTTAACGGCCATAAATCTCAAATTAATTATAGGGTAATAGACAAATTCAACCTAATTTCACCGGAAATTATGTCGCGTTGATAATTTAAGGTTCTGAAATACCTTGTGCCGATAAAATTTGGTATTTTCCAGGATACTCGGTACAAAGCCGTTGGTAATTTGGACTTGAACCGGCATTGTACTTATTCGCTTAACGACCCGATACCATTGTACAAGCTTTTATATGTGACCGATACCGCTAACAATACGTAACCCTACGCTCAAACGATCCAATCACAGTTCAGACAATTCAGAACTACGAATTTGACCCCGGAAAACCGATGGAACTAAGGAATTTTACAGAAAAATCGGAAAATTTTAGCTATTTTCTCCATTTTGCCGCTATATTTGGCAAATAAGTACAATGCCGGTTCAAGTCCTTGCCAAATTACCAACGGCTTTGTACCGAGTATCCTGGAAAATACCAAATTTTATCGGCACAAGGTATTTCAGAACCTTAAATTATCAACGCGGTGAAATTAGGGTGAATTTGTCTATTACCCTACTATTAATTTGAGATTTATGGCCAATAAACGAAGCAATCATCGGCGGAAAAGTATAGTAAAAAACGGAATCACGTTCAGAACATGCCAAAGCATATTATCCGACCATTTTAGCATGTTTCTAGTACAATTCTTAACCGGGCGACAGCATTTTCGGTGAAATTTTCGGTTTTTACTTATCTTCAGGCAGCGCCCTCTGCCAGTTTACCGGATAACTAGTGGACGGAGCGTAAAATAAATAGGTTCATCGTGTTCAGCGCATGCGAAAACCCATATAATGACCCAAAAAAATTGAAATCCGTCCTCCAAATCATCATCTCGGCACCAATTTCGAGGTTGGTTTACGATAGCGGTCGATAACTGGCAAAAATCGACCCAGGTAAAGTGATTAGGATTAATATTTTTTGCTTAAAATTTATTAGTGTGAGCCTGACATACCGAGGAAGCAAAAAAAACAATGGGGACAAGAAATCCCAGAACTTTTTTTTTTTTTTTTTTTTTTTTTTTGAACCACCCTATTGTTGTGCTTGGGTCATAATCGAACGTCAAAAAATTCTGACATTCTCAATTCGTTTTTGGAGATGCACCGCTTTGATTTTGGGGTTTGAATTTTTGGTTTTCTAGTACTTCAAAGTATCGTTTTTCACAATGGGTTTTCGTCGGCATCGCAGCCGAACTTTTGTCTAGTTCCTGACCGCTGTGATTGTCAATGAATCTTCATATGAAGTATTCATTAGGTAGTTAACCCCCAATCAAAGATTGGAACAATCGGGAACAATATAACTTGCTCAACCAGGAGACTTACAGTAGGGAGCTTGCCCACTTTGGGGTCTTACGAAAATGGGAATTATGCCCTGGGGAATTAACTTGCTCAACTTTGGAGACTTACAGTGGAAGGTGCCCACTATTGGGACTTATGAAATAGGGAACGCAATATGATTCTCGCAGCGTTCGTTCTACTTTCAAAACCTGAAACGAAGACGGACCTCGAAATTTGAAAGTAAAATTATTAAATGGTATCTATATTTGATATTTCGGGATTTGAAATTTTCAGAGGCTCGATTCTATGGAGAATTTTAAAACCAGTAAATTGCCGTAAGAACCATCAAAATCGGTCCACTATTGACTGAGAAAGTTGGAAAAACCGCGTATATACCATCTGGCACCCCCTTAACTCTGTGATCTTTACCTGATGTGGACTGGACGGTGGCTCCTTGCGGAACTGTGTCTCCAAACCTCACGTTAAGTCCGTCACTTGGATAAACTCCTGCACCCCCAGAGCCGCCGGCGGGAGAGATGCTTCCACTGGCGTAAGCACCTACATTGTTACCTCCTCCCCTGTAGGTGCAAAAAAGATACATTTAAATGGTAAGCAAAATCGATTTTATTTATTTATTTATTTCAATAATACGGGCAAGCCCAATACACGAGGAGAAAAATATATAGCAAATGTATAGATTCAAAATGCATAGCGTAAATTACCGCGGCGAACATAACAAAAAAAAAAATAAGTATACTACCTATAAAATAGAATTGAAAATAGATGGAAAAAAAGAAAGTTTATTGTCCAAAGTTAAGGGTGGTTCCACACAAGTTTTTCATTTTCGAGCGAAGCAAGGCTAATGAGGTGTTGAAAAGGTCGACATCCGGATATTCATTTAGAAGGTGGTTGGCTGTACGTGGGAGTCTAGACAGGGGGCGGTGGTACATGTAGTTTGTCGGCGAGAAAGGTGTCCAAAATAAGCTGATGGATCGTGAGGCAGAACGGGGTACTTACAAATTCACCATTTCCAGAAGGTGGGGAGAATCGACGCGACCATTCAGGATGTAGAATAAAATGAATAATCGGCTAGCTGTCTTCTAACTCGAGGGGGTAAAGTGCCGCAGTGCTCATTAATAGCCTCATAGTTTATAGAGTCAAATGGTATGTGAAGCTTAAATGCCACGTAACGAGGAAGCGGCGATGAACCCTCTCTAGCTGATAGAGTGGGCTCCAGATCACAGAAGAGTACTCCATTAGAGGGACAACCAGAGAATTGTAAAGAGCGGTTATAGCAGGGACGTGGGTGAACTCCCTCGTATTCCTTTTCACAAACCCCAAAGCGCACATTTCTTGGGAAGAAGTCGATATGTATTCAGTGAAAGTGAGCTGGGTGTCTAAAAGTACCCCAAGATCACGGGTGGACTTGACTCTTCTCAGTAACAAACCACCAATTGAAAAGTCACGGACCAGTGGAATCACAGAGCGGTGGAAGGAGATGATGGCACATTTCGAAGGGTTAAGAGATAAACTATTGAACTAGCTGAGCACCAGACTGATAGTGAATCCAATGCACCCTGGAGAACCCGACAGTCCCCGTCTGACTCCACAACCCGATAAATTTTTAAGTCATCTGCAAATAGAAGGTACCTATTTGACATCACTTAAAACCGTGCTCACACTAGAAATAGCAGAGGTCCATCATGTGATCCTTGAGGAACACCAGATGCGGCAAAGAATGGCCTAGACAACATGTCCCTACACCTAGCTATCATCGATCTACCATCCAAATAGCTCTCCAACCAACACAGAAGACTACCAAAGATACCCAGTGAGCTAAGCACAGATAGTATTACCTGATGGGATAGCTTGTCAAAGGCCTTGGAAAAGTCGGTCGTAATCAAATCGACCTGGTGTCCCCGCTGAAACACCTGCTGTTTGATTGATTTTAACCGTTTGATAGGTTTTTCCATAGATACTCCCTGTGCCAATCAAAATCACTCATATATCCTGCTTCTGGGTATTATTTATGAATATTTTGACGTTCCAGAAGTCCTTCTAAGGAACATACTGGACTTTTATAAATGAGATCACCCACGACTCTCATGGCACAGAGAGGAAACATTTTAATCTATGTGCCATGGGAGACACCTGTGAGCTCACTGATATTGTAGATATTTCTGGTAGGTTTCATTACAGAACTTCTAGTAGGTAATTATTTCCTATATGGTATAAATTCATAAATTAATATATTCAACAAGAAGAAAAGAATCAACAAAGAAAAGAATCAACAAGATATGCCAGGCAAACTATTACGGGAACCGCTAAGACCTAATATATCATTGAATATATCCATTGGGTGTGGAAGTCTGAGAAATTGTGAAGAGTCAAATCTTGTTTTTCATTTCATGAACCAGGAACACTACAGTCCTAGTTGCAAGGCTGCACCATCATTGAAGCTAAGCAAATTTTTGATGGTTCGCCAATGCTTTCGAGCACCACGAAAGTACATGCTACTTGCAGGAAGTACGACAAAGGCATGGCGTGCCCGTAGCCACTGAGGTCACTTCCAGATGTCGGACAGTCGTTCGGCCAGCACCTTGATGAAGGACGTTGCTTAACGGGGCCCACGTAGCGTCTACTGAGCACACAGGTGAGGCGAATATTGCATGCCTTTCTTCACATTCGGATGAATATTGCGTCTCTTCTCCTGTTCTGCTGACGATAGGACAGGCCGGTGCGGTACGGGTAACGTACGAGGGAGCGTCAGTGTCAACGACACGGATATCAACACTTCCCTCTGCAGTTCCCATACACCCCAGCATGCCAAGTCACCTCGCAATGCAGGAGACATGCAGAGGGTTGTATAAATTGAATTCTAACGAATTTTGTACGTATTCGAACAAGGTAACTGAGTTGATGTCTTTGTTTGGTCATGCTCTACTTCTGTGAGAACCTTCCTTTCGCTCATTTGTTCTGATCTTGTCATTTCTCCACTACAACCGAGCTTGTCCATTTTTGCAGAAAAATTAGTGAGAAAAAAATTATGTACCCAAAAGACATGTACTGTGACATTATGTGCTGTATTGTGTACAATTATGTAACAAAGAATTGTTAGAAAAAAATTCCCCTGTGAAAACCGTGATCGCATGATTTAGTTAGAGCCCCTTCCACCATAGGTGTTTAATTCAGAGTTGAAAGTTATACCTCAAAAATGGTAGTGACATAACTGGATTAGTTCATGATCCTCCGTGGTGGAACGGACCCTTAATGATTACCTACAGTTGACAAGACAATGGGGGCAGGCCGGATTCGAATCATGATCGCAGCGAACCTGGAGGTATGGAGGTTGGTTCGGTCCACCATAGAGTAGTCGCAAGCTCGCATCTCAAAATTACATAACATCAAGTAGTCAATCCATAATTAAAAATTTAGATTAGTTGGACCTACCATCAGGTTCGCTGCGATCACGATTCGAATCCACCCTGCCACCATTGTCCAGCCAGGTGGTTGCCACGTCACCAATCGCTTGCTTAGGTGTCTAATAACAAAACTTTACAAAAAATGGCCTTTCTGTCCATAAATCCTTTTATTATCTTCAACGTTTCTCCCCAGGAACTGGGGTGTCGTATTATTATTACTAGCTTCGCGTTAAGAATTATAGGGGTCGCGTTTCCCTAGCTTCTGTTCCATTGAAAACAATTTATTCTATTATTCATTCTGCTTTCTAATAATGTAACAACGTTTTATTTAATTAAAGCCTTACATTTGAGAGGTATATTTTATAACATGTGGCTTCTTATAATTGAGGAGTTGAAATGGAAATGCACTTGAGTCCAAAAATCGAAAGAAAAATTTTTTTCCTCGAAGTGCAAGTAGAAAAGCCTTAGGTCCTCCCTTCCTTGCTAGATCGCACTTTGACCAAGTACTGATACCTTTGCATGGAGAAGAGATTTTGTCCAACAAATCTGATAAGATTTCAGAGGGAGTTCCTATGAAATTTGATTTTTGGACTTTAGCGCATTTCCATGTCAGCTCTTCAATTAAAATAAAAACAACAACGAATTTGAAGGCTAGGTAAAACATAACGTGAGATCACCGGCGACTATCATGGCACCTTGGTGACAGTCAGCTGAGAGCACCGGTGATCCTCATGGCACTCTAAAGATTAAAGTCAACGAAACTGTTTCCAACTCATCAAGTAATTACCGTCATGAAATTTGTAGGTAGGTAAATAGTCAACAGTTTAGGTCCATAATTTTCAAAATAAACACCAAAGACCTACTCCATTTTCCAATATTTATACCTAACTCCATCATAATTCATCATAAAAAATATTGGAAAATCCCGTTGTAAAGGTCACTTTCTCTAGTTTCAACAAAAAATGGAGGAAGAATAAATAGACCAACCGAATATAATCCGTTTCATAAAACATTCGCGAGTGTGCATGAGGGAATTTCACCATTTATTTAATAAACTTCGAGAAGATCCCGCCTGGTTTTGCTTCCTCGATACTGAAAGTAGGGAAGCTTTGAGTTCGTGATTGAAGTCATAAAAATGTTTGTCCTCCAAAATCAAAATTTCCACTTGCTTTTTGAGTTTCAGAGTTTGCTGATCAATTTTGATTCCGTGTCTGTCTGAAGTCTGTCCGCCTGGCTGCCTGTGGTAAATCCTAGTCACGCTCAAAACTATACCAAATTTTAATCCGATTCCATATAAATAGTAGTCTGTGCGCATGCGCAAACGTTAATGTCTGATTACGTTGACTTGTTGGGTCCAGATTGATGCTACTATCAATCACACAAATTGCCTACGCTTTTATTTTTTATGGTTGAATTTGTCCATAATTATACTCGTCATTATGATTTTATTTCTACTAATTATCTGTAATTATGATTTCAATCTTAATATTACTCTGTGAATACGAATTCAAACTTATTCTTATTCACAAAAAAATATGTTTTCTATGAATAATAAATAGGGTACCCTACCCAATCTTAATCTTATTTCTGAATACGAATTTGGCCAAATCACTGCCCCTATCAAGAACCCTGTATTTCTTGTGGAAATATAACAATCGGGATTGGTAATTACCTATAAAATAGTGACCAAGAAAATCTGGTGATCTTAGCCGCGTCGTTGCTGGATATCTGTGCTCATTTTAGCGAATTTTCGTGGAAAATGAAGCTATTGCAATGGCTCAGAAATTTTTAAAATCTGAATTTTTGAAAAATTTCACTATTGAATTCCGTTTTTAGGCATTCTGAAAGGATTCCTGAAGTTCGCTCTTTTTGATATATATATATATATGTATATATATATATATATATATATATATATATATATATATATATATATATATATATATATATATATATATATATATATACATACATATATATATATATATATATATATATATATATATATATATATATATATATATGTCCTTCCAAACAATAACTCTCCTTAGGATTGAGATAGGAGTTCCGTTCATGCGCCGAAAAATCAAGCTTTCCAAACGAAAGAATTAGTGCGTTGGTCAGTAAAACACACACACACAAAAACACGTTTTTTGACACATAAAATTGGTGACATTTCAAAAAAATCACTAAAAATTGCTAATAACGGCTTAAAATCGTTGATCTTATATTTGTAAGTTGAATTTAAAGTTATTTAACGATGAACTAGAAAATTATTAAATGTATGCAGAAATTTATGCTGAAATATGTAACTTGAATATCAATAATATTTGCCCAAAAATAGATGAAAATTGCAAAAAAGTTAAAAATCCAAAATCTTTTTTGAATTGGAGAATATTATTCAGAAGTTTTTTGCCATCAAATTTGTAGTTAACAATTTCTTTTTACATTAAGTACTTTCTGAATTTTCAAAATAATTTAACATGGGTAATGTAGTACGATAAAATGCGAAAATTCGCTCATACGATCATGCTGCATGACTGGAGCTTTTTTGCCTTGGCCTTGCACTTACGGCGAACGCCTCAGGTCCGGGTTCAACACTCAGGAGATCCCCAGTTCCCAGATCCTTCTCTTGGGATATCCCGATCGTTTTTAAAGACCCCCCCCCCCCATCCCTCTCAATTTCTTTCTTTTCATTCTTCTTCATTATTCTTCAGTCGTGAGCATCAAGACTCGGGCGGTACTCTCATGCTAATAAGAGACGATCTAACTTGTATAATCACTCGAGGAGCTGCAGGCTTCACTGAGCACAGCCACGTTTTCTGAATCCCCCAAGGACATCTGCCGTGAAAAGGAGGATTCCCCACATCTATTAAAATATCAAATTTTGGGCGGAACAAATTCGAGCAACTTGGCATTGCTTTTAAAGCTGGCTGGAATGGAATACGTTTGCGCTTGCGCAGAGTGAAGTATTGATTTGGCAACAATGACACTGATAGGGGACTATCTTAACCTGCTCATTCCCTGACAATTTCATCAAAATTGTATTAAAACTGTGGAGATTAAGGTCGTTACAAGGATTTAACATTTGCGCAGTAGCTATTAATGATACAATCATGTTGAAATTGATACGAGATGATCAAATCGTCTTCCCCAAATATGATCCGAATTTGAGCGAAAAATTATGCTTGGTAGAATTTACATTTGCGCATGCGCAGAGTGAAGTATTGATTTGGCAACAATGAAACTGACAGGGGACCGTCTACCCCTAGCCCGCACATTCCCTGACAATTTCATTAAAATCGTATTAAAACTGTGGAATGTAAGGTCGTTACAAAGATTTAACATTTGCGCAGTAGCTATTAATGATAAAATCATGTTGAAATTCATACGAGATGATCAAATCGTCATCCCCAAACTATCAGCTGAAATTGAGCGAGATCAGATGAGCGTTAACAAATTAAGCGTGAGAAAATGATGCTTGGTAGAATTTTCGGAGAGTGAAGTATTGATTTGGCAACAATGACACTTATAGGGGACTATCTACAATCTAACCCGCTCATTCCCTGTCAATTGCATCAAAATTGTATTAAAACTGTGGAAATTAAGGTCGTTACAAGAATTTAACATTCTACTGCTATTAATGATTCCATCATGTTGAAATTGAAATGGGATGATCAATTCGTTATTCCCCAAATATCATCCAAATTTGAGCGATATCGATCGACTAGGGCGTGAGAAAATGATGCTTGAAGGAATTTACGTTTGCGCATACGCAGAGTGAAGTATTGAGTCAGGAACAATGAAACTGATAGTGGACCGTCTACACATTCCCTGAAAATTTCATCTAAATCGGATGAAAACTGTGAAAAATAAGCTTGTTACAAGGATTTCATATTGGCGCATGCGCAGTAGCTATTAAAGATACAATCATGTTGAAATTGATATGGGATGATCAAATCGTCATCCCCAAACTATCATCCGAAATTGAGCGAGATCGGACAGATAAGCGTGAGAAAATAATGCTTGGTAGAATTTGCGCAGAGTGAAGTATTGATTTGGCAACAATGACTCTGATAGGGTACTGTCTACAACCTAACCCTCTCATTCCCTGACGATTTCATCAAAATCGTATTAAAACTGTGGAAATTAAGGTCGTTACAAGGATTTAGCATTTGCGCAGAAGCTATTAATTACCTATACAATCATGTTGAAACGAACTAAAACGAACTAAATCACTCGCGACGAAGTTGTGGAAACGCATTTCAAAACGGAAGTTAGTAAAAAAGTTTTCTATTTCCACGAAAAATAAAGAGTAACACAGTTAAATCGATTTCAACGGTTAGGCCATCATCAGTAAAAAACAATAACTTGTTTATACAATAGTTATTGTTTGTTACTGATGATGGCCTAACCGTCGAAATCGATTCAACAGTGTTACTCTTTATTTTTCGTGGAAATAGCCAACGTTTTTTACTAACTTCCGTTTTTTATCATGTTGAAATTGATACGAGATGATCAAATCGTCATCGCCACAGTATCATCCGAAATTGAGCGACATCGGACAGATAAGCGTGAGAAAACGATGCTTGGTAGAATTTACGTTTGCCCATGCGCACAATGAAGTATTGAGTCAGGAACATTGAAACTGATAGGGGACCGTTTACACATTCCCTGAAAATTTCATCTAAATCTGATGAAAACTGTGAAAAATAATAAGCATGGTACAAGGATTTTATAATGGCGCATGCGCAGTAGCTATTAAAGATACAATCATGATGAAATTGATATGGAATGATCAAACCGTTATCTCCCAACTGTCATCCAAATTTGCGCGAGATCGGACCGCTAGGGCGTAAAAAAATATGCTTGGTAGAATTAACGATTGCGCATGCGCAGAGTGAAGTATTGAGTTAATAATGATGAAACTGATAGGGGACCGTCTACACCCTAGCCCGCACATGCATTGAAAGTTTCATCCAAATCGGATGAAAACTGTGGAAAATAGATCTACCAATACTCCACTAGTGGGGGAATGTTGTCCAAAACACATTATCGCTTTAGAGAGGTTTAGCGACCACTTGATTTACTATCCTGTAAAAACAAGACCGTATAATTAAAATTCAATAAATTTGTTGTAAAATGAGAAAAATTTCAAGGGCCGCAGCACGTTAGGGAAAATGGAGCCTAGAAAGTAGCAGATTAGGGGAAAACACTGCGTTAGGGAAAAGGATTTATGAGAGAAACGACACGATAGGGGAACACCTCATTTGACGAAATCAGCCTGTAGGAGATGAGTAAATTTCCCTTCCCACATTTCTAGACTTCGGACTGGCTACGACCAAAGCTTAGATTAAAAATTTGTTTTCTTTACTATCGATAGGATCAGACGAAATGAAATAAAACAATGATGATGATTTTTTTAAACGAATGAATGATTTCTCGTGGCGAATCAAATAAATTATGGCCAGAGGAGAAAAAAAATATTGTTAGGCCGTGGGTGCAACTTTTTCTCCTGCTTTCTTCAAAATATGAGGGCGTCCTTTGTCTCCTGATAGGTTACCCACTCACTAAAAAGTATTCTATAGGCTCTCTTCTTACAGCAATAATGGAGCCGTCATTGAGGATTTCAATTTTGTGACAGAGTTCCCGTCAGAATTCCAGAGAAAGCGCGGCCGTCGCTCCGTTGGAAAACAACGGGCGTCGCACGCCACTCCTCGTGTTCTTGAGAGGCTGAGTTTGGCGTTGGATGGGTGCTCCAGGTCCTGGAAATCCAATCTACTCCCGGAACATTGCACATTACGTTCCGGGAATGTACCTCTTACGGTACTGTCACACTCTCCTCGGTAGAGCGAGCGTGGTTCGGATTATGGATGGCTAACGCCTAGTAATCCAATCCACTATTTTTGGGGCGTTAATGTTTCAGAAGAAACATGGCTCGGGGTTCCAGAAGGAATTCCCATTATCACCCTTTGGTATATAAATAATTTCATTGGTCTTTGACTTATAATTTCTCTTTTATTCCCCTTTTTATATTTTCAATTTCATACCTATGGTATACCTGGCCTTTGCCATTTTTATTATTCTTTATACCCGAGCATGGTTCCCAATTATTCAAGGGCATTGTTCCCCAATGTTGGGCATATTAATTTATATCTATTTTATTTTCCTCAAGGTATAAGTCTCCATAGTTGAGCCACCGTTTATTCCCGATTGTTCCAATCTTTGATTGGGGGTTAATTACCTAATGAATACTTCATATGAAGATTCATTGACAATCCATCCTGTTTTAATTTCTCTTTTCCCATCCTCAATCGCCAATGCAGCTATTTATTAATGAGCATCAGTTCTCAGCCAGTAAACTATTCCACCTGGTTAACATACTTGCTCTTCAATCAAGTACCTATGTTTAAGTGAGGGAGTGTGACATTATCCCGTCAGAATCCCAGAGAAAGCGAGGCCGTCGCTCCGTTGGAAAACAACGGGCGTCGCACGCCACTTCTCGTGTTCTTGAGAGGCTGAGTTTGGCGTTGGATGGGTGCTCTAGGTCCTGGAAATCCAATATACTCCGAACATAGCTCTGTTGGTAGGAGAGGTATTCTCTACTTTCACTCTCCCCTACCTCTTTTTCGAGGATTTAGGACCCCATTGCACCTCTGGGGGGCTACCTAGATCCTTGATAATTTTGAGGAGGCTCTCGATCTCTGTGTCCTCCAACTCCTTCCCAACTGCTTGAATATTCGGCCGTTTGAGATAAAATTGCTTGCTGAAGTTCGAATGATTCCGGCTCGTACAACGTCATCGGGCTGTCAAATGCTGAAGGTTTTGGCCACAGGGTCGGGTTGAAATTGGTTCCACTTCAACATAGTCGTGTGCACGTTAGGCCCAATTCACACAGAACGGGCGCGTGGTGAAGACGTGGCGCCGACCTTTGTCACTTCCGCATCTTTCCATGTAAACAAATGGCTCAATGTAAACAGAAGGGACGTGGCGCAGGCAGCCGCCCTTTCGCACCTGCCACGTCCCGTTCGCCGTTTCTCACGGCGTTCAAGAAGGGTCGCGCCAGTTCCGTGCCACTCGTCACTTCAATAAAAATGCGGGATGATGTTGAATTCAACATTGAATTTTGCGAAGAAGTTGGGAATAATCCGTGTTTATTTGATTACAATCGTGCGGATTATCGCAACAGGAACGAACAAGACCAGGCCTGGCAGAAAATTGCGCCTGAAAAACCGTTCTGGGTACATATTCAGCTCACGCATAACATCGAATGTTCCACCGGTTTTCCCCTTCTTCAGCCACAATGGATGAACCCAATTTCTCCTCTTTTTTGGTTCATCCTTTTGATTACTGATGTCCTTTCTCGCCACTGTCCCGCCCCTTCTGTGTGCATTGCATTGGTCACTTCACCGCCAGGTCCGTACCTGGTCAGTGCCAGGTCACGTCTTTGCCACACGCCCGTCCTAGGGCCAATTCACACAGGACGGGCGTGTGGCGAGAGCGTGGTACTGTCCAGGCACAGACGTGGCGGTGACGTGACCCATGCAATGCACACAGAAGGGGCGGGACAGTGGCGAGAAAGGACGTCAGTAATCAAAAGGTTTCGTGAAGTACAACATGGATTTTTCATCAAGCAGTGACGAAGATGATCAAGATGTGCTGGATTTTGTGTACTTGGCTGATCTGAACCAAAAAATGAGGAGAAATTGGGTTCATCCATTGTGGCTGAAGAAGGGGAAAACCGGTGGAACATTTGATGTTATGCGTGAGCTGAATATGTTCCCAGAACGGGTTTTCAGGTGCAATTTTCTGCCAGGTCTGATCTTGGGTGTTCCTGTTGCAATACTCCGCATGATTGTAACCAAATAAACTCGGATTCTTCCCAACTTCTTCGCAAAATTCAATGTTTAATTCAACATCATCCCGCATTTTTATTGAAGTGACGAGTGACACGGAACTGGTGCGTCCCTTCTCGAACGCCACGAGAGACGGCAAACGGACGTGGCAGGGGCGAATGGGCGGCTGCCTGCGCCACGTCCCTTCTATTTACATTGAGCCATTTGTTTATTCGGAAAGACGCGAAAGTGACAAAGGTCGGCGCCACGTCTTCGCCACGCGTCTGTTCTGTGTGAATTGGCCCTAAGGCCCCGTCCGTTTGCCGTCTCTCGTGGCGTTCGAGAAGGGGTGCGCCAGTTCCGTGCCACTCGTCACTTCAATAAAATGCGAGATGATGTTGAATTCAACATTGAATTTAGTGAAGAATTTGGGAAGAATCCGTGTTTATTTGATTACAATCGTGCGGATTATTATTATATACTGATGTCCTTTCTCGCCACTGTCCCGCCCCTTCTGTGTGCATTGCATTGGTCACTTCACCGCCAGGTCCGTACCTGGTCAGTGCCAGGTCACGTCTTTGCCACACGCCCGTCCTAGGGCCAATTCACACAGGACGGGCGTGTGGCGAGAGCGTGGTACTGTCCAGGCACAGACGTGGCGGTGACGTGACCCATGCAGAAGGGGCGGGACAGTGGCGAGGAAGAACGTCAGTAATCAAAAGGTTTCATGAAGTACAACATGGATTTTTCATCAAGCAGTGACGAAGATGATCAAGATGTGCTGGATTTGGTGTACTTGGCTGATCTGAACCAAAAAATGAGGAGATATTGGGTTCATCCATTGTGGCTGAAGAAGGGGAAAACCGGTGGAACATTTGATGTTATGCGTGAGCTGAATATGTTCCCAGAACGGTTTTTCAGGCGCAATTTTCTGCCAGGTCTGATCTTGGGTGTTCCTGTTGCAATAATCTGCACGATTGTAACCAAATAAACTCGGATTCTTCCCAACTTCTTCGCGAAATTCAATGTTTAATTCAACATGGCACGGAACTGGCACGTTCCTTCTCGAACGCCACGAGAGACGGCAAACGGACGTGGCAGGGGCGAAAGGGCGGCTGCCTGTCCCTTCTGTTAACATTGAGCCATTTGTTTACATGGAATCACGCGGAAGTGACAAAGGTCTGCGCCACGTCTTCCCCACGCGCCCGTTCTGTGTGAATTGGCCCTCACTTCCGCATCTTTCCATGTAAACAAATGGCTCAATGCAAATAGAAGGGACGTGGCGCAGGCAGCCGCCCGTTCGCCCCTGCCACGTCCGTTTGCCGTCTCTCGTGGCGTTTGATAAGGGGTGCACCAGTTCCGTACCACTCGTCACTTCAATAAAATGCGGGATGATGTTGAATTCAACATTGAATTTAGTGAAGAATTTGGGAAGAATCCGTGTTTATTTGATTACAATCGTGCGGATTATTGGAACAGGAACGAACAAGACCAGGCCTGGCAGAAAATTGCGCCTGAAAAACCGTTCTGGGTACATATTCAGCTCTTTCCATAACATCAAACGTTCCACCGGTTTTCCTCTTCTTCAGCCACAATGGATGAACCCAATATCTCCTCTTTTTTGGTTCAGATCAGCCAAGTACACCAAATCCAGCACATCTTGATCATCCTCGTCACTGCTTGATGAAAAATCCATGTTGTACTTCACGAAACCTTTTGATTACTTATCCTTTCTCGCCACTGTCCCGCCCCTTCTGTGTGCATAGCATGGGTCACGTCACCGCCACGTCCGTGCCTGGTCAGTGCCACGTCTTTGCCACACGCCCGTCCTGTGTGAATTGGGCCATATACTGCTCGCCTCTGCCGATAAGACTCGAGAGCTGGCTTTCTGGCCCCTGTCCCCCATCGTGGTGTTTATCATTTCCCCTACCTTGCTCTTTTTCTTGCGTCGTCAGAGGGTCCCATTTCTCCTAACGTGTTACGGCCATTTGAAGTATGCACAATCATTCTGGATGATACAATTGATGTCAAAGTTGAGGGAATCCCATTCTCCCACTTCACTTATACTCTTATTTCACTAGGAAGGTACTTACTGAGCTGGATAACCTTGTCCACGAGTGCGTGTATCATGATATTTCGGTCCCAAGGTTTTCACAATGTGAGGCAACCAGCTGTCCGGCCAGTTGACGGCCGGGTCTCTACTAGTGGCGACCCAATGTTTTGAGTCTGCGGTGTGAAAAGAAGTGGAGCTATGGCTTTTTTGAACATGCAAAAGAAGGTTAGTGGGTCAGATAGAGGTGCAAATAAGTTGTAAAGTGCGTAACTAGAATATAAACAGTGAGAAAGAATATCAGTGCTAATGTTGCAAATAACCACCAGCGGCAAGTTTATTTTTGATCGAAAGCATCGTGCGATTGAAGCTGTTGGGTAGGTACCTATAAAAAACGGAAGTTGAAGGAGAACGTTGTTAATTCTACGAAAATAAAGAGTCAATATGCTAGATCGATTTTGACGGTTTGGTCATCATATGTAACAAATAATGACTGAACATAGGTACTAGTTACCTACCTACTTTAGAAAGGACACAGCTTATATAGTCACAGGTGAGGGGAGTTCGAATTCTGTTGGTCGGGATAAAGGAAAGGGCATGAGGTACAACCGATTAAGTGTATACAAAGTGAAGAGTATTATAGCTTATCAGATAAAGTGACAGGAAGGGAAAGAAATAATGCTCAATCTGGTTTTAACAAGGGGATAATTCCAAGCTTTACAGAAATGGACCTATCAATGGTGAAATATGCTGAGGGGGCCTTATTTAAATATGTAGTACCTACCGAACCTGTCACTTTTGCAATTTCGAAGTTTTCCAATACATTCAACATACCTCCCTTCGAGCAAAAATGAAGAAATTCTTCAAACTGTTTACTTGTAAAATCAAAATTTTAACTATGATTGTGCTCCCCAAGATGACTTACCTATATTTTCCTGAAATCTATTTCATTTTCGTCTATTCTTTCCCTGAATTTCCTAAAAGTTTGACCAGAATACACATTGCTGCAAGAACATTTTGATTGATGAATTCCACTTTTATCCTGAACACTGATTTTGTCTTTAACGGACCCTTTCTCCCGACCAACGGAATTCGATCTTCCCTCACCAGCGACTATATATAAGCTGTGTCCTTTCAAACGAATGTTCAGTTATTGTTTGTTACTGATGTTGTCCTAACCGTCGAAGACGATTCAACATAGTAACTCTTTACTGTCGTGGAATTAGACTACGTTCTTCTTCAACTCCCGTTTTTTATTGAAATGGATTTCCTTCCACAACTTCGTCGCTAGTGATTTAGTTCGTAGGTAGCTGTATTATAAGATCGTGCGGACATGAGGGTCTCACTATACTAGCTGCAGGTAATGATATAGCAGTATATAACCGCATAGATATTTATGAGGGATTTCATTTAAGATATTGCTAATAGGCAAAGTATTTTATATTTTATTATACATTTATCATTTATTATATATGTATCATTTCATGGCACAATGACGGTGGCACATAACAAATATTGCTTATATATATATATATATATATATATATATATATATATATATATATATGCATTTGATTGTTCTTGTTCTACTGAACTATTTATATAATAAACTTAATTTGATATAAATTTCACAGATAAAAAGAAAAAATAATGATTTGATATTTCGGATTAAATCTTTGTCAAAAATAGGAGAGTGATTGGTTTTTTCTGAATAATAGGACAAGGAGTATCTTGGAAGCCTGTAATCATCCATATATATTATGGCTTCACTATATTCTAAGTAACGATTTAATAATAATAATAATAATAATAAAACATTTATTAACTCAAAGACATATGTAAATATTTTGGTAACTAAGTGTCAGTATTTGGTGAGTGTAATCAAATTATGCTACCAATGTTGATAAAATCACCGACACCTTCCTGTACATGCGCTAGCCATACTCAAGTAAATATTTTGGACAGATTTCTACATCTCAAGAGTTCATGCAAATAAAAAAGGACCTCTAAATTTAAATTGTGAAACCCTAATCCAACACCGATAGACATCAGATATTGGTCTGCTGTCGTAGCTCTACGAACAATATAATTGATTCGTGCAAGGGTAAATATTGATACTGAAAACGGTGAAAATATTAGCAAGACTTCACAATAAAGAAGAAGTGTGCCGATACTCTCGGATCGGGAATGTGGAACCACTACTTACCAAGACCACCTCAAACTTAATTTCACTGCTACCTTACTCAAAAATGTGTATGAATTTGTGGACTCCAACGACATCAACTTCTAATCATAAGAAGTCAACTGTGTCCGACAAAAATATAAGGAAATAAAACAGAGAATAACCAACAAACCACAAACCTACCCCTACTACAATAGTAGATGCCTCAAAACCGTCTTGCTGTAAAAGACTGAATGATGTTGCCCATATTCCATGTAATTGTATACCAAACATGATACCTACACGTAGTTTTCTGTAGTGAGTTATTTTTTGTAATCCCCGGCAGTAAGCGTACCAAAATTCGACTTCAGAATCGAAAATTTGCTATTTGACTTCAGAATCCACCTCAGCTAACTCAAAAACACATACCAGAGGTCGATTTTCAGCTTAGAAATCCTACCAGCCCAGCAAGATTTGGCTGGAGAATGAATCATGGAAGAGGGCAATTCAATACAGAATAATGGCACACGTAATTTCTCTCTCCATATTTTCACCCAATTTAGCCCATTTATTTTTTCAACATAACTGACCACTGTTGCACAAAAGCTCTCATTAAAATCTATCATTAGAATGACTAGAAAATGACTCGTAGATTCCTCAATGATATAATATGTATATATTTCCTCTACCATGAAACTGCATCATGATCTATTTATAATTACGTTCCCTAATGCGGCACTCGCGAGCGGCACTTCTACGAGGAAAAGAATCGATTCGCTTGTTCAGAACATCCGCGTTATTCACTCTTCAAAAATGTGCCTGCTGTCCGCATTTGGAGATTTCCAGGAATGGTAGAAACTGCATCACAATGGCAATACAGAGGCATACACATCATTCTTAACAGGAGATTGAGTTGGGTTGTTAGTGTATCACAATGGATGGTATATTCTACTCATGCCTCTTTCGGACGTCTCTCTGAAGCCAAGTCATATAGACAAGGCTTCGTATATGGGTGATTCTCACAGAAAGGGGCAGAAGTGATGTCCGGACCAGTTGCGGCGACCCACTAAGGATTTGGGAGCAGGCGAAGGTCTTAAATTGTAGTATAGGTTTTTATCTAGAACCCTTTTTTCCATTTTTAGGTTATGATTATTCCTTTAAATAAAAAATTAACTAAATATAGTCTAATCGTCATCGACCTGTCCTGTCCCAATGCAACCTTCCCAACTTCAAGCTTTAATTAAAGGTCTTTCCACTTTTGAGTTTGGATTTTATTCAATTTTTCTACATCAGCATGATTTCTGAGATGCATTTCTGATCAATAAAATTAATGTAGAACCGCTAGAAAAGTGTATTTGGATGGAAATATGTGTGTCCGGAGCATCGCCGTCATCGACCTGTCCAATATTGTTTTTCGAATTTTCGCGGTCACAAGTGTATTTTAGCGGGTTTTTTTTGCCATCTTTTTTTTTTTGCGCGCTTCTCAGTTACCAGAAAAACCGCCATTCGTTTTAATTCAGTCAACTCGTGGTCGTCAGCAGGAGCAGACGTGTGCTGGACCGTGGGTTGGTCAAACACAATCGTCCGAAACCTGTCCACTTTTTCTAAGTAAGTACTTGAACTCAATTTTTTCTTATGGTATTTTTATTGTGCACCGAACGGTCTAGTTTCATGTTATATGCCGAATTTGGGAAAAAGCTTGCCACGAGGTGAAACATTTGAGAAAAACTGATGAATCATCATCGACCTGTCCATCATCAACCTGTCCTCTCCTGAAAATTCGAGGACAGGACGATGACGAAAAGGACAGGACGATGAGGAAAAAGGCAAATCTATTATGTTTTTTGGATTTTCTAGTATTCCCATATTCTCGCATTTAGTAATTCAATATTCTCGTATTGACCATTCAAAACACATATCTACTTAGCCGAGCGTTGTGAAGGTCTACTTGGACTTGTTCGACAATTTCTGTCATTGTTTGTTGGATTCGCCCTACAGTGGTCACGTTTTTGGGTCTTTTGACTTGAAATGTTGAGGGTTTAACGTTTCTTGGCAGTTAGAGCAAATTTTCCATTGGAGCGTGCCAATAAACGGCCCCAGCTCAAAAATTCTCGTTTGGCTAAAAATCGTTTAAAAAAAAGTTCCAGTCGTGCAGCATGACCATGTGAGGGAATTTTTGTAGGAAACCGATTTTTATTTACTTTTTAACTGATTTTCAACTTTAAAAGTTAAAATTCGAACACTTATTTCACGCCAATAACGTTCAAATTCACGGCATTCAAACTTGATTTAATCAACATTCCGCAAAAAGTATGATTTTTTAGGTTTTTAAAAATTTTTTTATCGGTTTCTGCTATTTTTTTCCTGCCTGTTTTTCCTCATATTTCACTTTGTTCTTTAATGATGGGGAGATCCTCAATACCCGATCAGGAAAAATTGCACAGGGTCACGCAGCATTTGAATCTTTCAAGGGTCTCGAAAGACATCCTAAATCTCTCGTTAAACTCAAAAATACCCACGAAATAAGCGTTTATTCGAGGCCGAAAAAATCTTTGGAGTCTTCTACGGTGAATGCTTCTTTCTTGTCTGTATTCGTCAGCAAAAGATGATTCCCACGTATTAAACACCGAAAAATTGTCAACTCACAATGCTGGAAAATAGCAAGTGTTACAAACAACTGTAAAACAGTGACTTGTTCAAAATGATGGGGAAACACTTGTAACTTGTCCAAATTTGCCTTTACACTAGTTAATTTTCACGGTGCATTACAAGTCTACACTTTTGCCTTTATGAAACGCTTGCACACTCATTTTTTACAACTTGTACATAAAATCGGCTTGTAACTTGTAACTTGCTGCTTTATGAAATAGGCCCAAGGTGTCGTGTATTCGCACTTCCTTGAGGCCCTTCAAAATCTGCTGGTGAGTATCATTCTGATGTCGCATACTCAATTCTTCAAGTTTTTTAAACACCCTTTTCTTTTACAACTCTGGCTTCACCCTCACTTAGTGTACCGCAAGGCAGTGTCCTAGGCCCAGTACTCTACCTGCTGTACACACGAGATCTTCCGCAACAGGAAAATACAACTGTAGCTACTTTTGCAGATGATACTGCTATTCTCTCTGTTGGAGATGACGCTGAAACTGCCACTCGCAATCTACTGACGTCCGCTAACAAGGTTGTCAATTGGACCAAGATGTGGAGAATGAAACTGAATGAAACAAAGTCAGTGCACATCAACTTTACTAATCGAAAAATCTCAGCCTCAGAAGTAAAATACTTAGGGATGCACCTTGATTCCAAACTTAACTGGAAATACCACATTGAAAAAAAGAATCAGGAACTAAAAATCAAGTTCAGAAAGATGTACTGGATGATGGGAACGAACTCCCATCCCTCACTACACAATAAATTACTCAAATATAAACAGATACTGCGCCCTATCTGGTCCTATGGGATTCAGCTCTGGGGTTGTGCGAAAAAAATCAAAGATTAAAACAATTCAAACCCGACAAAATATAATACTGAGAAGTATAATTCGGGCAGGGGGGTTCATGCGGAATGATGATATTCATCGTGACTTGAGGATAGAAACGGTCACTGAAATTATTGTCAAATATGCAAGGAAGCACGAACATCGCCTCCACAAACAAGAGAACCTGGAGATGCTCAACGTTTTAAACAACGAAGGAGAACTTTGGCGACTCAAGAGAAATAAACCTCTGGACCTAATTGTGCTGTGCAAATAGTGCAAGTGTAATCCAGTGTTGTTTTTTAACTGTTCTTGTTACAAGTACGGGCCAGGTTTTGCTGTAAACCTCCCCCTTTAGTGAGCTTATTATGAAATGAAATATTGCTAGATGAAGTGTCTATGTTTCAGTTGCAATAAATAAATCACGAAAAAAACCCCTCACTTAAGCTTTTGTCACAAATAAAACACACCCTTGGGTCTAGAACACTCATTTTCACAACCTATCTCACGAAAGACATCACATAATATGAACTGTTAACCACTAGCAACGAACTGAACCATCTTCACAAGGTATAGTAAGTAAATATAGGTAAATGAATAAAGTAATAATAGTAAATATCAATTAAGAAAGCTCATGAGTTCTTAAAACAGTTTCACCTCATAGAAACCGATGCAGGTTCCTAATGCCATCAGCCGAAATTTGGAAGGAAGCTAATTTCAAACGAATTTGATAGTTTTGGTAGTCCCTGAACGCAGAATTTGATTCTCCACAACTTTCATTCCACGAGTTTTTTTTAAAGTGGGGGACCAATTTTAAACCTGCAGACATTTAAAAACCGCTGTATCCCACTTTTTGGCAAAGTTGGGAAAAATTGCCATTTTTCGACCATGATTTTTTACCATACCACTTGACCAATTTACAAAGTCATGGTGCTCATACGATGGATAATTAAATGCATCTTATGTTTGTAGATAGTACCTTTTTCCTAGGAAGCACCGTATACATATTACCAAAGAAAAGTCCAGTCATGCAGTATGACCCCATGAGCGAATTTTTGAATTACATACGTACATAAATAGAACTTCTTCATAATTTCATGGCTGATATTTTCTAAGCCACAGTCAGTATTAAAGCTACATCAAGTCCTAAAACAGTTGAGCGTAAAACATTAAAGAGAGCGACCGAGAGAATCGGAGGACGGAATATTTCAGAGTAAACTCATCAGTTGTGATTACATTTTTTTTTTTTTTTTTTTTTTTTTTTTTTTTTTTTTTTTTAACAAGCACCTACTATCTACGTTTTAAACAGCATGGTTCTAGGATTGGTTATACAGGGATACTTCCATAAGAGTAGTTCAATCTGAATTTGGACAATGTTTCATGCAAATATTACCGATTTTTACAACTAGCGAACGGCATTATTTCGATTTTTGACTGGTTTTTCAACTTTGAAATTTTTGAAAACTTGATACATATTCTTATAGGAAATTTTACGCTGATTCCGAATATACTACATGTTATTATGCTGAAAAAATTATTTCGCACAACAAATCGCAAAAAACAGGCTATTTTGGAATTTTTGACTACACTTTTGAAAATTCCAACCCGAAGATGTAATCCAATCATGCTGGCCAACGAACTTGAACTTTCGTTTTGTGTCCTTAACATTTTAAAATCTGTTTGAAGTTTCTAGCACAATTCTACGGACAGTTATCGTCTGGAATGACACATACATACATACATTTTTTTTTTTTTTTTTAATTAAGAAACCTAGATATGATACATATATACATACATACATAAAAAAATGCGTTAAACTTCAGAATATGATTCAGAATAGCCTGAAACAGATTTCTGCATAAAATTTTTTCAAAAATTCACATTCTACAAATTTTGAGGCGAGAGCAATAGCTTAATTTTCTTCAAAAATTCGCTAAAAACTAAAAAAGTCCCAAAATTTCGAGGTTTTTAGGCTGTTGACTCGGAATTTTTCGTCTCACAATTTTTGATATTTACTTCCTAGTACACATACCTACAAGAACCAAAAATAAAATTTGCGCCACCACCTTCTGTTCCATTCTATTTTTACACTGCTCAAGTGGTGTCTGTATCGTTTCAATTGTTGATTCTGGTTTGCGTTATTGAAGATTTAAATGCTAATTTATATTCCCTCATCACAAAACCCGATCTAAGTCGGCGATAACGCGCGGCCCCTTCATACGAATCACCGTTTCGAACCAGGAAAACGGATGAGCGTCGTATCGAGCGTTCTGTTGCGTTTCTCAAGGTCTGTAAATCCGCCTACGGGAGTTGGCACAACACGAGACAAGTTGTGTTGTGAAGAAGGCAAATCGGTACAGGATGGCCAACCTCTACATCACACGAGCCTGCGGATCTGCTCATCTCCCACTTCTGTGTCCGCGACCGAGCTAATGAGTTGTGATTCACTCGATAAGATCTGCAACGCATCACCTGCCTCCCTCCATGCACATTTAAAGACCTGGCAAGTTTCCCGTTTCACTTCACTCAGTTTTTACAATCTTCACATCACTCCCTAATTTGCTGTGAGCGTAGGTACTTGAGCACGGGCGAAGCGGTTTGTTGGTTTCGGTTGAGAAAATAAAGTTGGTCAAGTAGGTGCAGCTCAGATTTCACACAAACATTCCAATCTCATTTGTTTGAGTTTGCTTAGTATTGACATTATATAACCTTTTGCAGTTGATAGGTCTTGTTTGGGGTCTTGGAGAAACTTACTCAGTTTTACAGTATGAGCTAAGCAATGAACAGCTCTGTTTAAACTCACGATAAAGTCACTTCTTCTTAATGCAGCTCCAAAGGCAACTGCTAGAGGAGTGGGAGGTGCAGGAGAATGACCTTGGCTAGCCAGACAGCCAATGACATCGTCGGGCGCGCGGATTCCTCTCATGTTCGGCAATCGAACAGAACAAATTACCCATTTTATCTAGTGTAAATTGGATGCCCAAGGGGGGGGGGGGGGGCTACAGCCCCCCTAGCCCCTCTCTGGATCCGCCACTGGTCAGATTTGTATTGTTAATGAGACTACTCGGTGCAATAAAAGCTTAAAAAAAAAAAATATATATATATATATATATATATATATATATATATATATATATACAGTCAAATGCCCATACCTTGGACAGTTCCGATATTCTAAAATCTGGGGTTGCCGAACCAGGTATGCTAAAAATATTTTTCCAGTGCCATTTTTCTGGAAAATGTCTATAGCTTCAAATGTGCTAAGGTTTTTTTGGTTTTCCGTATGAATTTAGTATAAAAAATAAAACTCTGGTTGTTCCAAGTTAGGCGCAAGGAGCCTTTACTTGGTACAGGGTCCATTTTTCTAGCTGGAGGTACCAAATTACAGAGTTAATTTAACAACTTGGGACAGCAAACATCTTTTTTAAAAATATTTGTAAGTATTTTGAACAAATCGGGAGTTAATAAAATTAAGAAAACTCCATTAAAATTGAACAGATACATTTATAATTCTCATATTTCCACTTCGCCGTAGTTAACATAATATTGTTGGATAAATCGAGAGCTTTCGAACGAATGGTCAACGAATTTTGTGGGATGAAAAACGACGAAGTACCATTTCCCTAGCAACGACTCGGTTGTAGGCGGAAATCACTGTAATTAATTTCGTGCGCGGAAAAAGATTGACTCGCAAAATTCGCTAGGACCCCAGGGCTAAAACATGATACATGTTAAAAAAAGTACCGGTATGTCTCGAAACTAGAAGCATTCCCTACAGAATTTAATGCAGAATTAGAATTTTCTACCCGTTTATTCTGCAGATTTTTCTCAATTTTGGTAGAAATTGGCATAATTTGAGACAATGAGTTTTATTTAAAAATGGCCGTGAAGCTTGAAAGCCGAGTAACACACCGTCATTTATACCTTCCTAGTTTCTAAATATAATATAAAATTTATATTACGTGGGTTTTGATAAAATTAATGCAAAATTACCATCCATTATACCAAAATCACCTTATTATTATTTTTAGCTAACTTCATCAATGAAATGATTAGGCCTCAAAATGATTTTTTTCTTCTCATTTTATCTTATTTCTAGTAGCTTCCGCTGATAGTTAAGGTCATAGAACCGCAATATTCATTACTATCGATTTTCGTGGTTTCAGATTTTTTTAAACCAAAACTCCCAGGAATTAAAACCGCGCCATAAATTATGTACGAATTAAATCACTCGCGGCGAAGTTGTGGAAACCCATTTCAAAACGGATGTTAGTGAATAAAGAGTTAGGTGCAATGTTAAATCGATTTCGACGGTTAGGTCATCATCAGTGACAAACAATAACTCCTTATTGTTATTGTTTGTTACTGATGATGGTCTAACCGTTGAAATCGATTTAACATTGTAACTCTTTATTTTTCGTGGAAATAGACAATGTTTTATCAAGTATGTTTTCGTAGATGAAGGAACTGTGGAGAAACTGGGATGGTAGGTACTGGTTTTACTAATCTGTCACGGCCAATTTACAAATCTGTTCGTTTGAATTTTAGTAGGCCTACAAACTGTGTGCGGTGTCCGTGGCATATCAATCGGGGATTTACGCGGGTAGTGTCAGTGTATTATTATTTAATCCTGTGTTCACAATATAAATATATAATCTATAAATAATATTACATCACAAGGACTGAAGTTGTTATGTAGTAGTATTGTTTTATATCTCCAGCGTTTTATGTTTCATTCCCTGCATTTTGCAATATAATTTTGCCAAAAAAGGTTACTTACCTATAATAATTTTATTATTATTATTTTTTTTATTTTTATTATTATTATTTTTTTTTTGTGTGTGTACATGGACATTTGGTAACCAAGCTAATATTTGTGCAAATAAAAATCGTGTTTTTCATGTTAATTTTTACATAATATAAAGTGTAGGTCTAAATCCTCTAATACTGCTCGTTTTTCAAGGTCTTTTTCAAGAAAACTTCCGGTGGGGTGTTAGGGGGGGGGGGGGGGGGGGGGGGGTGACTCTTCCCGGTAGAGGACTACCGCCCCCACCCACGAAATTCTATTAATCCGTCACTGCTATACTAAGTTTACAGTCTCAGATTCAGTCTCAGATTAACTACATGAGCGTAAAAATAAGAAGGCAGTTCAAAAATATCAACTGAATCATATCAGAATCGAAATTCAGTTTGAAATATTAATATTCAAAACGAAAATGAACTAGATTTTAAGAAAAATTGTGGAGCTAAACCCCCCCCCCCCCCCACTAGTCCCCCATTAGTCTTATATCGGACACTACGACCTCGTGAAGTGAGAAATCGCGCAAATGAAAACATCTAAATCACGGCCAAGTCCCTCGTGTAGGTCATCACCAACTCGGAACTTCGTGGCATCCATGCCATAAATACCCGTTCGCCGGTATAATTAACCGCGTCCAGCCGACAATTATCTTCTGGACGTCTCCACACGATTCGGGCATTATCGTGGTATTTATCGGACAAGTTGTTGGATCTGCAAGCCCTAAATTTCAAGATTAAACGATCGCTTTGACCTTCGAGGGGGAGTATTTCCGAAAATCCATCTAACGATTAGTTCCAGCTAAACATCGATTTATTCACCAACTTTTGCTCCCAAAACAATTCAGTTCTCTCAATCGAAAAAAATAAAGGATAAATACATATTTGTATTTTCGGATATGTGTTTGCTCATCTCTGATTTTAGGTAGGTAGGTACGAGGTTTCTAGATACCTACCAAATGAATATTACGTTTAGTGCGTCAAACTCCTCCAGTTGTTTTCACACGAATACAAAGGTTCCAACTATACAAACTAATTATTATCATGGACGTTCCAATAACAAATGAAAATAAAACCCCACCTAACACTTTGATAAAGTATATTTTGATAAAAGTGGAAGAAGCAGTAATTACAAAAATTCGAGAGACGGCTCGCTAAGCGGGTTCGTACGCGCGCGAGGATGAGATCAGTTGCTGGGCGTCGCCAAGGCACGCGCCCCTCAAACACACTCGTCTTCCTGGATCCACGTTTTTCGCTCCCAATTCTCTCTTTCGGCCACTAATTTTCAGATTCAAAACTTCATGCCTATGCCAGCATACACTTGAATTGTTTCCAAACACGGGATATTAGCGATTTGTTTAATAAAAAAAAAAAAAATTAAATTAGCAATTAAAATTATAAGTCAAAATTTTAACAACAAAATGTTTTTTGTGGAAACTTTGTTATGTTCGCTCGATAGCCTAGGATGAGACAAACTCAAATGTACATTTAGATTTGAAAATTGATTGACTGGTGTGGAGATAATCAAGATTATCTATTTGTATCTTCCCTCTCTCTCACACAACTGTCATCACCATTAGCCTTAATTTCTCTGCATTAGGCCTGCAGACCTTTGCGGACACGCATTCGCTTTACAATATAGGCAGGTGTTCGGCGTGAAAGAGCTATACAATACAGAAATAATTAACCTCTGTGTAATACTTTGCAGCGTTATACAACTTCAAATGACGTACTTATTTTGAAACGCACTTCTACAGAAAAAATTTCTGAGAATCTCAGCTTTTCAACGGTATAGTCAATTAGCGAATTTTTGAAGACAATTAAGCTATCTATTGCTCTCGCCTCAAAATTTGTAGAATGTGAATTTTTGAAAACATTTTATGCAGAAATCCGTTTCAGGCTATTCTGAATCATATTCTGTAGTTTAATGGGTACTTATGTATTATACCGACCACACACACCCAATAAGGAACACTGAAATAGATATTTTATAGAAACGAACATTATATCATGAAAAACAACTCTTTAATTACAGAATTACAAAGATTATCAATTGATAACGGGTTTATATTAATTAAACAATTACAAACTTACTACGATTATCAATTGTTAATGGGTTTCCTGTGATGCCCAGAATGCAGCAATGTCAAGGAGGAGTGAGCGTAGTGGATTTGTAGTAATAATCGTAGTAAGTTTGTAATTGTTTAATTAATATAAACCCGTTATCAATTGATAATCTTTGTAATTCTGTAATTAAAGAGTTGTTTTTCATGATATAATGTTCGTTTCTATAAAATATCTATTTCAGTGTTCCTTATTGGGTGTGGTCGGTATAATACATAAGTACCGTTTAACGCATTTTTTTATGTATGTATGTATGTATGCATATATGTATGTATATATGTATGCATATATGTATGTATATATGTATGTATATATGTATGTATATATGTATGTGTCATTCCAGACGATAACTGTCCGTAGAATTGTGCTAGAAACTTCAAACAAATTTTAAAATGTTAAGGACACAACCTTGTATGAGGGTAATTTCCCCTAGTAAACGGTTCGGCCGGTGGGGACTTGTACAATTTTGGAAAAAATGTGAAAAAAAAAAAAAAAAATCCTCAAAAATTCGTTGGAGTGTTCGAATATTTATGAAACGGATAAAAATGCAGAAATAACTTGAAAATTCACTTAGCAATTCATTTGTAGGCCAATTTTCAACAATTTCAATTTTTGGAGTTTCATAATTTTTTCAACTTTTTGAACCTCTGAACCTCTTCGTACTGCTATCATAACACTTAACTTTGACGAAAATCGAAAACAAAAAAAAAAAAAAAATAATAATAATAAGAATAATTTTATTGCTTAAAAGTATTGCTAACGTCTTTTGGCAATATTTTCCGTTGCTGGAATCTATTGCTAACTTCACTCTGGTATCACCTTGGCCACTTTAAATATGGTAGGGAAGCAATACAGGGTCCCTACAAACTCATCAAACGGAAACTCATAAAAAACGTGAGGTCGAGGCGTTTTTAGGAATTTCCCTTTGGGTGGGACACTGGTCAAAACTAATTGAAAGAGAAAGTCGTCAAAAATAATTTAAAATAGAAATCAGATATAGATTCGGAAGATGATAATCAGTTGACAATTATTTTTGATGACTTTTCTGTCCCCTATGGAAACTAGCCAACCGATCCTAAGGGGAAACTCATCGAAAGGAAAGTCACCAAACCAAACCTTTGGAAGGCTTCACCGTATGCCAGACCCAACCGTTATAAGGTTTTTGGCCAGGTAGTTATTCATGGTGGCGATGAGCAGTAACAATGGCAGTTGTTGACCCAAAGTAGACCAATATCCGTCTACTACTACCACCATTTTTGACGAGTTTCCCGTCAGCTCCTTTTCGATGAGTTTCCTTCAAGGTAGTTTTTGAGGAGTTTCTCGACAGTGCTGGATTCTAGTCGAAAAAAATTTATACTGATTCATAACTGAATTAAACGGATAAATTTATTGGATTCCATTTTTTGATGAGTCGCTCGTTCATGAAGATTTGACGAGTTTCCACCCCACGTGGAAAACTAATCAAAAATGGGGTTCTACAATTTTTTTGATGAGTTTCCTGTTGATGAGTTTCCTAGTTCCCGTAATATCAGGGTGGGCGCAACCTGTTGTGATTAAATAAATATTCAAAATTCGGAAATAATTGATAAATTACAAAATTTGACTTACTGTGAGCCTGGGCCAGAGAATCCATTGCCTTGGCCGCTACCGAACCTGAGGCTGTCCTCATGGATCCGCTTGAGGTTATTCATGATCTCCTGGTGGATTTGGTAGGGGTCGGGGCCGTAGCCGCCCTGGAAACCCGTTGCGCAGCCCGCCGGCAGGTTGAAGGGGAAGGGACCCGGTGCCCCGAAACCGCCCGGTGCGCCGCCGAAATTCGGAACGCCGCCGCTCCCGGCGTACGACCCGCCGGGGAAGCTGCTGGCGTAAGTGCCGCCGCCGGCGTTTCCGTAAGCGCCGCCGCCTCCGCCGTAACCCCCGTTAGGTATGGAGTTGATGCCGTATCCTCCGCCTCCACCGCCGCCACCGCCGCTTCCGCTCAGACTACCGGCGCTGCTCCCGGAAATTGCGGATGCTCCAACTTGACCTCCGCCGTAACCTCCGCCTCCACTGCCGCCGCCGTTGTGGGCAGGACCTCCTGCACTGCCGCCGCCGTTGTAGCCCTGACCTCCTGCATTTCCCCCGCCAGAGTAGCCTCCGTTGCCGGGTTGTCCTATGAAGGCACAAGCTATACCACCAGCTATCCAAACCATCAATATTGTTAAACCACCACCATAACATGTTGTAAATGTCTTAGTCATGCAGCTTGACCTTATGAACAAATTTGTCTAAATTATTTATCTATATAGCATTTGCCGATTTAATTTAACCTTTTCCCAGTACAATTCAACTTTTTTCCAAAATAATTAAACCTTTTCCCAGTACAATTAAACTTTTTTCCAAAATAATTAAACAATTTTCCGAAACAATTAAACCTCTTGCGAGAAAGTATGACGTACCCATGTATAGATACGAATTTCGAAAAAGTTTAATCAATTAGGAACTACAGAAAAACTTGAAACGAGGTGTGCAATCTATGGGTCAATGAATAATGCACCAAATTTTTACCCCCCCCCCCCCCCACAATTTGTTGGCTAACATTTCAAGGTACGTAGATTCCAAAAATCTAATTAAAAAAATGTATACATGTGTAACTTATACGTACATATATAAATATAACCCGTCCATCCACTTTAATTTTTGCTTTGATCCGATTTTTGGAATACACCTCGCTTTTTTCACGTTTTTCTGTAGTTTCTAATCGATTAAACCTTTTCGAAATTCGTATCTATACATACGTCATACTTTCTCGCAAGAGGTTTAATTGTTTCGGGAAAAGGTTTAATTATTTTGGAAAAAAGTTTAATTGTACTGGGAAAAGGTTTAATTATTTTGGGAAAAGGGTGAATTATTTTGGAAAAAGGTTTAACTCATTTGGCAAAAGGTTTGAGTCATTTGGTAAAAGGTTTAATTAAATCGGCAAATGTTATATTTTTTTAAATCATTTGGAACTGAGTATTACGCGCTTTTTGAGCTCTTAATGATCAATAACTGTTTCTAAACAATATTCTTAAGAAAACAAAAAAAAAAAAAAAAGTTCCAGTCATGCAGCGAATTGTATGAGCGAATTTTCGAAAATTATCCAATTATATTTGTTGATGATTTATTTTAAAATTTGAGAAATTAAGCGAAAACATATAAGTATGTAATACATGCATTACAGGGACGTCCATATGTATAGATTTTATATAATTTTGGTGAGAGTGAAAATAAGAATATATCATTGGTGATATGAAAAAAGGGCGAATTCAACATTTTAAGGGAAAATGACTTTTTTTCACCAACGATCATGTTTTTAATAGTCGGTATATCGACAGGTGAAAAAGTCAAAGTCCTAGCAAATGTATTTTCAAGGTAAACGAAGCTTAGGAATTCGACTTTTTCACCTGTTAATATACTATTAGAAACATGATCGTTGGTGAAAAAAAGTCATTTTCCGTTGAAATTTGGAATTAACCCTTTTTTCAAATCACCAACGATATATAATATATCATGACTTCTCGCCCGCCCCCCCCCCCCCCCTTAACTACCTCCACGGTCAGAGAATTCCTATCATAAGTTTAAAATTTGAAACTCCTGACATACTTTCCAAAACTAAACCGAATCGATTGTTGAATTTAAAAAATGATCACGAAAATCTGACGAGAATAGTTAAAACATCACGATTCATGGCTATTACCCCCTCCATTCACCCTCTTCCATAATGAAATTTGAAATTCTTGATATACCTGCCAGAACTAGAGGGAATTCCTTGTAGAACAAAAAAGAATCATAAAAATCTGACGAAATTACTCCAACCATCATGATTTATTACTATTACTTTTACATTTACTCCCTTTTATAATTAAATTTGAAATTACTGATATGCGATCCAAAACTAGACTGAATTCGTAGTTGGAAGAAAAAAAAAAAGTTCCAGTCATGCAGCATGATCGTATGAGCGAATTTTCGTAAATTACCGTATTGCACAATGTTAAATTGTTTTCAAATGAGAGCTTTTTGAGTGCAACGAACTTGTCAACTATTAATTTTAATGCAAAAAAGTATTTTAGATAATAACCAAATGAGTAGGTATTCAAAATATTACCAATTTTTACAACTAGCGAACGGCATTATTTCGATTTTTGACTGATTTTTCAACTTTGAAATTTTTGAAAACTTGACCTACATATTCTTATAGGAAATTTTACGCTGATTCCGAATATACCACATGTAAGTATGCTGAAAAAATTATTTCGCACAACAAATCGCAAAAAACAAGCTATTTTGAAATTTTTGACTACATTTTTGAAAATTTCAACCCGAAGATGTAATCCGATCATGCTGGCCAACGAACTTGAACTTTCGTTTTGTGTCCTTAATATTTTAAAATTTGTTTGAAGTTTCTAGCACAATTCTACGGACAGTTATCGTCTGGAATGACACATACTTACATACATAAAAAAATGCGTTAAACTTCAGAATATGATTCAGAATAGCCTGAAACGGATTTCTGCATAAAATTTTTTCAAAAATTCACATTCTACAAATTTTGAGGCGAGAGCAATAGCTTAATTTTCTTCAACAATTTGCTAAAAAGATCACGAAAATCTGATGAGAATAGTTGAAACATCACGATCAGTGTAATAGTTTGCAGCGTTTTCTTTCTTTTTAGCGAATTTTTGAAGAAAATTAAGCTATTGCTCTCGCCTCAAAATTTGTAGAATGTGAATTTTTGAAAAAAATTATGCAGAAATCCGTTTCAGGCTATTCTGAATCATATTCTGAAGTTTAACGCATTTTTTTATGTATGTATATATGTATGTATGTATGTATATATGTATGTATATATGTATGTATGTATGTATATATGTATGTATGTGTCATTCCAGACGATAACTGTCCGTAGAATTGTGCTAGAAACTTCAAACAAATTTTAAAATGTTAAGGACACAAAACGAAAGTTCAAGTTCGTTGGCCAGCTTGATCGGATTACATCTTCGGGTTGAAATTTTCAAAAATGTAGTCAAAAATTTCAAAATAGCCTGTTTTTGGCGATTTGTCGTGCGAAATAATTTTTTCAGCATACTAACATGTGGTATATTTGGAATCAGCGTAAAATTTCCTATAAGAATATGTATCAAGTTTTCAAAAATTTCAAAGTTGAAAAATCAGTCAAAAATCGAAATAATGCCGTTCGCTAGTTGTAAAAATCGGTAATATTTGCATGAAACATTGTCCAAATTCAGATTGAACTACCTACTCTTATGGAAGTATCCCTGTATAACCAATCCTAGAACCATGCTGTTTAAAACGCAGGTAGTAGGTGCTTGTTAAAAAAAAAAAAGTAATCAACTGATGAGTTTACCTCTGTGAAATATTCCGTCCTCCGATTCTCTCAGTCGCTCTCTTTAATGTTTTACGCTCAACTGTTTTAGGACTTGATGTAGTGCCTACAGTAATTTATGTTTGATGTGCGTAGATCAGTATTGGGCATGATCTTATCGTCGAATACGAATACGATTATAATCGCGATAATTATTCGTTGATTCTGAGTCAACTGCGATTATATTCGTTTTCGTGTAATCGCAGACAGACGAATACGATTACACGAATACGAATATAATCGCAGTTGACTCAGAATCAACGAATAATTATCGCGATTACAATCGTATTCGTATTCGACGATAAGATTATGCCCAACACTTGCGTAGGTAGGTAGATGGTAGGAGAGAAGCTTTTCGCGCACGTGCATAAAGACTGCATTCCGACCTTTACTAGGATACCTTCAAGATTCGGTCCCCCTTTATGTAGGACGAATTCATTTTGTAAAAGAACGAATTCAATTTGAAAATGCTATATATCACGTAAATAGGTACTACCTGAACAAACACCATTATATAAGTATAGGTAGGTGTTTAGTGGAATGTGCTATGCGATGTACAGAAATATACATTATGCGCACGTTTTTGAGGGGAATAGTCAGCCGAATTCTTTGTACTAATGCATTAGAGGAGAGCGATAGGGCACGTTGGGTACGCCCGATTTATTTTCAATGAATCAGTCGAAAATTCTTCGGATTTCAATACGTGCTCCACGCGAGGCCAGCTTTCAGGTTCAGTGTGTCATCCACGTTTGTACGAGTATACGTTATACCTGAACTTGATCACGCCGCAAAATTATTGAAGATGACGCATAATAAGTGTAAAATGGTTCGGGTTTAAAGCCTATATTCTAGGCTATAGGTCTAGGTTTCGAGATATTATTTTTCATCTTCAGGACCTTGAAAACTGTATTTGAACGCTTATTTCATGTCCTCGTCATAGAGTAGAGCTTTAGTAGGTAGCTATCTACGTACACAACATCTTTGAGTATACTGGTTGGGTATACAGTATACCCAAAGATGTTGTATAGGTAGATAGCTACCTACTAAAGCTCTATGACGAGGAACGATATGAAATAAACGTCCAAACACAGTTTTCCAAGCCCTGAAGATGAAATATAAATATTTCGAAACGTCGGCCTAGAATATAGACTTTTCATACACCAACTCTCAAGAAACCCGAAACATTTTACATTTAACTCAGTGGTCGAAAAAGCCCAGCCTGACGCATAATAAGGTTACGCACAAACAAAAGTTCCCGTCATGCAGCATGATTGTATGAGCGAATTTTCGTAAATAATTTTAGTTACTATCTTATGTTACCTAATGTTTGGAAAATTGAGAACTTCTAGTGAAAATAAATTGTTAACTACCAATTTCATTGCAAAAAACTCGTTATAAATAATAATCTTTTATTCAAAAAGAAATTTTGGAATTCTAACTTAATTGCAGTTTCTATCGATTTTTTAGCAAATTTTAAGGAAATTCAATTAGGTACATTTTTCAGCATAATTTTGTACATAATTTTTTTAATAATCTATTTTATAGTTAATAAACTCAATTTGAGCAATATGCTGCTAAAAATATAAATTTAACAATTTTTCCAATGTCTACACATTCATGATAGGTAAATGAGGAAGCTATGTATCACACACAACTTGGCAGACGTTTTTTAGATTAAGTTGGTATAACTGGTGGTTCATATGCTTGCCGCAGAGTTTCCAACCGCCAAAATGGATCTCGGTATGAAGTTATTATTGTGTCTTTGACGTTATTACTGTCTCTCCGACGTATTTATATTTATAGGGTGTATTCCGAGACGGCAACTCCCTTTAGAAATGGTTTAAAAAATTCTTTCCAACGCAGTTCCGTCTTGGCAAAAGATAGGTCAAGTTCGTTGGCCAGACCGACCGCTCCAGAATATCAGTCTCAAATTTACAATTTAATGGCCCAAAAAAAAAAAATGCTGAAAAAAAATAGGTTTTTAGACAAAAAGGCATGTGGGGTGTCACAGTCCAGGTATTTTTCAGCGCTGAGTCGATTGCGACCACTCCCAGACCTCTAAGACTCATAATAAGTGAGAAAAATAGATTAATAGGTGAAAAATGTCCATAATTGACCAAATTTTGATAATGGGGTAAGCAGGGTGTCACAGGCGATGTATTTTTTTTAGCTCTGAGGCGATTACGACCATTCCCACAATTCTAAAATTCATAAGTATAAAAGTGAGAAATAAGGTGACAAATTTCTTAAAAGGATTTTTAAGTAAAAAATCCCCATAATTTACCAAATTTTCGAGTTCTGCTGCGTGTTCTAAAGTTTTTTTTGCGATCTCATCACACGGCTCAGTTGAATTCAGGACATTGATCCTGTCAGTTGGCCACAATGATCAGAATTTAAGCGCCATTTAATGTTATCCACAACTTTTCTTTGAAATTAATCGTGCTGCATGACTGAGTACTTTCTTTCGTATTCATCTGAATCCTCTATCTATACTTAAAAGAAAAAAAAGCGTTTAAAATCCCTGGATCAGTTCAGAATGTCTCAAAATTTCCATGTATAAAATCTTGAAAATTTTTCATTTACGTACCCTTTATTGAAACCTATGCATAGCCTAATTATCAAGGAAAATTAGCTATAAAGGTTCATTAATTCATTATTTTCATGCAAGACATCTCAGTCTTCACTCGCCTAAACTGCACTTAACCTATTTTGTATTGCAGATCAAAATGCAACGAAGCCAATTCGCACAGAACCGCGATTTTGTCCCGTGCTCAGCGGGATTCTACGATAAATAAACATCAAGGAATTGTATTCAAATTACCCGGTAGGTCAAGAACGTCCCGATGATAAATATTGGGTTATTCGGAAGCCGTCTCGAGTTATCACTAAAACTATCAATCACCTCTTCTGAACTTGACCTCTGCATACCCGATTGCCGTCGTCCTAGCTAGTTTTTCCTTGTTTTACTATTAGGTTCCGCAAACACAACCAAAAATAATAATAGCCATAATTTCGTCAGGAGGGTTTTACAAGCGTGTTATCAGTGTTCAGAGGTCGTTTTGAAACTTTTCGCGAGATTTTTCCTGTCAATTTGCGTCAAAACCTGAGAAATGTCAGAAGATCGTAACCTTCTCAATCCTTGAGGTTCGTTTCTGATGTATTCCAGGACCACTCGACTTTCGGTAACGCTGATTGTAAATCTTCAAGAGAACGCCCTACAGAACTCTAGTCAAAACGTGCTCTTTAGGTCATCCCTCAGAAGCTATGTTTTATTGGCAAGGTCAAGATTAGTTAATAGGAGGGACGCCTATTAGAATTGTACCTGGTGGGGGGGGGGGGCTCAAACCAAGCATGAGACGAAAGAAAACTCGGCGCTCCGCGCCTCGCCAGGGGGCAAGGCCCCCTGGACCCCCGGTTACCTCTATTTACGTACTTTGGACGAAATTATCGAAACACAGAATGTGTTTGCGTTGTCGCGCAACCAAGTGACAACCAAACAAGCGTCATTGTTTACTATTCGTTTATAACATCAATTTATATAGTTATAGTATGAAACTACGAAAAAAAAAACGAAATAAATTCGTGATAAATCAAGAGCGATTTATCAAGTAAATGTCCTAAAGAGACTACATATGAAATTACAGCTTCCTAGAGTGTAAAGTATAGAAATTAGCTTTAAAAGCCACTCATCTGATCCGGACCCTGGACATCGTCAAGTAAATGTCCTAAAGAGGCTACATACGAAATTACAGCTTCCTAGAGTGTAAAGCATAGAAATTAGCTTTAAGAGCCACACATCTGATCCGGACCCTGAGCATCGTCAAGTAAATGTCCTAAAGAGGCTACAAACGAAATTACAGCTTCCTAGAGTGTAAAGTATAGAAATTACCTATTCAAATTATTTAACCTCCGCTTCACAAATCAAACCGTTTTCGTAATACTCAGATCACCTGCTATGAATCAAATCATCGAAACACAAGCTCAATGAAATCATCAGAAATTAACAAGCGGTTGCAATCATGTTCACAATATCAATTATTGAGAATGATCACATATCAATTATTGAGAATGATCACTTGTGTGTAAACAATTATTCATATAACCATGCTCATAACTCAGTTTGTTGGACACGCACTTCGCAGTAGTTAACATAATATTGTTGGATAAATCGAGAGCTTTCGAACGAATGGTCAACGAATTTTGTGGGATGAAAAACGACGAAGTACCATTTCCCTAGCAACGACTCGGTTGTACGTGAAAATCATCCGTCACACATTTCGTTACCATCCCGCGTTCCATTTTCGGCTAGTTAGTCCATGGCTAAAACACATTCTGTGTTAAAACTGAATACGAATTCGTTTCAGACCATTATAAGACCGACTCCGTGGAAAAAAAACCTTAGGCGTGTGTATGTGTGTGCGCCAAATATGGTCGACGCTGCCCAGGCTGCGATTGTCAACCGATTTTCGAGATTCTTTCTTAGTCCAGTTGTGCAAAAAACCTTGGAAATTTTGGATTTGCCAATAGATAGTGGGGAAGGGGGTGGAGGGGGTGATAGCCGAACTTTTAACGTCCTGCTCAAGTTAAAATTCTCAACCGATTTTCGTGATTCATTTTTCGTTCCATCTCGATTTTAGTGTATTCGTACAAAAACTTTGGAAATTTCGGATTTGCCATCGGGGAGGGGGTTAGGGAGATAATAGCAGGCCCTACTTAGCGTCGCCTGAGCTACTATTGTAAAGAATTTTCTCAACCGATTTCTAACCGATGTTCTTAACCGATTTTCGTGATTATTTTTGTTCAATCTCAGTTGTAATCTTGTTTTTCAAGAAAAAAAAAAAAAAACCAACAAAATTTTTGATTTGCCGTAGGGGGGGGGGGGGGGGGGGGGGGGGGGGGACCACGATTCTATATGTGTGAGTGCCCAAAGGCAACTATGGTCATTCAGTGATGGAACTCATGGCTTATCACCTAGCCCCTAACCACACAATCCCTGAAAATGTCCTCGAAATCGGACTATGACTTTGTATAGTGTTTCCCGTGACATGGCAAGGAAATAAAAATGGAAATGATATTTTTGTGGAAATCGAGCGCTATAACTTTCGGCATTCTCACGTCTTTGCTTTGACACTTCAGCTCGGAAATCCTCACGTAACGAAAAAACCAGTTGCGTGTTATATAAACAAAGCTAGCTTTGACTCTAAGGAATGATGGTTACGCTTCAGCTTTATATGTTTCGTAGTGAATTTCAACGACCACTAATGTTTTGCCGTGATATAGGCAACAATAGCTGTCGTGCCCGCCCTTTCTAACTTGTTAGTTTCTCCAATAAACAAGATCACAGCCTGAATGGGGAGCAGAGCACAGACGGGAGAGAGCTACTGGAAATGGAAGAGTTCCAGTGAGGGAGACCACTTTAATACCCCTGCTCACCAGCCTCATTCCAATAGTGCTATCGACTACAAAAAATTTGCCTTCTCATTGCATCTTTCTTATACGTTACAACCAAGCTTGCTTTTAAGATACCCATGCTCGGGTATCTGATTCGACAGTCTCCTTATTCGGTATTCTTTTAGTTTTCCTTTTACATTATTTGATACAAGCTACGGTACTTTTGAATCCGGTGCCTAGGTAATTTGAGCTAAGGATTCAATGTCCAGCAATTAGAGCTAAGGGCCTAATGTCTGGAAATTAGAGCTAAGGTCTCAATGTCTGGCAATTAAAGCTAAAGTCATATTGTCCGGCAATTAGAGCTAAGGGGTTGTTGTCTGCCAATTAGAGCTAAGGGCTTAATGTCTGGAAATTAGAGCTAAGGTCTCAATGTCCGGCAATTAGAGCTAAGGGTTTAATGCCCGGCAGTTAGAGCTAAAGGCTTATTGCCCGGCTATTTAGTAATTACAGCTATGGTCGAATTATTGGCTATTAGGTAGGAGGCCTCGTTCAATAGATAGGTAATCCCGCCAGGGTTCACGTCCAATTATTTCAAATGATCCACTCACGCTCAGACGTAGCTATTCGGAGTCAATAATTTCATTCATTCTATAAACTCAAATTCATTGCACGCAGCCACAACAATTACCATTCCTGAACGACATTTCTATGGAGACATAAAATATATATATAATATATATATAATTAAAATATATAAAATATATCATATATAGGTATATATATGTATTTTTTTTTTTTTTTTTTTTTTTTGCGAATGACCTTTCTATACCGAAGTTTTGGGTCACGTTATAGTGTCATTATCTAGCTGGTAATTGAAGACCAAAACATTTTCATTTTTCTAGGTATTGTTCTTTCAAAAGTGTTGAAAACGAGAAAATATGACAAAAATGAATGTGCCATAATAAAATTTGCTCATAAAATCATGCTGCACGATATTTTGTATAGATACTTTACACACTATATTGTCTGTCGTAGAACTGTTCTTGTAGAAAATTATACCTATGTACCTTCCAATCACTTATGGTTGTAATAGGTATACCTACGTATCATATTGATTGAATTATTGTGGGGAACTCACCACCTCCAACTCCGCCAGCTGAAGAACTAGAGGAAGACGAAGCGTACGAACCCGCAGAGGCTCCAGAGCCCGAACTGCCGTAGCCTCTCTTAACTCGTACCAGATCTGCAAAAGCATTGTCTATCTATTAGGAATTTATATTGGCGAAGTCCAATCTCAAACATAATTTAATTTAATATTTGTGTCACAGGAGATGTAATAGGTAGGAATTATTTTATCGGTAGGGGAAGGACTTGTATCTTGAGCGGCACCTATTTATATACGATTTTGTATCTGGAGCGGCAGCTTGTACAGGGTACGGTAGAGAGGACGGACGGTTTTTAAAAAATCATAAAATAGTTTATTTCTACTCAAAAACAAATTTATTGGTGCAATCAGGTTCGCAAGGAAATAGCATTTGAGACAGTCAAGAGTGAAAAATCACATCAAGCATGTGGTGGCCGAAAATGTTGATGCAGTGCTGGAGGCGTTCTTGGGCGTAATCTCCAACATACTCTCTCAACTTGGGCGACTTCCACGCGATTTGCGTCCTTCAATTTGTCCAGAGTTCGGGGCTTGTTCTCGTATACTCTCGCCTTGAGGTGTCCCCATAAGAAAAAATCGCATATGGATAAATCTGGGGACCGAGGAGGCCAATGTACATCGCTGAACCTGGAAATAAGGCGACCAGGGAAAAGAGGGCGAATATCGTCCATTGATGCTCTGGCTGTGTGGGCGATCGCCCCATCCTGCTGGAACCACACACGTCGGGTTATAACACGTCGCCGTCGTAATTCAGGGAAAAAGAAGTTGATGATCGTATCGACGTAGGGTTATGTTGGAGAGAGTCTACGCAAACTTCCAAGAACGCCACCAGCACTGCATCAACATTTTCGGCCACCACATGTGATTTTTCACACTTGACTGTCTCAAATGCTATTTCCTTGCGAACCTGATTTCATCAATAAATTTGTTTTTGAGTAAAAATTAACTATTTTATGATTTTTGGTTTATTATTTCCAATAATAAGCCTATGTGATCGTGTAGCAAAAAATTTTTATAACCCCCCCTCAAACTTTGTCACTTTACGTTTCAAGGTACGTAGAATCCAAATTTGAAATGTCCGTCCGCCGTCCGCCGTTCGCCGTTCGCCGTCCGGGCCATAAAAGGCCTAAGAATTGACTTTAAAAACCCGTTCTTTCGCACATAGACTCCATTTGGGGTCTAGTTGGTCCTAACGTTTAACCATCCCGATCGCTTTACTCGCATAGATGCTATATGGGCCAAAAACGGGCAAAAAAGTGTGTTTTTCGACGCGCTCACGCCTGGCACGCTTGGCAGGGGGTCACGGTGGGTGGCGAGGAGGGGGGGGGGGGGGGGGGGGTGAGCGGGGGGTGGAGTGAGAGGAGGCGCCGGCGCCGCGGCTTGTGGTGGGTACGGCTCCGGCGTTCGTTCGAGGCATGAATATGTTTTTTTCAAGGTCATATTTGTGTGTTAATACCAAAGCTTTTCCTACACATATTTAATAACATATTCTCTCGACTTTTCGTACGTACTTAGATAATGATATTATTAAGGCAATAACTATTTGAATAGATAGGAGCTCAAATCGAGAAATACAAACATGCGTATATAATTATAGAAGTATAGGTTGTGGCAACTCGAAGTAGGACACGCTGAAGAGTCTGGACGGGCCTTATGACGTACGCTAGCCTACTAAAACTATGATCATACTCAATTGAAAAAATAATAAACCTGTGTGAAATAATTTGCAGCGTTTTTAAAACCATCCGTCCTCTCTGCCGCACCCTGTACCTTGAGCAATTAGCTAATTTTTGTAGAAAACGATCACGGTTCGAGGACCCTTTCCACAAGAGGGGGACCTCCTCACTCTATTTTCTGAACTAAAACGTAACGGTAAGCGATCAGTCAAATTACTTATATACGATTTTGCACAGCATTCTAGGCACCCTATTGATTATCCTATATTGCTAACCCTTGACTGATCCTCCATCCAGATTCCTTGCGGTGTTTCTATTAAAACTGTAAAACCAACTTTGGTAAATCCATCTCAAGGTTAGTTAAAACTCCCGTAGAATCTTTGGAAGAGGAATTATTTTATCGGTAGAGGAAGGACTTGTATCTTGGGTGGCAGCTTTTACCTTGGGCAATTAGCTGATTTTTGTAAAAAACGAAGCTATTGCAATGGCTTGGAAAATTTTAAAATCAAAATTTTTGAAAAATTTCTTCATTGAAATCCGTTTTGAGTCATTCTGAAACGAATACCAGAGTTTAACGCTTTTTCATATGCATATATATGTATTTATTTATATATATATATATATTTACGAGTCATTCCAGACCAAAACTCTCCTTAAGATTGAGATAAAAATTCTTGCGACAAAAAAATCAAGCTTTCCGAAAGAAAGGATTAGTTCGTTGGTCAGCACTTTTTGAGCACATTAAATTGGCCCAATTCCAAAAAAAAGTGCTGAAAAAATCACTGAAAATTGCAAAAACGGCTAAAATAGTTAAATTTATATTTTTTTTTGCAGCATATTGCCCAAATCAAGTTTATAAAATATAAAAATTGAACATTAATTAATTTATTGAAAGTTGATGTCAATTGGTAAGTCTGAAATGATAACGATAATCTACCAAATCATAAACATTGAGCCAAACTATACCTACTTGACATCAATATATGGATGTGTGGCGAATGAAAAATAATACTGTATCTCTAACTTTTTTTCACTAATTTTTGGTCCAAGGACAATAACTCGGATGCTAACTAATTGATCTACGGATCGGCTAATCTAGGATTAAAAATTTATGGTTTAACAGTGAAAAAATGTGTGCCAAGTTAAGTGTGGCACATAGCTTCCTCGTTTATCTATCATGAATGTATAGATCATTGAAAATTTTTAAATGATCTTGAAAAATTCCATAGCGGAAAAGAGTAAGAAGTAGCGGAAATGTCATTATTGGTCAATTAAGAAACGAAAAAATTATACTCATTGTAATTTACCTAGGTTTGTGTAAGCGCAGAATGAACTGATGAGTTGATAACATTGAAATAGGTGCGGGACCATCTACAACCTAAACCGCACATTCGCTGACAATTTATCAAAATCGGATGAAAACAGTGGATCAGTGGGTCATTACAAGTATTTCACATAGGCGCATGCGCAGTAGCTATTAATGATACGTGTGTTGAAATTGATATGAGGAAATCTTCTTCTAACTACCTATGATCCAAATTTAAGCGAAATCAAACGACTAAGTGTGAAAAAACGCTGCAAATTATTACATAATGGTTCATTATTTCTGAATCAGATAGCCAGCTATAATAACCAGCATGCTATGGGGCATTCGCCAGTCTCTTTTTCTAGTATCCATCTCTGTTCTTCCTCTCACTCCACCCCCCACTCACCCCCCTCACCACCTTGCATAAGTCTAACACTCAAAGCCTCGAAAAAGACACTTTTTCGCCCGTTTTTGGCCCATAGCATCTATGCGAGTAAAGCGATCGGGATGGTTAAACGTTAGGACCAACTAGACCCCAAATGGAGTCTATGTGCGAAAGAACGGGTTTTTTAAGTCAATTCTTAGGCCTTTTATGGCCCGGACGGCGGACGGACATTTCAAATTTGGATTCTACGCACCTTGAAACGTAAAGTGCCAAAGTTTGAGGGGGGGGGGTATAAAAATTTTTTGCTATACTATCACATAGGCTTATTATTGGAAATAATAAACCAAAATGGCGCATAGTGGAATTAACTTTTGCGCATGCGCATAATGAAGTATTGATTTGGCAACAATGAAACTGATAGGGGGCCATCTACAACCTAACCCACGCATTCTCTGACAATTTGATCGAAATCGTATGAAAACAGTGGAAATTAAGGTCCTTACAAGGATTCCATATTGGCGCATGCGCAGTAGCTATTAATGATACAACCATTGGGATACTGATATAAGATGATCAAATTGTCATCCCCCAACTATCATCTGAACGAGATCGGACGACTACGGCGTGAGAAAATGTTGCTTGGTAGAATGGACGTTTGCGCATGCGCAGAGTGAGGTATTGAGTCGAGAACGATGAAACTGATAGGGGACCGTCTGTCTACCCTGTAGCTAGCACGGCTAGAGAAAATCCCCCTGAAAATGTCATCCAAATAGGATGAAAACTGTAGAAAATAAGCTTGTTACAAGGACATACGACGGACACACACAGATACGGAACCGAAGTTGTTCAGAATGGGCTAAAACGTAAAACGCATGTGGAAATTTTGATTTTGGAGACCTAAAATTTTGTTTCTCCCAAAAGTGATAACAATGCTTCCGCTACCTTTAGGTAGACTCGGCAGTAACACTGACTCGCGGTTGTTATCTAGATCCTGTGTTACAAGACTCAGGAGTTAAATTTCGTTGGTGGAACTGGCCCTACAAGTTGAGAAGACAAGCTGAGAGGTGAGGACACTGTTGATCTTCAATATCATTAGCTCCCCTGCTGTCTTCAAGGACACAGGCGCCGAATAGGGTCGGTGACTTGCCGGTTTAGTTTGTTTGCAGTGTTTAAATGCGTGTTATCTGCCCACATGTTGAAGAAGAAATCTTTCGCAATGTCAGGAGCAGGTACATGACGAAATATTACCCATGTTGTTAAACAAAATGCTACAAATTTTAAATCTAAGGTTAATTACATATGTTGATTAGCCACCTGATAATACTGATCAACATGTGATATCATTAGGAAATCCATAAATTGTCTAATTAAACTCGGGTGGGGACCTAAGTACCTAATAAATAATGAATATTTAAAATGGTGCAAATTATTACTCAAAGGTTTATTATTTTAGTGATATACAGGGTGATTCCCTCGCAGATGCAAAAAAAATTTTGGGTGAAACTACATCAAAAATGGAGTAAAATGCCGCCAACTGCATATTTATATCTCAATCCGTTCCCGAGATATGATTTTTTAAATGTTTTTTCAGAAAAACCGTGTTTTTTTCCTTTTAAACTCAAATTTCTCCACTTTACTTCATTCAATTTTAAGTTTTGATCACATTTTCGGAATTAGCGTTAAATTTTCTATAAGAATAGTGTACTTGAGTTCTTAAAAAGTACCATCCAAAGGCCCTCACATCAGCTCAAACATTGACGATTTTGAAAAAAGAATATTTCTGAAAATCTTCAAAACTTTACTACTCTTCCAAAACGTATCCTGGAAACTGGCAAATCTCATGAAAACTGCTTCGTCTAATACTCTTTCCAACGGTATAAGCAAGTTTACTTTTATTTTGTTGATTAGTGGAGAAAATTATGTTTTAATGTTAAAAAATGTGGGTTTTTCAATGAAATTGTTGGTTTTTTCGAAAGATGACCCTCCATGAACCTACGAGTATGGGGTCGGTTTCTATGTATTTTTTCACGCTGTATCGAATGGTAACATTTTTGTAGATCTCTCCAACTCCGTTATAACAGAGTTTTACACTTAAAATCGCAAATGTTTAGTTTGTTTGTTAGATTAAATGTATGAGTATTATGGGGTAAAACTAGTTAATTAAAGTGAAAAACTCGAATATAACGTAGTTGAGAGATCTGTAAGAGTTTCCATTCGATCCAGCGAGAAAAAATACATAGAAACCGACCCTATACTCGTTGGTTCATGGAGGGTCATCTTTCGAGAAAACCAACAATTTCATTGAAAAACCCACATTTTTTAACATTAAAACATTATTTTCTCCCATAAAATTAAAATTGATAATACCGTTGGAAAGCATATTAGATGAAGCAGTTTTCATGAGATTTGCCAGCTTCCAGAATTCTTTTTAAAATAGTAGTAAAGTTTTGAAGATTTTCAGAAATATTATTTTTTCAAAATCGTCAATGTTTGAGCTGATGTGAGGGTCTTCGGATGGTACTTTTTAAGAACCCAAGTACACTATTCTTATAGGAAATTTAATGCTGATACCGAAAATGAGGTTGAAAGTTGAAATTAAATGAGGCAAAGTGGAGAAATCCGAGTTTAAAATGAAAAAACACGGTATTCCTGAAAAAACCTTTAAAAAAATCATATCTCGAGTACAGATTGAGATAAAAAATATGCGGTTGGCGGCATTTTACTCCATTTTTGATGGAGTTTCACCCAATTTTTTTTTTTTTTTTTTTGCATCTGCGAGGGAATCACCTTGTATATACTGAACTAAGATAACTGAACTAAGTCAGTTTGTTGACTAATGGATGTAAATGAATTTCATGCTGTAATTTTTAATTTTCCTGTTCGTTTCTTCCTTTCCATTATTCAGTTTTCCGGTGACATCTATTATAACCATCCATTCTTTTATTGCTTTTCTTGATATTTTCAAGGACATGAGTCCTTGACATTGAAGTTGACTTGGTGAACCACTGTTGTTGTTTTATTTGACAAATCCGTTGCATTCGTATGTTTTCAATTTAATTTTTGTTTTCCTGGACACACCATTCTGGAGATGTCCACAGTATGGATACGAAACGTCATTTAATAAATAAATAAATGAAATAATTTCATTTATTTTCCCTGGGCCGCTTCCCGACCAATTCTAACAAAACAATACTTACGGCCGACAAAACTATTAACATATTATGTAATTTAGATGGTGCATACCGTTGGAATGACGTTGCAGTTAATTATAGCCCCATTTCGTATTTGAGCGTGTCTAATCATGTCCTACTGATCATTCTTATTTATTTATTTCGTCTATTTGTCGTCACATTAATTTGTTTGACAATTTTCAGCACTTTAACAATAAAACAAAAATAATGATTATAATAATTTTAAAAAATCAGATAAAAATGAAGTCGAGAACACTGATGCACCTGCACAAACTGTACTAGGATACTGTACTAGTCATTACGGGGAGCGTGCTTGTTGTCCCATACCTTTTTCTAATGAATGTAAATACCTTGGCCTGATAATAGATCAACATTTAATTTTAAGTCACACATTGACTATTCAATAACTCGCTTGAGAAAACTTTTTTATGTATTTAAGGAAGCAAGAAACAAATGAACAAGGAACAAATGCGTATGATTTATTATGGTTTAGCTTATTCTATTATTAAATATGGTATTATATTATGGGGTGGAGCATGTAAATCGTACGTTAGTAAAGTGCAACGTATGCAAAATCAGTTAATTAAAATTATTCTAGGTAAAACTTCAAGGTACCCTTCTGCTAAACTATTCAAATATTTTGATGTTAAAACTATTAAACAAATTTTCTTATTTCATTCTTGCATTCATGTATATAATACTGGAATCTGTGAGGAACATGTTTCTACATTTCTAAGCACAAGAAACTACTCTAATTCGGGAATAGTTTTGCCAAGAGCTCATACAGAGTTCTACAAGAGAAGTGCATATGTTCGTGTTTTAAAATTTCTGTTTGATAATAATATTAATTTGTCATACTTTCACAGTTTTCAAGTTTTAAGAAGGTAGTAAAATTGTACATTTAAGTTTAGTTAGCCTTCTTTTCAGTGAATTTTTGTTTTTCATGGAAATTTATTTCGAATTTAGTGTTTTAGTGCTTTTATTTTTTTTTTTCTTTCAATAATTAGGCTTTTGAGAGTTTTTGTTATTTAGTCTTAATGTATGACGACTATGCTTGGATTTGCGACTCCACCAGAAAGCACAAGGTCTTAGGAACTTATTTTCTGGTGGGCGTCAGTTGATTTCTTATTTACCTATGAGTCGTACTGTCGAAAATTTTCAGTATAATTTCGGATTTGGATAATTGAAGCATTTCGTATTTTTGTTATTTGTATAAATGTAGTCCACATGTATTATTTTGATGCCAATGAATAAATAAATAAAAAAACAAACAACTAAGCAAAGCACCCGTCCGCCCGAAACGGTGGCTCGGCCGGGGCGTCCCGGCCGAGCCCGGACCCGACCCACCAAGGCGACCTCCCGAGGGTGCTCATCCATTTCTGAAAGAGCACCCTTAAACACGATCAATAGGATAATCGCCTCAGGAAGGATGTACCAGGCGAAACCGCCACCGGGCTAGACCGAGAGCCCCCCTCCGAACCACCAAGAGAACAAAACAGATACAAGCAGCCAAACACACTATAAACTACTCAAATACCTAACAATCATTCATTCAGTTAAAAGATTTTTTGAAGTAACAAAGATATATAAAAAATATCAATATATAATAATTATTATGTACACTACATCTAAGTTAAAAGGAAGAAAAACTCGGCGCTCCGCGCCTCGCCAGGGGGCAAGCCCCCTGGACCCCCGGTTACCTCTATTTACATACTTCGGACGAAATTATTGAAACACAGAATGTTTTTGCGTTGTCGCGCAACCAAGTGACAACCAAACAAGCGTCATTGTTTACTATTCATTTATAACATCAATTTATATAGTTATAGTATGAAACTACGAAAAAAAATACGAAATAAATTCGTGATAAATCAAGAGCGATTTATCAAGTAAATGTCCTAAAGAGGCTACATACGAAATTACAGCTTCCTAGAGTGTAAAGTATAGAAATTAGCTTTAGAAGCCACTCATCTGATCCGGACCCTGGACATCGTCAAGTAAATGTCCTAAAGAGGCTACATACGAAATTACAGCTTCCTAGAGTGTAAAGCATAGAAATTAGCTTTAAGAGCCACACATCTGATCCGGACCCTGAGCATCGTCAAGTAAATGTCCTAAAGAGGCTACATACGAAATTACAGCTTCCTAGAGTGTAAAGCATAGAAATTGGCTTTAAGAGCCACACATCTGATCCGGACCCTGAGCATCGTCAAGTAAATGTCCTAAAGAGGCTACAAACGAAATTACAGCTTCCTAGAGTGTAAAGTATAGAAATTACCTATTCAAATTATTTAACCTCCGCTTCACAAATCAAACCGTTTTCGTAATACTCAGATCACCTGCTATGAATCAAATCATCGAAACACAAGCTCAATGAAATCATCAGAAATTAACAAGCGGTTGCAATCATGTTCACAATATCAATTATTGAGAATGATCACCTGTGTGTAAACAATTATTTATATAACCATGCTCATAACTCAGTTTGTTGGACACGCACTTCGCAGTAGTTAACATAATATTGTTGGATAAATCGAGAGCTTTCGAACGAATGGTCAACGAATTTTGTGGGATGAAAAACGACGAAGTACCATTTCCCTAGCAACGACTCGGTTGTACGTGAAAATCATCCGTCACACATTTCGTTACCATCCCGCGTTCCATTTTCGGCTAGTTAGTCCATGGCTAAAACACATTCTGTGTTGAAATACAACAATGCTCAACAAATTATCACAGTGTGGTCATAACTAGGAGCTAGCTCTAGTACTTTTATCAAAATTCTTCGGCTGCTGACATAAATATAAACTAAATCAAGAAAAATCAAGCGTAAGGGGTGACAATGTCCTATCGTAAAAATTCAATAGAAACAAGATTAAGATTTGGAAATTTTCTTTCGTAGTTTGAAAAAACCCTTTTCTATTACGTGGGTTCCAAATGACACAAATATACCAAAAAGTACCGAAACTTGTAAACGAGTTCCACAATCTGCTTTACAAGCAGATACCATGTTAGGTACTTGGACATGTCTTCGATTGGGGATTTCATAACGGTCGTCCTCGAGAGTTGTAAACAAATCCTTTAACTTTGGACTGTAGGTAGGCGACGAAATGTAGGATAAAGAATTTATTTAATAATTCTTGGAGGCACAAGAAGCATAGGTACCTACTATAAATTAAAGTTATATCTCCAATACAGACGCAATGAGTTGTTGTTAACAGTCGACTGTTGCCAGGGGATGAAAATGTTTCCTATGGAGTGGAGTAAATGATGCCATTGCTTTATTAAGAATATTGTAACCGGCTTATAAAAATTGTTTATAGTCCAACCAACTTAGTTTAGGAATGTAGCCAGGTACGTAAGGAGGGGGAAATTGGTAGCTTGAGATGTGAACATTTATCACATAAATCAAGCACTTTCCAAGTAGTGGCGAACGATTTCTGTGAGATGAAAACTGCGGAAGTTCCATTCTCCTAGAAACGGCTGGGTGAACATCATTAGAAATTGTGACATCAACTTTTGCGTGACGGAAATTTTTGGTTGACCCCCAGAGCAAAGACTCAAAATATCAATAATAACTTATTGATATCAACGAGAACGTATATCAAAATTCCTCGGCTGCTGACATAAAGAACTAACTAAAGGCAGGATATAAACTAAATCAAGAAAAACCAAGTGTAAGGGGTGACAATGTCCTATCGTCAAAATTCAATACAAAAGAAATCAGAAACTGTATAGAGTTCTGCAGCAATTTACAATTTTTTCGTAGGTCGCTTGAAGGCCGATTGAGTTTATTTCACTAGAGTCAGGCAGGTGTTTAAAAAGTCGCGGACCAACTTGTAGTGGATTCCCAGTCATAGATGCAGTCGAGGAGGACACAATAATGCTCTACTCCTTGTAGTAGGCGTATGCACGTCTGATCCCTTGGAGAAACTTGTTAAACCTTTTTTAGACGTATATCGAACATTGATGCACGTAGAGGGCAGACATAGTCAAAGAACCAAATCGGCGAAGGAAGCCTCTACAGCTCTCACGACCTCCGAGTCCAAAAATAACACGAATTGCTCGTTTCTGCCGTTTAAAAACTGACTCACTCTGAGAGAAGTTGCCCCATACGAGAATATAATCATTAAGCCAGCTCAAGAAACTGGCAAAATATGCAGTTCTAATAATATCAAATGAAACTGAGGACAGTATTGGTTATCATATGTTGGTACAATTTCGTTCAAACTCGAGGGGTTGTTGTGTCCAAGGTGATGCCCTTCGTATTTTATCGCATTTGCTTGAACTATCGGTAACAATTGCTTGCACGCAAAACTAATATTGCATGACACTCCGAGAATAATGGATCGATTTTTATGAAATTTTCATTGATTGTGTGGGTTAACCTTTAGACAATTTCCGCGCAAGCAAACATGAATAATACCCCTACTTTGCATTCCAGTATGTATCCAGTATGTATAATGATTTTGCATCCAATCATTTAGTCTCGGTGTTCTTTAACTAATTTTGTACGTCCATGTTACAATATGTGAGGAACCTATAGGGTGGAGGGGCCAGTGTTTGACACCTTAAGAGAAGTTTTGACTTTGACAAGCAATTAAGTTATGTTAGCGAATTTTTGAAGAAAATTAAGCTATTGCTCTCGCCTCAAAATTTGTAGAATGTGAATTTTTGAAAAAATGTTATGCAGAAATCCGTTTTAGGCTATTCTGAATAATATTCTGAAGTTTAACGCATTTTTTTTAATGTATGTATGTATTTATATATATGTATGTATGTATGTATGTGTCATTCCAGACGATAACTGTCCGTAGAATTGTGCTAGAAACTTCAAACAAATTTTAAAATGTTAAGGACACAAAACGAGAGTTCAAGTTCGTTGGCCAGCATGATCGGATTACATCTTCGGGTTGAAATTTTCAAAAATGTAGTCAAACATTTCAAAATAGCCTGTTTTTTGCGATTTGTTGTGCGAAATAATTTTTTCAGCATACTAACATGTGGTATATTCGGAATCAGCGTAAAATTTCCTATAAGAATATGTATCTAGTTTTCAAAAATTTCAAAGTTGAAAAATCAGTCGAAAATCGAAATAATAATGCCGTTCGCTAGTTGTAAAAATCGGTAATATTTGCATGAAACATTGTCCAAATTCAGATTGAACTACTCTTATGGAAGTATCCCTGTATAACCAATCCTAGAACCATGCTGTTTAAAACGTCGGTATGTTATTTTATTTTATGTCAAGATTTGATGATGTTATGATAGGATACCTACTGTTAAGATTTCAACTGCCTTCAATACCGATCACATTGGACATCGAAATCTATGAATATTTACCTACATTTGTCTTTAAATCTACAAGATTAGTTTAATAATAATAAAGTATGAGTACCTCCTAATTATTTTTAATAATTTGATTCCATGTTTGTCTATCAAAATCATAAACTAAAATTTCTCTACACGATCAATACACGATCACTAATTCAAGCCACAAAACATCATAAATTCGTTTTTTCGAAATCAATTTTTTGACCCAGTATCTGACAGCCACATTTTTTGTTGTACCTGTGATTGACACCCTATGATTGACACAGCAGTTCTTCTGCAATAAATGATTCCTTGTATCAACAAAACATTTTATTTCAACATTTTACAAATAAATTGAGCATTTGAACTTAGTTTTATTAATCTAAATATAAAATTAATATGAGTATTCATGAAGACAAAGTTGAATCTATCACCGGGTGTTTCATCACAAAATAGGTACAATGTTTTCTTGATACCGTAGGCACAGTAAGATTCTAATGGTAAACTAGCAGCTTGTGAGTTGTTATGTATTTTTTATGTAAATATAAAAAATAAAGAACGAATGACAAGAACGAATAGGGATCCATATTGACAGCACTGTCAATCACTGAGTGGAGCATCAGTTTGGGAACTGGTAATTGACATTTGCATTTTCACATGTTATCTTTGATTATTTCCGTAAAATGATAGCATAAATGCAATCTAAACAAAAAACCGATTGAGAAAAACCGTGGAGGGCATGGTGAAGCAAAATAAAACGGTTTCCTCCTTAGCAAAATCAGAAGAAACAGCACCAAAGAAATTACAACACGAGGTTCTGTTAGGTAACCTTCTCCAAATTTCACAAAAACCCGCCTGAAACCTTTTCCCGCCTTTATATTTTACTGAGGAGGTATTTTCCTCAAAATTCAAATGGATCAAACCCTTAAAACACTTTTAAATGCCTTATTATTAAAACTTCTTGGTGAGATGTCAGTCACTGGTCCCTCCACCCTACTGCCCACCCAACTTGGCAGACGTTTTTCTTCGCTTACAAAGTACCCGAATTTCAAAACAATTGGGCATAATGAGAAACATACAAATATAATGATGAAAATAACGAATATTCACTCATATGATCTGCTGCGTGACTGGAACTTGTTTTAAGGTGGAGGGACCAATGATAGACATCTCTCACCAAAGAAGTTTTAATAATAAGGAATTTAAATGTGTATTACGAGCTTGATCCGTTTTAATTTTGAGGCAAAATACGTTCTCAGTAAAGTATAAAGGCGGGAAAAGGTTTCTGGCAGATTTTTGTAAAATCTGTAGAAGGTTACCCAACAGAACCTCGTGTTGTAATTTCTTTGGTGCTGTTTCTTGTGATTTTGCTAAGGAGGTAAGCGTTTTATTCTGCTTCACCATGCCCTCCACATTTTCAAATTTGATTGTTTCCATGGTTTTTCTGAATCAGTTTGTTGTGTAGCTTGCATTATTTACGCTATCATTTGTTGGAAATATTCAAAGATAACATGTGAAAATGCAAATGTCAATTACCTACTAATTCCCAAACCGATGCTCCCCTCAGTGATTGATAGTGCAGTCAATATGGATCTCTATTCGCTCTTGTCATTCGTTCTTTATTTTTTATATTTATATAAACACATATCATCTCTCAAGCTGCTATTTTACCATTAGAATCGTACTGTGCCTATGGTATCAAGAAACCATTGTACCTATTTTGTGATGAAACATCCGGTGATATTTTCAACTTTGTCTTTATGAATTCTCATATTAATTTTATATTTAGATTAATAAAACTAAGTTCAAATGCTCAGTATATTTGTAAAATGTTGAAATAATTTTTTTTTTTTAATTTATACAAGCGGTCATTTATAATTGCAGAAGAACTGCTGTGTTAATCATAGGGTGTCAATCGCAGGTACAACAAAAAATGTGGCTGTCAAATACTGGGTCAAAAAATTGATTTCGAAAAAACGAATTTATGATGTTTTGTGGTTTGAATTAGTGATTTTTTTCAATACCGAGCAGTTATGCAGTTGCAGCAATAGATGTAAGCTTCAAGTCTGAACAAACGAAAAAACATAACTTAATTGTTTGCCAAAGTCAAAATGCCTCTTAAAGTGTCAAACACTGGCCCTACCACCCTGGGTACCTGGTCGGTGGATCTACTAATTAGTTTTAATTCTCCAATTAAGGGAATTATGAATTCGCTCACCCGGAGTCGCGAAGGCCAGACCGGCCAGGAACATCAGCCTCACTATCTGGTGGGTCATGTTGAACTGCACTCGTCCTCAGTTCTTCTGCCGGCACATCCCCGCAGTTCCCGTCCCCTCCTTACCACAATTCCCCCCTTCTTACCAATATTTCCCTCACTCCCGGTCTGTTCCTACAACGTCGTTCTCCAACCATCCTCGACCTCTTCCTGACTGACGCAGGACAGACGGGAGTGGGGCCGGGGCTCCCGAAGGTAAACTTCAGGCTTGTTTTGATTCGCCCGAATCCCCATGACCCTTTGCCCTGAAAACTCTTTATTTACCGAGTTGAAATCCTCGTTTATACGGTTTCATGTTCCACATCCCGCTTTCCGTTTCCTGATGGGACCTCCTCCAGTAGTCACCCACCTACTTAATTCTATTGTAAACTTCCTGCACGTTCTTGAACTGTATTTTGAATCGATCACAACACCGTAGAGATCATTGGTTTTACCTAGATTGTTGCATTTCTATGACAGGGTTCAGGTAGATAATTGCTGCACATCATCACCTAAAGTTTGATTATTTCCGTATTTACTATTCCTTACATTATTCTAGCTTTACTATTCCAGTTAAATCTACCAACAATTTGCTATTTGATCCGTATCCCCATGACCCTTTGCTATGAAAACTCTTCATTTACCAAATTTGAAATTCTCGTTTTTAGCGAGTTTTCGTATTTAATACGAAGCTATTGCAATGGCTCAGAAACTTTTAAAATCAAAAGTTTCGAAAATTTTAAACTAATCCTAGAGTATATATATGTCCTTCCAGACTATATCTCTCCTTAGGATTGAGATAAAAATTCTGTTCTTGCACCAAAAAATCAAGCTTTTCAAACGAAAGGATGAGTTTGTCGGCCAGAATTCTATGAGCACATTAAATAAGTCAACATTTATAAAAAGTGCTCAAAAAATCACTAATATTTGTTCAGCAGAATATTGCTCAAATAAAGTTTACAAACTTTAAAAATAGAACATTCGAAAATTAAACTAAGTTTTGGTGAAAATATACTTAAATTTCATTAAAATGTGCTAAAAAAAAATCGGTAAAAATTGCAGAAAATTTAAAAAAATACAAAATCGCTCTTTGAATATCAGAATAATGTTTAAGTAGGATGAGTATGCCGCTAATGACCCTTCTGGTTAAGGTGCGGCTTAAACCAAAAAAAGAAAAAAAAAAAGAAAGTAGGATGAGTTTTTTGCCATAAAATTGGTAATTAGGTAACACTTTATTTTTACTCAGTCCACAATTTTCAAAACAATGTAACATAATATAGTACGGTAATTTACGGGAACTCGCTTATACGGCCTTGCTGCATGACTGGAACTTTACGTTTTCATGTTCTACATATTCGACCCTCAGACTCCCCTCAGAGCCCACAGACTCGATCACTCAGGTGGGCAGTAAACGACATTTCTGGAGTCATAGTTACTCCAAAATATTTATACGTGGTAACCACATCGACCTCAGTTCCGTTGAATATCCAACGCACACCCTCGCCAAGCCTACCCCCACGCCGGAAACCATCACCTTTGATTTCGTGAGATTGACCTCCAAACACCAACGTCGACTGTACCCATCCTAGGCTTCGATATTTCCCTGCAGTTCCTCCACGGATTCAGCCAACAAAACGACGTCGTCAGCATACATTAATAGAAAGTTCCTGTTCACTGCCGTTACAGATCACTCGGTGCACGTGAACCATGATCAGCTGATCTGGTAACAACTGACAGCTGAAGAATTACTACAATCGCGTGCAAGAGTAGGAGACCGCTTGATTGACAACGCAAGATCGAGTCTTAGTACGTCCTCGTTACCACGTCTTCAACACTACGCCCGTAAATGTATAGACCCGAGGAAGGTTTCTGTGATAAGCATGTTCAGTTCATATTTTTATACTAATCATATTATTTAAAATATGAATTAAATATATGATTAAACTAAAATATACTAATTTTATTTAATCTTCTTATTTTCACTCAAAGCAGCAAAATTATCGAGTATTCAAAAACAACTTCCCTAAGGGCCATGTCATACGAGCGCTATTGCCGTCGCGCTGATAGCGTCGAGATAGCGCCGGAAAAAGTGCATGTCATACGTGACGGCAAATGCGTCGCGTTGATGCCGTCCCGCCAACGCCAGGTGCCTGTCATACGTAGCGTTTTCCGGGCGCATTTGCCGTCGCGGCAATTATGTTATTACCAAGATGGACACCATCCAGGGTGTTCTAGTTGTTCTGCCAGTGCTCTCGCGGCAAATGCGTCGCGCTAGCGCTAGCGCTCCGTATGACAGGGTCCCGGCGTCACGTGCGCCGCGTTGCTAGCGCGACCGTCGGCGTTGGCAGCGCCCAGCGTCCGGCTAACGCGGACTCGCCGACGGCATTAGCGTCCGTATGACATGCTCCATAAGAACCCCTTTGCCGGGTTGGAGCGTTTTTAACGCGACGCTATCAGCGCGACGGCAATAGCGCTCGTATGACATGGCCCTTAGGGAAAAATGGATAAAATTTTTTCATTCCAATCATAACTACCTTTTTCAAGATGCAAACATTATACTACCAAGATACCAACATGTATTATTTTACTGAGTTTCCCCACAAAATGCATAAAATCTCTTATACCAACCTCTACATCAACGTACACCAATATTACTACTAACAAAGTTGAGCGAGAACTTACTTGTACGATCGCCAATGTTCCTGACGGATGTGTCTTCAAGATAAACCTGGAATTCATCGTCGGGCTCGACTCTGCTGAATAAACTAACGTAATGATATAATTATAAGCCTACGAAGTCTAATACTTCTCGCTGAATCTCATAGCAAAAATAAAACGCTGGACGAACGGACGACGGACTGATTTGATTTTTGAAATCTACGTATCTTGAAACGTAACCAAAAAATTTTGAGCAAGGGGATAAACGAATAAATTTCTTAGCTGATTTCAAAGGTTCACTTTACAAATATCACTACGAATTGAAAAAAAAAAAAAAAAAACAACACGATGATGGAAGATGGAAACTGGGATCAGATTGAAGGAAAACAGAGTCGGAGAAATACAAGATGTCGGGATCAGTGTCAGGTTAAAAAAACATTTAATAAGATACGACTGAAAACGCGTGAAACACCAAGCTTGCACCGTAGTAACAGCCAGCGTGTTAGCTAAATCTTAATTTTCCCTAGATTCACGTTCACCGTATTAGAACACCATAGTAACCAGGAACTCTCTAATATTTGAACACCAGTACTGCCTACCCTCACGCCATTTGGAAGAACATCAGCCGAATCATTAAGAAAGAGAACAAACAGTAAGGGACTTAACACGCAACCCTGTTTACTCCCCGTTCTATGCTGAAAAATCCAGAAAATCCCTCCCGACTCCTCACACAGTTCTTCCCTTACCGTACATCTTTTCCAGGATTCTTAGGAATTTTTTACTAACACTCATATCATTGAGTTTAGCAAGCAGATGATCATGGCGTACGCCATCAAATGCACCTTTGAAATCCACTAAGAAAGCATACAATATTCTTCTGGGACCGGAAGAAAGCCGTAGGTGGACCGAAGAAGAAAGCGTGAATACACAGTCAACGATGTTGTAGCCCCAGCGAAATCCTGCCTGATACTGAAGATGACTTGTATTATTTACGCGATTCCTAACCTATCCTGCTATTTTGTTTGAAGTACCTATTTGGTATGTCCGAGGATCCATTCTCATTAAATCAAAATTCCATAATGATTGGGCAGGGAGGTGTGGATACCGATATATCGCTATATATTTTCACCCTATTTCTTTGAATCTTGATTGTTGTATTTCACAATTTCCGGGTAGTTCATATTTTATTATGGTTATGAGAGAGGAACGGTGGGGTGACTCGTTGCATAGTCATTTCCGGTTATAATGAAGGGGGTACATACAGTAAAATTATGATCTATTCCTATTCGCCATTTTCACCAAAATTATATACAAGCTGTAATGTAATCCACACAGTACTCACCTACCAATTTGATTTACGTTGTTAGGTATGCCCCCAGGAGTGTCTCTTCAAATTGCAGTTGTGAACTGCTGCTGCTCACTCCAGAAAAAAGGGAAATGGGTAGTAAAAACCGTGATTTTTTATTTTCTCCCTCTTTTTTCTATCATTTTTTGGCTTTAAGCTCCTAAAGTGTCATTAGTTAATTAATCAACCTTATTAAATTAGTTACAATGTTAGCGCAAGTAACGTATTGTTCGCCAAATGTAGACCGAGATACAGCACACTCATGTATATGTAGATTGTAGAAAAGAGGTGTTGGCACATAATGGGTCACTCAGCAATACATGTTAGGTCACCAATCTATTTTCTATCATAAGCTATAATCGGTCTAATAGACCAGTAAAACCATGATGAGGAGGATCAGGGGTGCAATCTATCAAAATATAATCGTTTTCTCACAATCACCGATTAGAAAACATAGCGTCTTTCTTATAATAAGTCTGCCGGTACGGGAATCCCGGCTCGCCCCGGTTCTCGAAGATCCTTTCATAAATTGGCTTCCTGGACGTGAATCACCTTTCGTTAATTGCAGTGGATTTGCACCAGCAAGTTTGTTAACGAACGGTGGACGCTGGAGAGGAAACTAACATTATGAACGGAGATGCTCAGACTACGGGTGTTTACACTTTTGGTTACCAACCAGAAGAGGATAGTTCTAACAACTAATATTTTTAAAAAAAGTGCTTTTTTTATTTCGAGTCTACCAAAAGGTAGCGGAAGCTACTTTTTTTCGGGAGAAAAAAATTGTTGGTCTCCAAAATAAAATTTCTACTCGCATTTTACGTTCTAGACCATTCTAAACAACTTTGGTTCCGTGTCTGTGTGTCTGTCTGTGTCTGTCGTGTGTCCGCCAATCCTTGTAAGAAGCTTGAAGCTTATTTTCCACAGTTTTCATCCCCGAGAGGCAGAAGAAAAAAATTTTTGCGAGTGAACGTCAGAATAGAATCACACCGTCGCTCTTGTAGGTTGACAAAAATACGAGTGTAGATGAAGGAACTTCATACTTTGGGGAAACTGGTATGAAAGGTAGGTATGATAGGTAGCTTTACTAATCTGTCACGGCCAATTTACTAATTTGTTCGTTTGAATTTTAGCAGGCCCTCTTGGCACCTCCTCCACCTTCTCAACCTCGCGGCACCTTCTCCACCTCGCAGAACCTCCTTCATTTCTATTGATTTTCACGTGCAACCAATGAGTTTCTAGCGAAATGTAACTCCCTTAGTTATCAAAGCAGGAAAATCGTTCGCCACTTTTTGGAATACTCTAATTTTATCTCAACATCTCATTATGCCTAAGCCATTTCCCTGTCAAAGAAAGTTGATTTATTACGCAAAGTTATAAACTAATATTGCTAAGTAACCATAAGGAACTAATAATATGAAAAGAAGGCGCTAAGTAGGTACATTGTGGGTATAGTATTGAGTAGTAGGTACTTGTAAGCAGTAGGTAATAGTCGATGCATAGACCTCTGATTTCTATCGTATTTAACCTCTGAAGCTGAAATTATGAGACGATTGAAATGATTGGCTCATTCCTATTCAGCTGAGTGAACTAAATTGTTTCCTGTCCATCTCAGAAAGCTGAGATTTGATAGGGATATTCTCTGGAACACTAAGAGACGATCGCAATTGGGTCATTCTCACTTCATTTGCCGCTTTCATGTCCCCGACGACGAATTCTCACAATTCTTGACCAAAACTAGTGATTTTGTGGAAAAAAAGGTAGTATAAGTTGGGAGATCAACGAAGAAATAATTTGACTGCCCAAAATCCCCTTTAACCAATACACAGTGAAATGGAAACTCATGAGTGTTACTGTCCCCTCCTACCTAACATTTAAGTAGAAGTTAGGTAGTTACGAAACAATGACAATCTAGAACTGGCCAGGGTTACTAGCTGCAGTAAGTTGGTTCCTCTTTATTTAGAGTAAGGATTTACATTTTTAAGATTTTTCCCAACCCGTGAAAAACTAGTTTTTCAGTCAGTCATCATTTTTGCGATCAAGAAAGCTGATGGAAAATGGCGGGAAACAGTCAGATCTGAAGGTTATATTGTCCAGTTGAAGATGTGAGACTGTAGTGGAATGCTTAGAGTTGCACCAGTTTTTACAGCGAAATAAGCCTAGAAACATGTTGAGTATTTTTATTTTCAATCATGAGTGTTACTCAAATGACGAGTGTTGTTGGTGCTTAAACAAGATAATCCTATATCAACAACCATACTGCTTGGTGACAGTTTTCAAACAGTAGCCATCCCCGAGTTTCGTCACTTCATAATCCTGTGTGACACAATTTTTATCGAGAATTTCCATGAGTGTTACGTCTCAGGAGTGTGACCAAGGATGGCTAATACTCCTGGTATTACGGTAACACTAATAGGGTAACACTCCTGAGATTTAAGCTCAATTACACTGCCTTCAACATGAATTCCGTGAAATCTGAATATTACGTTTGAACGTGATTCTTTTGTACTTACTTGAGCCCCAACAAAAATTTTGCCAAATCATCCATTTTACAGAAATCAATTTTTGAAATCTGGAAACACTCATGAGTTGGATATCCTGTTTTTCAATACAAAAATACATATAAAATACATCAATGAAAAACTCACTGTTCATCTATGGAACACAAATCTGCAATGTACAATGAGTAGTATTTGCTGATCTAACCTCATTTTCGAGCACTTTCATATTTCAAATCACTGAGGTTCTCAAACGCCCCAAATCGGCAAATGGAATGAGAATGACCCAATTATTCGCTCTTTCCTAATTAGCTGAGTGAGCTAAAATCTCCCCGTCCTAGGAAGTTGGGAAGCTAATTTAATTGAGACATTTCGACATGGATATTCACCTCCTGTTATGGGTCATTTCGCATCTGTAGTTTTTTCTTTTTTTAGCGAATTTTTGAAGAAAATTAAGCTATTGCTCTCGCCTCAAAATTTGTAGAATGTGAATTTTTGAAAAAATTGTATGCAGAAATCTGTTTCAGGCTATTCTGAATCATATTCTGAAGTTTAACGCATTTTTTCATGTATGTATGTATGTATGTGTCATTCCAGACGATAACTGTCCGTAGAATTGTGCTAGAAACTTCAAACAAATTTTAAAATGTTAAGGACACAAAACGAAAGTTCAAGTTTGTTGGCCAGCATGATCGGATTACATCTTCGGGTTGAAATTTTCAAAAATGTAGTCAAAAATTTCCAAATAGCCTGTTTTTTGCGATTTGTTGTGCGAAATAATTTTTTCAGCATACTAACATGTGGTATATTATATGCATCATATAGAATATGCATCAAGTTTTCAAACATTACCAAGTTGACAAATCAGTCAAAAATCGAAATAATGCCGTTCGCTAGTTGTAAAAATCGGTAATATTTGCATGAAACATTGTCCGAATTCAGATTGAACTACTCTTATGGAAGTATCCCTGTATAACCAATCCTAGAACCATGCTGTTTAAAACGTAGGTAGGAGGTGCTTGTTAAAAAAAAAATGTAATCACAACTGATGAGTTTACTCTGTGAAATATTCCGTCCTCCGATTCTCTCGGTCGCTCTCTTTAATGTTTTACGCTCAACTGTTTTAGGACTTGATGTAGCTTTAATACAGACTGTGGCTTATAAAATATCAGCCATGAAATTATGAAGAAGTTCTATTTATGTACGTACTAGCACGCAGACCCAATTTCATGGCGAAGATCTGAAATGTCGAAGATTTCTTCAAAAATTCGCTCATGGGATCATGCTGCATGACTGGACTTTTTATTGCTTTCTTGATATTTTTAAGGACACGAGTCTTTGACATTGAAGTTGACTTGGTGAACCACTGTTGTTGTTTCATTTGAAAAATCCGTTGCATTCGGATGTTTTTAATTTTTTTTTTTTCCTGGACACACCATTCTAGAGATGTCCACAGTAAGGGAACGAAACGTCATTTAATAAAAGAATAAATGAAATAATTTCATTTATTTTCCCTGGGCTGCATCCCGACCAATTCTAACAAAACAATACTTACGGCCGACCAAACTACTAACATATGTAATTTAGATGGTCCATACCGTTGGAATGATGTTGCAGTTGATTATAGCACCATTTCGTATATGAGCGTGTCTAATCATGTCCTACTGATCTGTTTTCATTCAATCATTTTGATTCGCACCTACTTCGTTCTTTAACTAATTCTATACGTCCATGTTACAAAATGCGAGAAAGCTATTCTACCCACCCAACTTGGCAGACGTTTTTCTTCCTCATTACCGAAGCTTTGTGTTCGTGAAAGAAGTCGAAAAAATCTTTGTCTTCCAAAATCAAAATATTCACTAGCTTTTTGCATGTCAGAGCTTGCAAACTTGTTCTGTCAGTCGGTCTGTGGTAAATCCTTGTCACGCCCAAAACTGTACCAATTTTATTTCAATTTTGACGACATTTTCAGGGACTGTGCGGGTCCCCTAATACTTTCATGGCCGTCGCATAGTCTGTGAGCGTGTGCAAACGTTAATTTCTTGTAGTGTCGATTTCTTATTTATTTATTTCGTTTATTTGTCGTCACATTACACACAATTTTGACAATTTTCAGCACTTAACAATAAAATAAAAATAATGGTTATAATAATTTAAAAAACTCAGATAAAAATGAAGTCGATGCACCTACACAAACTGTAATAGGATACTGTGCTAGTCATGACGGGGAGTGTGCTTGTTGTCCCATACCTTTTTCTGATGAATGTAAATACCTTGGCGTGATAATAGATCAACATTTAAATTTTAAATCACACATTGACTATTCAATAACTCGCTTGAGAAAACTTTTTTATGTATTTAAGGAAGCAAGAAACAAATGAACAAGGAACAAATGCGTATGATTTATTATGGTTTAGCCTATTCTATTATTAAATATGGTATTATATTATGGCGTACAGCATGTAAATCGTACGTTAGTAAAGTGCAACCTATGCAAAATCAGTTAATTAAAATTATTCTAGGTAAAACGTCAAGGTACCCTTCTGCTACACTATTCAAATATTTTGATGTTAAAACTATTAAACAAATTTCCTTATTTCATTCTTGCATTCATGTATATAATACTGGAATCTGCGAGGAACGTGTTTCTACATTTCTTAGCACAAAAAACTACTATAATTCGGGAAAAGTTTTGCCAAGAGCTCATACAGAGTTCTACAAGAGAAGTGCATATGTTCGTGTTTTAAAATTTCTGTTTGATAATAATATTAATTTGTCATATTTCACAGTTTTTCAAGTTTTAAGAAAGTAGTAAAATTGTAAATTTAAGTTTAGTTAGCCTTCTTTTCAGTGATTTTTGTTTTTCATGGAAATCTATTTCGAATTTGGTGTTTTAGTGCTTTTTTTCAATAATTAGGCTTTCGAGAGTTTTTGTTATTCAGCCCTAATGTATGACGACTATGCTTTGATTTGCGACTCCACCAGATATCACAACTTCTTAGGAACTTATTTTCTGGTGGGCGTCAGTTGATTTCTTATTTACCTATAAGTCGTACTGTCGACAATTTTCAGTATAATTTTGGATTTGAATAATTGAAGCATTTCGTATTTTTTTTATTTGTATAAATGTAGTTCACATGTATTATTTTGATGCCAATAAATAAATAAATAAACAACTAAGCAAAGCACCCATCCGCCCGAAACGGCGGCTCGGCCGGGGCGTCCCAGCCGAGCCCGGACCCGACCCACCATGGCGGAATCCCGAGGGTGCTCATCCACTTCTGAAAGAGCACCCTTAGGCTATGTACACATGGTAGCGTCGCACCGCGCGGTGCGACGCGCGTCCAAAATTCTGCAGTTGTACACATGCGAGCGTTTTATACGCGGCGTCCACCTCCAGTTTAGTCCAACTGACTGTAGTGTACTGGGAACTGCGCTGTCGCCGCGCGGTTCAGGTTGAAAGTCTGGGCGGCGCAGTGCGCGGCGCGTCCAGATTTGAGTGAGTGGTGCATGTGGACGCTGCCATTAGCTCCATTGTATATCGCACCGCGCGGTCGGACGCGCGTCTCAAACCGCGCGGTGCGACGCTACCATGTGTACATAGCCTTAAACACGATCAATAGGATAATCGCCTCAGGAAGGATGTACCAGGCGAAACCGCCACCGGGCTAGACCGAGAGCCCCCCTCCGAACCACCAAGCGAACAAAACAGATACACGCAGCCAAACACACTATAAATTACTCACATACCTAACAATCATTCATTCAGTTAAAAGATTTTTTGAAGTAACAAAGATGTATAAAAAAATATCAATAATAATTATTATGTACACTACATCAAAGTTAAAAGGAAGAAAAAAATACAACAATGCTCAACAAATTATCACAGTGAGGTTATAACTAGGAGCTAGCTCGAGTACTTTTATCAAAATTCCTCGGCTGCTGACATAAAGAACTAACTAACGGCTATAATGTAAACCAAATCAAGAAAAATCAAACGTAAGGGGTGACAATGTCCTATCGTCATAATTCAATAAAAAAAAAAAAAAAAAAAAAAAAAAAAATCAGTAACTGTAAAGAATTCCGCAGCAATTAATAATTTTCTCGTAGCTCTCTTGAAGCCCGACGAAGTCAATTTCGATATAGAGTCAGGCAGGTTAAGAAGTCGCGGACCAACTTGTAGGTAGTGGATTTCCAGCCATAGATGCGGAGAGTCTTACGGGTGGAGAGCACAATAATTCTCCTACTCCTTGTATTATACGTATACACGTCTGATACCTTGATGAAACTTGTTAAACTTTTTTTGACGTCTAACAAACATTGCTACACGTAGAGGGCAGGCATAGTCAAAGAACCAAGTCGGTGAAAGAGCCTCTACAGCTCTCACGGCCACCGAGTCCGAAAATAACACGAATTGCACGTTTCTGCCGTTTAAAAACTGCCTCACTCTAAGAGGAGTTGCCCCATAAGAGAACAATAATTGCTCAAGAAACTGGCAAAGTATACAGTTCTAATAATATCAAATGAAACTGAGGACAGTATTAGTTATCATATATATTGTTCCGATTTCGTTCAAACTCGAGGGGTTGTTGGGTCCAAGGTGATGCCCTTTGTATTTTATCGCATTTGCTTGAACTATAAGTAACAATTGTTTGCACGCAAAACTAATATTGGATGACCCTCCGTGAATAATGGATCGATTTTGATGAAATTTTCAATGATTGTGTGAGTTAACCTATAGACAATTTCCGCGCAAGCAAACATGAATAATAGCCCTAATTTGCATTCCAGTATGTATACACATGTATTAGATACTGTTATATTTTGCATCCAATCATTTACTGTCGTATACTAAAACGACCCTCGAAGTTGATTGATTGATTGAAAGCGTTTATTTAACGAACAGGGTTGGTTAGGGCTATATAGCCCTCTTCCACCAACCCTGGATACAAATAACATAATGTAAATCCTCTTACAATCGAACAAGTATCCATTCAAAAATTTCAATTACCATCATAGGTAAGTACCTCACATTAATTATAACTTGACATAATTATTTTTAATTAATTTTCATAATTAATTGTAGATTTAAATTTCATGTATTTTTATTTAATTTTACATTTTAATTTATGATTGATTTTTCTTACATTGTAATTTATGATTAATTTTTGTTTTACATTTTAGATGAAAATTACATTTAGTTCTAAATTCTAATTGTTTTTAATGAATATCCCATTTTTGTTTTACATTTCAATTATTTCAATTAAAATTAATTAATAATCGATTTTACATTTATCAATTACAAACCTGTACCTGAAGTTGGAGGGATGTTTGAGGGGGCCTCCCTTACTTCTTGGAGGGTGGTTTAAGGGAGGCCCTTGAAATAAAATATAGTGCAATAACAACCCTTACAGTTAGAGGGATGGTGGTTTGCTTTGAGGGTGGTTTGTGGGGCTGTTAGCTTCATCGCTCTGCCTATCCAACTTTCCATGTGTGGCAGGTCGGAAATCTGAAGAATATGTTCATTATTTGGCCTTATTACTCAACTACTCACCTACACCTATCATGGTTGTGTAGACTGAGGCAGAAATATAAATCAACCACCACCATCTCATTGACTACTCGTCAACAAACTGTCTGCGTTAGTCTGTCGTTCGATTGGCTGTGCTTATATGGGCTGACAGGGCTAAAGGGACAAAATTTCCAATGGAAAATACCTATAGGTATTTTTTATTGTGTAATATGTTACGTTTGTTAGATTCTCAAAAGTTCCATCTCAATATGAACACAATAGGGCCACTAATAAAATGTTTCTGTGACATGTGTGTGTTTGTGTGACAGTGTGTGTGACACCCTTCGGCCTAGTAAATAAGGGCCAGTTATATTCACTTTACTAAGTGGGATTTACTAAGTGGGTATGTATTATCATTATGTGCGTGTCTACACTCGTAACGAAGATAAATAAATAAATAAAAATAAATAGATAAATAAATAAATTTAAAAAAAATATTGGAAACAAGGAGTCAGATGTTGTTTTTATGCAGCTTCCAGGGATCCATTACAACCTCATCAAATTTATATATTTCTTAACCTTTTGGCCATTTCCCCTCCAATGTTTGAACTAAGGGTCGTCTTTGCATTAGGAACTTCTACTAAAGGGATCCCCTCAAACGTCCCTCCAACTTCAAGGGTCGTTATATCATACCACCCTTAGTCCCAGTGTTCTTTAACTAATTTTGAACGCCCATGTTACTATATGTGAGGAAACTATACTGCCCACCCAACTTGGCAGACGTTTTTCTTTGCATACAAAGTACCCGAATTTCAAAACAATTGGGCATAATGAGAAACATACAAATATAATGATGAAAATAACGAATATTCGCTCATACGTTCTGCTGCGTGACTGGAACTTGTTTTAGGTACCTGGTTGGTGGATCTACTAATTATTTTGAATTCTTCAATTAAGGGAATTATGAATTCGCTCACCCGGAGTCGCGAAGGCCAGACCGGCCAGGAACATCAGCCTCACTATCTGGTGCGTCATGTTGAACTGCACTCGTCCTCAGTTCTTCTGCCGGCACATCCCCGCAGTTCCCGTCCCCTCCTTACCACAATTCTTCCCCTTCTTACCAATATTTCCCTCACTCCCGGTCTGTTCCTACAACGTCGTTCTCCAACCATCCTCGACCTCTTCCTGACTGACGCAGGACAGACGGGAGTGGGGCCGGGGCTCCCGAAGGTAAACTTCAGGCTTGTTTTGATTCGCCCGAATCCCCATGACCCTTTGCCCTGAAAACTCTTTATTTACCGAGTTGAAATCCTCGTTTATACGGTTTCATGTTCCACATCCCGCTTTCCGTTTCCTGATGGGACCTCCTCCAGTAGTCACCCACCTACTTAATTCTATTGTAAACTTCCTGTACGTTCTTGAACTGTATTTCAAATCGATCACCATACCGTAGAGATCGTTAATTTTACCTAGATTATAGCATTTCTACGACAGGGTTCAGGAACATAATTCCTGCACATTATTACACAAAGTTTGATTATTTCCGTATTTACTATTCCTTTTATTATTCCCAGTTTGTTCGGTGGTGCCGATCGCTATTTTAGAAGCGCCAAAATTTGCCATGAATAGAGAAATCTACCAAAATTTTGCTATTTGATCCGTATCCCCATGACCCTTTGCTATGAAAACTCTTCATTTACCAAATTTGAAATTCTCGTTTTTAGCGAGTTTTCGTATTTAATACGAAGCTATTGCAATGGCTCAGAAACTTTTAAAATCAAAAGTTTCGAAAATTTTAAACTAATCCTAGAGTATATATATGTCCTTCCAGACTATATCTCTCCTTAGGATTGAGATAAAAATTCTGTTCTTGCACCAAAAAATCAAGCTTTTCAAACGAAAGGATGAGTTTGTCGGCCAGAATTCTATGAGCACATTAAATAAGTCAACATTTATAAAAAGTGCTCAAAAAATCACTAATATTTGTTCAGCAGAATATTGCTCAAATAAAGTTTACAAACTTTAAAAATAGAACATTCGAAAATTAAACTAAGTTTTGGTGAAAATATACTTAAATTTCATTAAAATGTGCTAAAAAAAAATCGGTAAAAATTGCAGAAAATTTAAAAAAATACAAAATCGCTCTTTGAATATCAGAATAATGTTTAAGTAGGATGAGTATGCCGCTAATGACCCTTCTGGTTGAGGTGCGGCTTAAACCAAAAAAAAAAGAAAGTAGGATGAGTTTTTTGCCATAAAATTGGTAATTAGGTAACACTTTATTTTTACTCAGTCCACAATTTTCAAAACAATGTAACATAATATAGTACGGTAATTTACGGGAACTCGCTTATACGGCCTTGCTGCATGACTGGAACTTTACGTTTTCATGTTCTACATATTCGACCCTCAGACTCCCCTCAGAGCCCACAGACTCGATCACTCAGGTGGGCAGTAAACGACATTTCTGGAGTCATAGTTACTCCAAAATATTTATACGTGGTAACCACATCGACCTCAGTTCCGTTGAATATCCAACGCACACCCTCGCCAAGCCTACCCCCACGCCGGAAACCATCACCTTTGATTTCGTGAGATTGACCTCCACTGTTCATCGCACAGAAATCGTTCACCACTCGTTGGAAAGCGCTTGATTTATGTGATAAATGTTCACATCTCAAGCTACCAATTTCCCCCTCCTTACGTACCAGGCTACATTCCTAAACTTTGATTGGACTATAAACAATAGAGAGTGCCTGGTTACAACGTTTTTAGTTTACACGGTGCCCGTGAGCCATGATCAGCTGATCTGGAAACAACTGACAGCTGACGAATTACTACAATCGCGTGCAAGAGTAGGAGACCGCTTGATTGACAACGCAAGATCGAGTCTTAGTACGTCCTCGTTACCACGTCTTCAACACTACGCCCGTAAATGTATAGACCCGAGGAAGGTTTCTGTGATAAGCGAGTTCAGTTCATATTTTTACACTAATCATATTATTCAAAAAATGAATTAAATACCTATATAATTTTATTAAATGTACTAATTTTATTTATATTCATCTTATTTTCACTCGAAGCAGCCCAATTATCGAGTACCTATTCAAAAACAACTTAGTCAACGAAACGGAGGATAAAGGGTTGCCGAAAAATGGATAAAATTTTTTCATTCCAATCATAACTACCTTTTTCAAGATGCAAACATTATACTACCAAGATACCAACATGTATTATTTTACTGAGTTTCCCCACAAAATGCATAAAATCTCTTATACCAACCTCTACATCAACGTACACCAATATTACTACTAACAAAGTTGAGCGAGAACTTACTTGTACGATCGCCAATGTTCCTGACATTTTGGCAGAGCTCTTGGAATGAGAGCATACTCGTCTCCCGTAATAGATAGTGTGGGGTAGTGCAATTTCAAAACTGAGCACAAATATTTCTACTGTCCCAAGTAAAATCAATTACACTCCCATTCAGGAATAATGAATAAAAATTAACACTTGGTGGCTATGACAAAATAAATAAATAAATAAATAATATTAATAATTGAAAATGCGGGGACGTATAAGAAAATACCCAAGAGCCCATCTGATTATCTACTTGATCTGATTCCTACTTGTTAAGCAGTAGGTACTTACCATCTTATATTGTGTCTTTAAAGGATAGTTTTTATTAGGTAGATATTGCAATATTGCAATTGATGATTTACTATCGATTTTCGTACCTCGGCAGCTGACTATTGGTAGCGATTAACAATATATGTGTTTTCTGTGAAAGGTATTGTATAGACAGGTACTTAGGTTGTTAAGAAGATTTTTTTTCAGTTTCTCTGTATTAAGAGAGACTTTGTGAAATTGTTGAAAGAAGCAAACTGGCGTTCAAACATTAATTTTGAATGTACTGCTCCATATCTATTACATATCCCTTCTAATGTGTTCAATTTGATAAACCTGAGCGCTTAAGCCTTCATATAAAGAGATAATTATTATATCTTGTTTCGTTATATTTGTGTTTATATTTATGAAAGCCATTAGCATTTGCTCAACAGGTTTTGTATCATGTTCAATTATATTTATGTAGCTCTTCTAGGTTGATGGTCATAATTATTATTTTTTCAGCTAGGTACTGCTAGGAATATTCCCAGTCAGTTCTGGTACATTTTGGTTTATTATTTCCAATAATAAGCCTATGTGATCGTGTAGCAAAAAATTTGTATAACCCCCCCCCCCCCCCCTAAAACTTTGTCACTTTACGTTTCAAGGTGCGTAGAATCCAAATTTGAAATGTCCGTCCGCCGTCCGGGCCATAAAAGGCCTAAGAATTTACTTAAAAAACCCGTTCTTTCGCACATAGACTCCATTTGGGGTCTAGTTGGTCCTGACGTTTAACCATCCCGATCGCTTTACTCGCATAGATGCTATGGGCCAAAAATGGCGAAAAAGTGTCTTTTTCTAGCTTTGAGTGTTAGAATTACGCACGCACGCACGCCTGGCACGCTTGGCAGGGGGTCACAGTGGGAGGTGAGGGGGTGAGCGGGGGGTGGCGTGAGAGGAGGCGCCGCGGCACCTTGTGGTGGCTGGAGTGACCAGGGGTGTAGCAGAGGGCTTGTAGGAGAATGGATATTTATTACTTTTACGTGTTATACCCATATAATACACCGCGGCACCATGAGGCGGGTACAGCGTTCCTTCGAGGCATGAATATATGTTTTTTTCTAGGTCATATTTGTGTGTTAATACCAATGCTTTTCCTACGCATATTTAATAACATATCCTCTCGACTTTTCGTACGTACTTAGATAATGATATTATTAAGGCAATAACTATTTGAATAGATAGGAGCTCAAATCGAGAAATATAAACATGCGTATATAATTATAGAAGTATAGGTTGTGGCAACTCGAAGTAGGACACGCCGAGGAGTCTGGACGGGCCTTATGACGTACGCTAGCCAACTAAAACTACGATCATACTCAATTGAAAAAATAATAAACCTTTGTGAAATAATTTGCAGCGTTTTTTCTATCATTTTTTGGCTTTAAGCTCCTAAAGTGTCATTAGTTAATTAATCAACCTTATTAAATTAGTTACAATGTTAGCGCAAGTAACGTATTGTTCGCCAAATGTAGACCGAGATACAGCACACTCATGTATATGTAGATTGTAGAAAAGAGGTGTTGGCACATAATGGGTCACTCAGCAATACATGTTAGGTCACCAATCTATTTTCTATCATAAGCTATAATCGGTCTGATAGACCAGTAAAACCATGATGAGAAGGATCAGGGATGCAATCTATCAAAATATAATAGTTTTCTCACAATCGACGATTAGAAAACATGGCGTCTTTCTTATAAAAAGTCTGCCGGTACGGGAATCCCGGCTCGCCCCGGTTCTCGAAGATCCTTTCATAAATTGGCTTCCTGGACGTGAATCACCTTGCGTTAATTGCAGTGGATTTGCACCAGCAAGTTTGTTAACGAACGGTGGACGCTGGAGAGGAAACTAACATTATGAACGGAGATGCTCAGACTACGGGTGTTTACACTTTTGGTTACCAACCAGAAGAGGATAGTTCTAACAACTAATATTTTTAAAAAAAGTGCTTTTTTTATTTCGAGTCTACCAAAAGGTAGCGGAAGCTACTTTTTTTCGGGAGAAAAAAATTGTTGGTCTCCAAAATAAAATTTCTACTCGCATTTTACGTTCTAGACCATTCTAAACAACTTTGGTTCCGTGTCTGTCGTGTGTCCGCCAATCCTTGTAAGAAGCTTGAAGCTTATTTTCCACAGTTTTCATCCCCGAGAGGCAGAAGAAAAAAATTTTTGCGAGTGAACGTCAGAATAGAATCACACCGTCGCTCTTGTAGGTTGACAAAAATACGAGTGTAGATGAAGGAACTTCATACTGTGGGGAAACTGGTATGATAGGTACCGGTTTTACTAATCTGTCACGGCCAATTTACTAATTTGTTTGTTTGAATTTTAGTAGGCCCTCTCGGCACCTCCTCCACCTCTCGGCACCTTCTCAACCTCGCGGCACCTTCTCCACCTCGCAGAACCTCCTTCATTTCTATTGATTTTCACGTGCAACCAATGAGTTTCTAGCGAAATGTAACTCCCTTAGTTATCAAAGCAGGAAAATCGTTCGCCACTTTTTGGAATACTCTAATTTTATCACAACATCTCATGATCCCTAAGCCGTTGTAGTGTCAAGGAAAGCTGATTTATTACGCAAAGTTATAAACAATATTGCTAAGTAACCATAAGGAACTAATAATGTGAAAAGAAGGCACTAAGTACATTGTAGGTATACTATTGAGTAGTAGGTACTTGTAAGCAGTAGGTAATAGTCGATGCATAGACCTCTGATTTCTATCGTATTTAACCTCTGAAGCTGAAATTATGAGGCGATTGAAATTATTGGCTCATTCCTACTCATCTGAGTGAGTTAAATTGTCTCCTGTCAATCCTAGGAAGTTAGATTTGATGGAGATATTATCTGGAACACTAAGAGACGATTGCAATTGGGTCATTCTCACTTCATTTGCCGCTTTCATGTCCCCGACGACGAATTCTCACAATTCTTGACCAAAACTAGTGATTTTGGGGAAAAAAAGGTAGTATAAATTGGGAGATCAACGAAGTAATAATTTGACTGCCCAAAATCCCCTTTAACCAGTACACATTGATGACGAATGAAACCTGAAATCCTGGAAACTCATGAGTGTTACTGTCCCCTCCTACCTAACACCTAAGTAGAAGTTTTTCTGGGGGTGTGCCTTTGCCGTAGACGGTAGTGGTTTTTTTGAGGGTTGAGAAATTATATAGTAGGCTTCTCAAATTTTAAATTTCTTTACTGCTGAGCGCTTTCGCCATTTCCGGCCTCGTCAGAGCTGCAATTATTGTAACAATGTTCTTGTTTACAACTAGGTACATGGGTCTTAGGGTACATAATTATACCGGTGTAACTTCACATATTTACCTTATATTAGTGTTGTAGTACTAATGACAAAAAGTGATGAAACCACCAGATATCCTCAACCATACACTAATAAATACGACGAAAAGGTAAGATACCAATATGAATTCCTAATAATAAATATAAAGCATAAAATCCGACTACTAAACATAATAAATACTCAAATACAGGTACCTTCTGAGATGTTGAGGAGGCCCCCAAAACAAAGAAAATATGAAGTACTACAACACTAATATAAGGTAAATATGTGAAGTTACACCGGTATAATTATGTACCCTAAGACCCATGTACCTAGTTGTAAACAAGAACATTGTTACAATAATTGCAGCTCTGACGAGGCCGGAAATGGCGAAAGCGCTCAGCAGTAAAGAAATTTAAAATTTGAGAAGCCTACTATATAATTTCTCAACCCTAAAAAAACCCACTAAGTAGAAGTAAGGTAGTTACGAAACAATGACAATCTAGAACTGGCCAGGGTTACTAGCTACAGTAAGTTGGTTCCTCTTTATTTAGAGTAAGGATTTACATTTTTAAGATTTTTCCCAACCCGTGAAAAACTAGTTTTTCAGTCAGTCCCCCATATCTCTTCTCAATGGGACCTCAGGAGTGTTATCATTTTTGCGATCAAGAAAGCTGATGGAAAATGGCGGGAAACAGTCAGATGTGAAGGTTATATTGTCCAGTTGAAGATGTGAGACTGTAGTGGAATGCTTGGAGTTGCAGCAGTTTTTACAGCGAAATAAGCCTAAAAACATGTTGAGTATTTTTATTTTCAATCATGAGTGTTACACAAATGACGAGTGTTGTTGGTGCTTAAACAAAATAATCCTATATCAACAACAATACTGCTTGGTGACAGGTTTCAAACAGTAGCCATCCCCGAGTTTTGTCACTTCATCATCCTGTGTGATACCATTTTTATCGGAAATTCTCATGAGTGTTACCTCTCAGGAGTGTGACCAAGGATGGGTAACACTCCTGATATTACGGTAACACTAATAGGGTAACACTCCTGAGATTTAAGCTCAATTACACTGCCTTCAACATGAATTCCGTGAAGTCTGAATATTACGTTTGAACGTGATTCTTTTGTACTTACTTGAGCCCCGACAACAATTTTGCCAAATCATCCATTTTACAGAAATCAATTTTTGAAATCTGGAAACACTCATGAATTGGATATCCTGTTTTTGAATACAAAAAACATATAAAAAACCGTGTAGATCACCAACTCGTAAACGAGTTCCACTATCTGCTTTACAATCAGATACCATGTTACATGGATATGTCTTTGATCGGGGATTTTATAACGCTTGTCCTCGAGTTGTCCTCGACTGTTGTCAATGTTTCCTATGGAGTGGAGTAAATGATGCTATTTCTTTACGTTAAGAATATTGTTACCGGCTCATTACAATTGTTTGTAGTCCAATCAACTTAGTTTTGGAATGTAGCCAGGTACGTAAGGAGGGAGAAATTGGTAGCTTGAGATGTGAACATTTATCACATAAATCAAGCGCTTTCCAACGAGTGGCGAACGATTTTTGTGCGATGAAAACTGCGGAAGTTCCATTCCCCTAGCAACGGCTGGGTACGTGAAAAACACTGTAATTGTGACACTAATCAGCAACCCAGAGCAAAGACATATCCATGTCAATACATCAATGAAAAACTCACTGTTCTATGGAACACAAATCTGCAATGTACAATGAGTAGTATTTGCTGATCTAACCTCATTTTCAAGCACTTTCATATATCAAATCACTGAGCGGCAAATGAAATGAGAATGACCCAATTATTAGCTTTCCTAATTAGCTGAGTGAGCTAAAATCTCTGCTGTTCATCCTAGGAAGTTGAGACGCTAATTTATTGAGACATTTTGACATGAATATTCATCTCCTGTTATGGGTCATTTCGCATCTGTAGTTTTTTAACATGTATCATGTTTTAGCCCTGGGGTCCTAGCGAATTTTGCGAGTCAATTTTTTTCCGCGCACGAAATTAATTACAGTGATTTCCGCCTACAACCGAGTCGTTGCTAGGGAAATGGTACTTCGTCGTTTTTCATCCCACAAAATTCGTTGACCATTCGTTCGAAAGCTCTCGATTTATCCAACAATATTATGTTAATTACGGCGAAGTGCGTGTCCAACAAACTGAGTTATGAGCATGGTTATATAAATAATTGTTTACACACAGGTGATCATTCTCAATAATTGATATTGTGAACATGATTGCAACCGCTTGTTAATTTCTGATGTTTTCATAGAATTTCGAATCAATATCGAGGAGAAAAAATGATACATGGTTGAAATTTTTGGTGCTAGAACAGAAATAATTTTTCGCCACTCGTTGGAAAGCGCTTGATTTATGTGATAAATGTTCTCATCTCAAGCTACCAATTTCCCCTCCTTACGTACCTGGCTACATTCCAAAACTAAGTTGATTGGACGATAAACAATTATAATAAGCCGGTTACAATATTCTTAACGTAAAGCAATAGCATCATTTACTCCACTCCATAGGAAACATTTTCATCATCTTGACAACAGTCGACTGTTAACAACAACTCATTGTAGTGGCTTTTCTCCACAGTTATTTTCAACATTTCTATAAGTAAACCGTTGTTTTGTTGGAATTAGTCGGGATGCGGCCCTGGAACGCGGGATGGTAACGAAATGTGTGACGTACATGATTTTCACGTACAACCGAGCCGTTGGTAGGGAAATGGAACTTCCGCAAATTTAATCGCACAGAAATCGTTCACCATTCGTTGGAAAGCTCCTGATTTATCCAACCATATTATGTTAACTACTGTGAAGTGCGTGGCCATCAACCTGAGTTATGAGCATGAATAGTAAATGAATAGTAAACAATGACGCTTGTTTGGTTGTCACTTGGTTGCGCGACAACGCAAACACATTCTGTGTTTCAATAATTTCGTCCGAAGTATGTAAATAGAGGTAACCGGGGGTCCAGGGGGCTTGCCCCCTGGCGAGGCGCGGAGCGCCGAGTTTTTATTCAGAATTTGCTGTTTCCATTCAGCTCCTCATTCTCAAGATGTTCTTACTAATCTCCTTACCATGAATTTCATTCGTCAAGAAGTTGGGGTCAGATCTCGATCCAGTTGGTCTGTTAGCATTAGAAATTAACTTCTTAGTTTCTTTTATTTATTTATTTTTCTGTTATGATTATGATTTTTTCTCCTATTTTTTTAGGGTGAGAAAAAGGACTTTGTAACTTATAACACATATCGAACTTACCAGGAAAAAGTCAAGCCCAAGAAGCCAGATCCTTCTAAACCACCTCCAAACTACCGCGTTGGGGAACTTCCTAAATAAAATAACATGTTTGATTCACTTACATCTTTCTATTTTCTTTTGAGTTCAATCTTTGTTATAACTTAGGGTAAATTTTAGGTTAAGCTACTCTTGGTAATAATCAAATGATTTATACAAATAAACGAATAGAATACAATAAAATTGACAGGAACGATCCATTAAGTAGGTTCAGCCGTTGGATTTAGTGTGTTTGGGAACGATGTCGACGTAGTAGATATTACAGCTGACGACTTCGTTTTTGTGGGTCATGTTGACGGTAGCGCGGAGCTCGCCGTAAGGCAGGGAGCCCCCGAGGAGGGACTGGAATCCCGACATGTCCACCACGTAATCCGTTAAAGAGAGCTTCCCCTGGAAGTAAAAAAAGCATTGAAAAGTTTATTTACTTATTAATAAGGACGGCTTTCGCCAATCACATACCTAGGGAGTGGAATACAAATTATGTAAGGGGGAAAAAAAAGTCCAGTCATGCAGCATGACCCCATGAGCGAATTTTTGAAGAAATCTTCGACATTTCAGTCGTTATTGATCGTGTAGAGAAATTTTAGTTTATGATTTTGATAGACAAACATGGAATCAAATTATTAAAAATAAATTAGGAGGTACTCATACGTTATTATAATTAAACTAATCTTGTAGATTTAAAGACAAATGTAAGTCAATTTTCATAGATTTCGATGTCCAATGTGGTCAGTATTGAAGTCAGTTGAAACCTTAACAGTATCCTATCATAACGACATTATTTTGATTTTTGACTGATTTTTCAACTTTGGAATTTCTGAAAACTTGATACATATTCTTATAGGAAATTTCACGCTGATTCCGAATTATATACCACATGTTAGTATGCTGAAAAAATTATTTTGCACAACAAATCGCAAATACAGGCTATTTTGAAATTTTTGACAACATTTTTGAAAATTTCAACCCGAAGATGTAATCCGATCATGCTGGCCTTAACATTTTAAAATCTGTTTGAAGTTTCTAGCACAATTCTACTGACAGTTATCGTCTGGAATGACACATACTCGTACATATATACATACATACATACATTAAAAAATGCGTTAAACTTCAGAATAGCCTGAAACGGATTTCTGCACAAAATTTTTTCAAAAAATCACATTCTACAAATTTTGAGGCGAGAGCAATAGCTTAATTTTCTTCAAAAATTCGCTAAAACGGACGGTAGACCTACATTATGGTTATTTAGCAATATTTGTTTATAACAGCGTAATAATCAGCTTTCCTTGACACTACAACGGCTTAGGGATTAGGGATGCTGTGATAAAATGCGAGGATTCAAAAAAATGGCTTTCGATTTTCCTGCTGTGAAAACTAAGGGAGTTACACTTCCCTAGTAACGCATTGGTTGTACGTGAAAATCAATAGAAAACCCCACCGTGACGTGACGCTCGTGACGTGACGAAAACAAATGGAAACGTCCTGTTAATCCTTATTAAATGATAAAAAGTTCCAGTCATGCAACATCATCCTGTTTTAGTGAATTTTCGTAATTTGTCGTAGGTATACTATACCGGGTGTTTCAGAAGTTACGGTCCACCCTCCCAAATTTCCTTATTTAATTGCGTAAAAAATAGGTCCAACGCCATTCTTTATATAATTTTATGGGGAATTCAAGAAGAATACTTTCGCGCCGACCACTTGCGCGCAATTGACACTACCTTTATTTTTTCGAATGGGAACCTCCCTTATTTATTGCAGATAAAAATTTTACGTTACATTTCATGAAGAAATGATCCATCACTCGAGTTTTTGTGGTCACGTAAACGGGCGCCATTCAGTTCCAAAAGTGCGCAATTCTGCTCTGAAAGTGCAAAAATTGTGAAATACAAAGTTTTTGAAGATTTTCAATTGTTACGTGTAAAACATGATTTTTGGGTATTTTTTCTTGCTGAACTTCGTAATGATGTTCATTTTTATTGATATTTGCAAATCCAACTTGGAAAAACACCGAAAAATCGACCAGAAAAACCAGAATTGAACTTATCTTATTCAATTCCACACAGCAAAAAGCGTACAAAAATGCAGGGCGTGACCAACAATCTGAGGTATTAGCATGGTCTTTTGAATAATTGTTTACATACAAGTACCAATGCATACCTTCTCAGTTAATTTTGTAAACGTGATTGCAACCACTATTAGTGGAAAGAAAGTAGTAGGTTAAAATTTGATAGAGAGACTCTGGGATATTGAGAGACGATTGAAATGATGGGCTCTTTCCTAAAAGCTGAGTGACCTAAATTCCCTCCTGTTCCCCCAAGGAACATGTTCCATGTTCTGTAAGATTTAGTGCTTAGGACTACATTTGTTTCAAATTTCAATTTCTTTAGATTAAAATAAGTTATACTTAGCATCAAATTTTATTTAATTACACAATTTCCATATATGTATAAAACTACAAAACATATATGACGGGTCCGGGGAAAGAACGATTTTATTCATCCAATACAAATTTATAGAAAAAGGCTTTTGACTCTCTGACTTCGACCATTTTTCCCCAGTGCCTGTATTTTTGAACTCAGTTTTTTAAATGACTAAGCTCGTTATTTTCCATAGGCTTCAGGGATCTAAAAGGTTTACCAGTGATCTACTTCTAGGCATTACTAGCTCAAAACGTGAAAAAAGTGACTAAAATCGTTCTTTCCCTGGTCCCGTCATATGTTTGGATCATCCACTATTTATTAGGTAAATAATAGACAGACAACTTTTTGGGTATCATTTGATCAGACAATAATTATTCGCCTCCTCTGATAAACTATAACCAATACCTGTTGGGAACTCGGTAGGTACTTACGGGTGGCAGTGGACACGAGTAAGGCTCGGGGGCGTGAAGCGATTTGGCGAATATAACGAAAATTTTACGTTGGGCGACTCGGATGCCGCTGCACAGCCCGTTGCCTTTTGTTTTGAAGAAATTGGGCTTCCAAGCTCCGTTCCTCTTTATTGCAACGTTGGCTTCAAACTGTAAAGAAGTTTAAAAAACTGCTGATTTAACTAATTGTATAACGTATGCACACACACAAAAAAAAACTTGGCTCTTTGGGCCTCGCAAGGGGCTCTGCCCCTTGACCCCGCTGGAGGTGGGGGGGGGGGGGGGGCGTACGTGAAAATCAATAGAAATTCTATCTAATTGTCATCACTTCACGATATACTATAGGATACCAGGAAATTTTTATAACAACAAACCTAGATTATTTCTGTTCTAGAACCAAATCATAATTTCTCCCTTGAGAGGGAAAAACATTAAATCATGTTTAATGTTTTTCCCTCGCAAAGGAGAAATTAGATATAGTTTTTTAAGGTCAAGAAAAAAGAAAAGATTCTAATTAACCAAAACAATTTATTATATTTATATACATTTTTATTTTACCATTAGATATTTCCGATGGGACTCATACCAAAGTACGCTTGCATACGAGTCTTCAACACATTGGGACATTTTATGTCTTTAGTTGCAGACTCGTATGCAAGCTCTAAGAGCCACTCATCTGATCCGGACCCTGGGCATCGTCAATTAAATGTCCTAAAGAGGCTACATACGAAATTACAGCTTCCTAGAGCGTAAAGCATAGAAATTAGCTCTAAGAGCCACTCATCTGATCCGGACCCTGGGCATCGTCAAGTAAATGTCCTAAAGAGGCTACATACGAAATTACAGCTTCCTAGAGTGTAAAGCATAGAAATTAGCTCTAAGAGCCACTCATCTGATCCGGACCCTGGGCATCGTCAAGTAAATTTCCCAAAGAGGTTACACACGAAATTACAGCTTCCTAGAGCGTAATGCATAGAAATTAGCTTTAAGAGCCACTCATCTGATCCGGACCCTGGGCATCGTCAAGTAAATGTCCTAAAGAGGCAACATACGAAATTACAGCTTAGTGTAATGCATAGAAATTAGCTTTAAGAGCCACTCATCTGATCCGGACCCTGGGCATCGTCAAGTAAATTTCCCAAAGAGGTTACACACGAAATTACAGCTTCCTAGAGCGTAATGCATAGAAATTAGCTTTAAGAGCCACTCATCTGATCCGGACCCTGGGCATCGTCAAGTAAATGTCCTAAAGAGGCTACATACGAAATTACAGCTTAGTGTAAAGCATAGAAATTAGCTTTAAGAGCCACTCATCTGATCCGGACCCTGGGCATCGTCAAGTAAATTTCCCAAAGAGGTTACACACGAAATTACAGCTTCCTAGAGCGTAATGCATAGAAATTAGCTTTAAGAGCCACTCATCTGATCCGGACCCTGGGCATCGTCAAGTAAATGTCCTAAAGAGGCTACATACGAAATTACAGCTTAGTGTAAAGCATAAAAATTAGCTTTAAGAGCCACTCATCTGATCCGGACCCTGGGCATCGTCAAGTAAATGTCCTAAAGAGGCTACATACGAAATTACAGCTTCCTAGAGTGTAAAGCATAAAAAATAGCTTTAAGAGCCACTCATCTGATCCGGACCCTGGGCATCGTCAAGTAAATGTCCTGAAGAGGCTACATACAAAATTACAGCTTCCTAGAGTGTAAAGTATAGAAATTACCTATTAAAATGATTTAACCACCGCTTCACAAATCAAACCGTTCTCGCAATATTCGGATCACCTGCTATGAATCAAATCATCGAAACACCAACTCAATGAAATCATCAGAAATTAACAAGCGGTTGCAATCATGTTCACAATATCAATTATTGAGAATGATCACCTGTGTGTACACAATTATTCAAATAACCATGCTCATAACTCAGCTTGTTGGCCACGCACTTCGCAGTAGTTAACATAATATGGTTGGATAAATCGAGAGCTTTCGAACGAATGGTCAACGAATTTTTTGGGATGAAAAACGACGAAATACCATTTCCCTAGCAACGACTCGGTTGTAAGCGGAAATCATCAGAAAAAAAACGTTGCAGATTTGCGTGTCGGAATTCACAGAACGACCCCCAGCCCTAAAACATTAAACATGTTAAAACCAATCTTTTCAGGACCTTCAAACGACAAATAGAATCGAAATTAGAAGGAATTACCTAAGTAGGTAATTTTCTGTTGTGCTGCGCGTCTACAATTACTATAACCAAGATTAACCTCCCAACCAAGTGACAACAAAACAAGCGGTATTAAGATAAAGTACGAAAGAAATGCGTGATAAATCGAGAGCTTTTCAACGAATGGAGAACGATTTTTGTCCGGTGAAAACTACAGAAGTTTCATTTCCCAGCAACGGCTAGGTTGTACGTGAAAATCATAAGAAAATTTCGTGACACTTCCGCGTAACGTTTTCGGGCAGTTAGCTCAAGGCTATGGCATGTTCCACGCTAAAAAAAAAAAAAAGTTGCAGTCATGCAGTACCTATGAGCACATTTTCATAAAAATCGTATTATGTTACATTGTGTTGGAATTTGAGCACTTTGTCAGCAATGAAATTGCTAACTACCAATTTTAAGAAGAGAAAAAAACCTCGTTGTAAACAAAAATCTGCTATTCAAACAACAATTTTGAATTTATAGATCTTTTTGCAGTTTTCATCGATTTCTTAGGAACTAGTGAGGAAATTTATGTACATTTTTCAGTCAAATTTTATCCACAAATTTTTATTTTTCTATTTCATCATTGATAAACTTGTTTTGAGTAATCTACAAAAAATATAATTTTACGATTTTCAGCCGTTTTTAGCGATTTTTAGTGATTTTTCAGCACATTTTTTAAAATAAATTTGAAAACTTTTTGTGCTCAAAAACAGCTGTCTAAGGAAATCCTTTTTAGGACGTTCTTCTGATGCTATGGCTTATGGACTAGGCTTCGTTAACCAGACGAACGCCTATTGGAATTGATCCAGGGGGTGGGAGACAACCCACGGTTTGTGTGAGCATGTGTGTGTGTGTGTGTGTCACAAATTTTGTCGACCCCAAATTTTGTCGACGCTGCCCCGGCCACAATTTTCAACCGATTTTCAAGATTCTTTCTTTGTTCGAACCCTATCCTAGTCTAGTTGTAAGATATACTCTTGAAATACGTATATTAATTTGAATGGATATAGCATTTTGTTATTAGTTTAATACTACGTTTAAATAATGTAGATTTTTGCTTCCTCACTACCGAAAGTTCGAGATATAAGTCGACAAAATTTCTGTCCTTCAAAATCAATATTTCCACTTGCTTTTCGTTCCAGAGCTTGCTGATCAATTTTGGTTTCGTATCTGCCTGCCTGTTTGTATGTGGTAAATCAGTGTCACGTGCAAAACTATACCAAGTTTCATTGCGATTCTGATTAAATTTCCAGGGATTGTGCGGGTTAGGTTCTAGACCGTCCCCTATAAGCCTGTGCGCATGCGCAAACGTAAATTTCTCATAACGTCCATTTCTCATCATCTATTGGTCTGATTAAGTTCATAATCGGTAGGTGATTGGGTAAATGTTCAAGTGAAATGTTCTATAAAATATTTCGCAATTGGTAGGGTAATGACCATTGTGTGTGCGCGAAACTAGTATCGATTGACACAGGCAACACTCCGAGCTTAATGGAACGATTTTGATGGAATTTTCAGGGTAAGTTTGTGTGGGTTAGCATCTAGACGATTCCCAATAACTTCCATCGCCGTCACATAAATAGTAGTCTGTGCGCATGCACAAACGTTAATTTATTATAACGTCGATTTCTTCTCATCTATTGGTCCGATTTCGTTGAAACTTGGGGGGTAGGTGGGAATATGTTCCATGAAAATTCCCTATGAATTATATCTTGATTCGTGAATAACTATAGCGCTTGCGCGAAACTAAAATTGATCGACACAGACAAAACTCCGAGACTAATGGACCGATTTTTATGAATTTCATAGAATGTGCGGTTTAGCTCCTAGAAGTTTCCCCTGTCGATTTCATTGCCGCTGAATTAATAGTAGTATGTGCGCATGCGCATACATTAATTTCTTATAGCGTCGATTTATCTATCATTTCGACTCGTACTACGTTTTTCAATTAATTGTATACGTCCATGCAACAATATGTGAGGAAGCTTCAGCCTGCCCGGCTTGGTAAACGTTCTTTTTAACCAATCCTATCAACTAGACGATTCCCTATTTATTCAATGCTATGTACAGAATGAATGTTTTAACTAGGTCATAATTAGGTTAATTGAGAGAATGAATTGAAAATTGCTACGTATATGTCACCCAACAATTGAACTTGAATCATCGAACGGAAGCCCCTGGACGGGTCTGTGATCTAGGGGACAAAAATTTCACTTGTGATATTCAATATGTATAAATTTATTAATAAATATCAATAGTATGACTTTATAACAGTAAGTGTTAATTTCGTAATTTTATGAATTTCTCGTGTCACTTGTCTTGTTTCCAATAACCGAAATTGAATTGATCACTCTCATGCAAAGTGCGTAATAAGCTAAAATATTTAATACTAGCCGCTCCGGCTCGCTACGCTCGCCTCCACGTCCAGCCGGGGGGCAAGCCCCCCGGACCCCCCATTAAGTTGCTCGCTTCGCTCGCAACGTGTGGCATGTAGGGAATATTGCTCGCTTCGCTCGCAAAGTCTGGCATGTAGAAAATGTTGCTCGCTTCGCTCGCAAAGTATGGCATTTAGGGGATGTTGCTCGGTTCGCTCGCAAACGGTAGATCTCTAAGGGTAGGTTCAACTTCTGTAGGGGATGATGCTCGCTTCGCTCGCAAACGGTAGATCTCTAAGGGTAGGTTTAACTTCTGTAGGGGATGCTGCTCGCTTGAGGAAGTTATACTGCCCACCCAACTTGGCAGACGTTTTTTTCAGTTGGGAATTATTACAAACAAATTAAATCTTATAAAACTACGTGGAACCACGAAAAGTTTATTCGGGGATGTTGCTCGCTTCGCTCGCAAGGTATACCTGTATATGTGTAGGACAAAGTGTGGCTTGTAGGGAATATTGCTCGCTTCGCTCGCAAAGTGTGGCATGTAGGGAATGTTGCTCGCTTTGCTCGCAAACGGTAGATCCCTAAGGGTAGGTTTAACGTGTGTAGGGGATGTTGCTCGCTTCGCTCGCAAACGGTAGATCTCTAAGGGTAGGTTTAACTTCTGTAGGGGATGCTGCTCGCTTCGCTCGCTTGAGGGAGTTATACTGCCCACCCAACTTGGCAGACGTTTTTTTCTGTTGGAAATTCTTACAAACAAATTAAATCTTATAAAACTACGTGGAACCACAAAAAGATTATTCGGGAATGTTGCTTGCTTCGCTCGCAAAGTGTGGTATGTAGGGAATGTTGCTCGCTTCGCTCGCAAAGTGTGGCATGTAGGGAATGTTGCTCGCTTCGCTCGCAAAGTGTGGTATGTAGGGAATGTTGCTCGCTTCGCTCGCAATTGAAACATGTAGGGGAGGTTGCTTGCTTCGCTCGCGAACGGTAGATCTCTAAGGGTAGGTTTAACTTCTGTAGGGGATGCTGCTCGCTTCGCTCGCTTGAGGAAGTTATACTGCCCACCCAACATGTAGGGAATGATGCTCGCTTCGCTCGCAAACGGTAGATCTCTAAGGGTAGGTTTAACTTCTGTAGGGGATGCTGCTCGCTTCGCTCGCTTGGGGAAGTTATACTGCCCACCCAACTTGGCAGACGTTTTTTTCTGTTGGAAATTCTTACAAACAAATTAAATCTTATAAAACTACGTGGAACCACAAAAAGTTTATTAGGGAATGCTGCTCGCTTCGCTCGCTTGAGGAAGTTATACTGCCCACCCAACTTGGCAGACGTTTTTTTCTGTTGGAAATTCTTAAAAACAAATTAAATCTTATAAAACTACGTGGAACCACAAAAAAGTTTATTCGGGGATGTTGCTCGCTTCGCTCGCAAGATATACCTGTGTAGGAAAAAACCGGTATTTATTACGTTGAAATGAGTCATCGACTCCCTTCAAGATTTAACTGCGTAGGCTAAGTCCCTTCCCTCGCAAGGTATACCTGTATATGAGTAGGGCACCTCGCCACCTGCTCGCACCCCAAACACGTCTTCCCAGAGCCTTCTCGCGAACACGGCAAAAATAATTTCTGATGTTAAACGCTTCTTCTTGCTTCCGCTTGCGATTTGACCAACTTAACGTCACTTTTTTTCGATATCCGATTTCGGATTCAGATTCGGCGGACCCAAAGCTGTATTTCGCCCGCGAAAACCGTTCCGAAAAACGTACCTTTATGGGGTATATTTTAATGGGAAAAAACCAAGTTTTTCGGCGGACTTTTCGAGAAAACGGGTCCGTACTCTCGCATTTTTTTAACGCATTTCCCGATACTTTTTTCGCGATCCGATCGCGCCGTCGTCTTCCTCGTAGGAAAACCTACGAAACCCGTATTTTTCCGGAATTGTCAACGGCCGTTTAGAGGGGTAGGGGAAGCGGGGAAGTCCAAAAAGCGCACATTAATTCTTACTTCGACCCCCCTCCCGCCCTACGGCCCATGGTTCGGGTGGGATTAGAAAATTTTAAATTCGCTTATACACCCTATCGGAAAATCCCAAGAAGATCCCCCCACTCGTAGATCCGGCCCACTCAGCCGTTTGGCCGTGCATAGACACGACAAACAGACAAACGGACGGAGTTTCATTCTTATTAATAGTATAGATAGATTGACAAAGAAAGCGTAATCACGGGTGATCTTTTCCTTTAAAATCACGTTCAACCCAATTCCTTCAAACGAAATCAGTGCAGATTTACATAGTGATGACAGACATACATAACATAGTGATACTCAATATGTATAAATTTATTAATATAATAAATATCAATAGTTCGACTTTATAACAGTAAGTTAATTTCGCAATTTTATGAATTTCTCGTATTTATTGTCTTGTTTCTAATAACCGAAATTGAATTGATCACTCTCATGCAAAGTGCGTAATAAGCTAAAATATTTAATATTGACAAAGAAAGCGTAATCACGGGTGATCTTTTACTTTAAAATCACGTTCAACCCAATTCCTTCAAACGAAATCAGTGCAGTGTTTTGTTTCTTGGTGATAAGAGGCACTAGCAAAACAATATCATAGAATTACATTTATCGATACGGCAAAATAGAATGAACGCCGGTTAAGAAGGAATGTGACTCAGGGTGTTGCTAAAAGAGCGTTCAGGACGGAGTTTTCGTGTTGTGTAAACAGATAACAGTGATAATATGAGCCCTTTACAGCATGGCATTTATTTTTGCCAAACGTGGCTCTAAAAAACATGGCATTTATTTTTCAAAATCCAAACTTTGTTTTTCTTTTTTATATAAATATTTTTTTCAATTTTCCCCCCCATGACCTTGTAATGACCCTTTCCTTTTCAAGCACTAATGCCTGTAATCCTCGGGCATTGGAGACCTTAAATCCTCGGAAGGGAATTCCCGGTCGTTGACTTGTGAGCTTGCCCACATGAAAAAGCCCTTGTTAGCTTGCCTCTTTTGAAAAATTTTTGAAAAAATACTTGAAACCCCAACTTTTTGCGAATTTTCCCAGAAAAAAAAAAATTTTTTTTCCACAAATTTTCAAGAAAATCAGGCGAAAAATGGCACAAACGAGGCATTTCTCCAGAAATTGGCAAAAAATGGCTTTTTACCCAAAAATGGACCAAACATGGCATTTATTCTTCAAAATACAAACTTTTTTTAAAATTTTTTTCTCCTTATTTCCCCACATGACCTTGCGATGACCCTTTCCTATTCAAGCACTAATGGCTGTAATCCTCGGACATTGAAGACCTTAATCCTCAGAAGGTGATTTCCGGTCGTTGACTTGTGAACTTGCCCACATGAAAAAGCCCTTGTTAGCTTGCCTTTTTAGAAAACTGTTTGAAAAAATACTCAAAACCCCAACTTTTTGCGAATTTTCCCTGAAAAAAAAAAAAAAAAATGTTTTTTTCAGAAATTTTTAAGAAAATCAGGCGAAAAATGGCACAAACGTGGCATTTTCCCAAAAAATGGCTTTTTACCCAAAAATTGGCCAAACATGGCACTTAAGGATGGCGCCATGGCAAAATGGCACTTGAAGGGCTCTGGCTGATAATCCAAGATAACAGAGATACTAGTGAGACTGATTGATATCTCGGAAAAAAATATACGTGCACTCATTCTAGTTTGCCGTAACATTATAATATTCCCCTTTATCATATTGTTGCCTGTACGCACTCCGATTTTATCGCTGTACTTGAAAGGCAACGTCGCCGTCAGGTTCAGCAACGTTTTCCCGTGCTGTTGCAGCAATCGCATGTTGAAGTCCACCATTGACGGCAGAGTGAAGGGACAGGCCTCTGAGAATTTTATCAAAATGTCCGCAGGCCCCTGCAGAAAATATTTCACAATATGATGTAGGAAGGGATTTAACATTGAAGTGTTCAAATCATTCTGACGAACCCAAAAGCAATTCACGATTGGACTGTATTTTGCAATAACCAGCCAAGTGTTAAAAAGCTAATTCTGAGAAAAAGGCGAAAAACACTGCAAGCCCCCTACCATTTGTAATTTGATTCATATTGATTTGCTATTGCTTTTGATATATCCATTTTGATCTGTTTTATTAGTTTATAGAAACATAAAATCACCCATATTAATTTTTCAAATTTAAAAGTTGAAAAACGGTTATAGCATAACTCATTTGCTTATTGATTGTGTTATGCAATAATCGCCTATGTAACAATAACGCTCATTTCTCCCTCGAAGTTTTCCTAGCGAGTCAACCAAGGTTGCGAAAGCTTTTTAATCGCTTTTGAAGGTTGAAAAAATCGACATTTTCTGAGCTTTGTGAACAAATTTTGTTTCGCGTTTATCTTTGTTAAAAGCGTATAGTAACTACCAAAGTATCCTAGCAATTAAAATGAAATCTTCAAAGATTTTGATTAAATTTGCAATTGTTGTAGTTTGGACTCTTGATGTTACCTCACTATTTTCATCCAAATCACAGTAATTTTAGTAACTGCACATGCGCAAATATGTTTCTTAAAATCTTTGTTTAGGAAGCAGGTATTCAGCCGATTTCATGGAAAACGTGAAAAAATAGTCTCCTACTATTTTAATCTCATTTTGTTTGCTGTGTTTTCAACTTAGTTATTTAATATTTTTGTACATCCATTCAAATTAGAAGATTGAATTTCAAAATTTTACCCACTGATTGTTGAACACCTAATGCTATAAAATAAACAGCCATATGGAGAAAGTTAATTATTGAAGTATCGTATACAGCAGTAATTGTGAGGTTGAAATAGTAACCAAGCCATCATAGACGCTTTTTGGAAAACACGAATTGGCTAAACGAAGCAAACCAAATCGACTTTGCCTATTATTGCAAAACAAGCTCACAGAGTGACTATGTTATGCAATAACAGTTTTGACATGGATATGTCTTTGCTCTGGGGGGTCAACCAAAAATTTTCGAGACGCAAAAAATATGTCACAATTTCTAATGATGTTCACGTACAACCAATCCGTTGCTAGGGGAATGGAACTTCCGTAGTTTTCATCGCACAGAAATCGTTCGCCACTCGTTGGAAAGCTCTTGATTTATGTGATAAATGTTCACATCTCAAGCTACCAATTTCCCCCTCCTTACGTACCTGGCTACATTCCTAAACTAAGTTGATTGGACTATAAACAATTTTAATAAGCCGGTTACAATATTCTTAACGCATCATTTACTCCACTCCATAGGAAACATTATCATCCTCTTGACAACAGTCGACTGTAAACAACAACTCATTGTAGTGGCTTCTCTCCACAGTTATTTTCAACATTTTCTATTTCTATAAGTAAGCCTAGATGGTTATTGCAAAACACGGTCCAATTGTTCATTAATGCTGCATATCTTTACAAGCGAAATTCCAAGGCATCTTCATCAGTGTTGGGCATAATCTTATCGTAGAATACGAATACGATTGTAATCGCGATAATTATTTGTTGATTCTGAGTCAACTGCAATTATATTCGCATTCATGTAAGCGTATTCGTCTGTCGACGATTACACGAATACAACCCATAAAAACGCTGCAAATTATTTCACAAAGGTTTATTATTTTTTCAATTGAGTATGATCGTAGTTTTAGTTGGCTAGCGTACGTCATAAGGCCCGTCCAGACTCCTCGGCGTGTCCTACTTCGAGTTGCCACAACCTATACTTCTATAATTATATACGCATGTTTATATTTTTCGATTTGAGCTCCTATCTATTCAAATAGTTATTGCCTTAATAATGTCATTATCTAAGTACGTACGAAAAGTCGAGAGGATATGTTATTAAATATGCGTAGGAAAAGCATTGGTATTAACACACAAATATGACCTAGAAAAAAACATATATTCATGCCTCGAAGGAACGCTGTACCCACTTCATGGTGCCACGGTGTATTATAAGTAATAAACACACGTAAAAGTAATAAATATCCATTCTCCTACACCCCTCTGCTACGCCCCTGGTCACTCCAGCCACCACAAGGTGCCGCGGCGCCTCCTCTCACTCCACCCCCGCTCGCCCCCCCATCTACACCAACCGTGATCCCCTGCCAAGCGTGCCAGGCGTGCTCGCGTGAGTAAGTCTAACACTCAAACCCTCGAAAAAGACACTTTTTCGCCCGTTTTTGGCCCATAGCATGTATGCGAGTAAAGCGATCGGGATGGTTAAACGTTAGGACCAACCAGACTCCAAATGGAGTCTATGTGCGAAAGAACGGGTTTTTTAAGTCAATTCTTAGGCGTTTTACGGCGGACGGCGGACGGACATTTCAAATTTGGATTCTACGCACCTTGAAACGTAAAGTGACAAAGTTTGAGGGGGGGTTATAAAAATTTTTTGCTACACGATCACATAGGCTTATTATTGGAAATAATAAACCAAAATGCGTCAAGGTCATCAATTTCAATAGGGCGTCCCTCCTATAATATGCGAAGCCTTGCTAATATTACCTAGTTTCAGAGGGACGTCCTTAAAGCGAATTCAGCTATTGGAGCCCAGCTTATTTGTCTCAAATCTATTTCAATAGGACGTCCCTCTGAAGTTAATATTAGCAAGGCTTCGCGTATTAAAGGAGGGACGCCCTATTGAAATTTATGACCTTGACGCATTTCTTATGGGTTGTATTCGTGTAATCGCCCGACAGACGTACCTATTATGATTACACGAATACAAATATAATAGCAGTTGACTCAGAATCAACTAATGATTATCGAGATAACAATCGTATTCTTATTCGACGATAAGATTATGCCCAACACTGCCCTTTATTAATTTAACTGCCCTTTAATTACATATTCACATAAATTAACAATACTTCTGCGAATTATTACAAATTATTATTTGTGTATTAGATATCCCTTCTACGCCAATCATTTTACACAATTTTTGTAAAAAACAAATATATTGCAATGGCTCCAAACTGTTTAAAATCAAATTTTTCTTCACTAAAATCCGTTTTGAAGTATTTGAAATCAATCCTAGAGTGTAACGTTTTTTCATATATGTAGGTATCATTCTAGACGATAACTCTCCTTAAGACTGAGATAAAAATTACGTTCTTGAGCCAAATAATCAAGCTTTTCAAATGAAAGGAGGAGTTTATTGGCCACTATTTTTTGAGCACATTAAATTGGTCAAATTTCAAAAAATGTGCTGAATAAATCTCTAAAAATTGCTAAAAACGGCTGAAAGTTGTAAAATTTATATTTATTAGCAGAATATTGCTCAAATAAAGTTTATTAAAATAGAACATTGAAAAATATATGCACAAAATAATGCTGAAAATTTTAATTAAGTTCCATTGAAATTTCCTTTAAACAACAAAATCAATGAAAAATCTGCAAAAAAGATAGAAATCCAAAATCTCTTTTCAAATAGCAGATTATTATTTAGAAAACGTTTTATGCCATAAAATAAATAATTAAAAATTTCTATGCACTCAAAAGCCTCAAATTTCAAAACAATTCAACACTATACAATAATACGGTTATATACGAAAATTCGCTCATACGATCATACGATCATACGATCATGCTGCATGACTGGAACTTTTTTGATATTGATTTTTGAAACAGTGTATTAAATTATATCAACTAAGTTAATCAGTCATGGATTTACTGATGCTGATGGGTCTTCATGTTGCAGCTGTGTGTTAGAAGGGATGTATAATACAGAAATATAAAAAAACCAGGTGTGCTAAAAACCACACGGGAGAACCAGGTGTGCTAAAAACCACACGGGAGAAGTGTAAACTTCTATGACGATTTTCTGCTAAATATAATAAATATAAAATATATTATGGAAATGATTTTGGTTGCCGAAAAAATCTTTCCACCCTATTGGGAAAGTAAAATTGGACATTACTTTCCACTCTGTTGGGATGTTGGGAAAGTAAAAGTGGACAGGCTCTGCCCCTGGACCCTCGGTAACTTTCCGCCTTGAGCCTTCTGCTAAAATGCTAAAACATGGAACATGCTTTCTTCCCGCTGAATCGTAAATGTAAATACGAGTAAATTTAAAACTACGACATAAATGTTTTAAAAATCGAAATTAGAACAGAGTACCTAAGTAGGTAATTTTCTGTTATGGTGCGCGTCTACAATTACTATAAGCAAGATTAACTTCTCAACCAAGTGACAACAAAACAAGCGGCATTGTTTACTATATCCATTTATAACATAAATAAATATAAAACTACGACATGAATAGAAGAACAAGTACGAAAGAAATGCTTGATAAATCGAGAGCTTTCCAACGAGTGGAGAACGATTTTTGTCCGGTGAAAAATAAAGAAGTTTCATTTCCCCAGCAACGGCTTGGTTGTACGTGAAAATCAAAAGAAAAAGAGCCACAGTTCCTTTGAGCCTGACGGCTAAAATTAAAAAACATGAATATGCTTTAGCCGTTCATGACTCACTCCTCGTCGATTCTCTGAACCCGACCCCCCATCGGCCTCTGAACTCTGTTTATCATTCTGCCATCAATCCTAAAACATGGAATCATGTTTTAGCTCCTCGCTCTCACTTTATTATAGAAATGATCACGACCATTGAGCTCTTGTGAGATGATGATCTCCTAATAGAAACTCGCGAGTAAACATTCACTTTATTATAGAAATGATCACGACGATTGAGCTCTTGTGAGATGATGATCTCCTAATAGAAACTCGCGAGTAAACATTCACTTTATTATAGAAAGAGGCTAAAGAGGCTACATACGAAATTACAGCTTCCTATAGTGTAAAGTATAGAAATTACCTATTAAAATAATTTAACCACCGCTTCACAAATCAAACCGTTCTCGCAATATTCGGATCACCTGCTATGAATCACATCATCGAAACACCAGCTCAATGAAATCATCAGAAATTAACAAGCGGTTGCAATCGTGTTCACAATATCAATTATAGAAAATGATCACCTGTGTGTAAACACTTATTCAAATAACCATGCTCATAACTCAGCGTGTTGGCCACGCACTTCGCAGCAGTTGACATAATATGGTTGGATAAGAGCTTTCGAACGAATGGTCAACGAATTTTGTAGGATGAAAAACGACGAAGTACCATTTCCCTAGCAACGACTCGGTTGTAAGCGGAAATCATCAGAATATTTGGTAACGGTTTTCGAGTTATGCTAGAGCCAGAGCAAAGACAGCGTGACGTGACGGTAAAATCGTATTCACACCCCGCTAAATTTTTCGACGCGGTGCGCCTATAGAAGTTTACACTTGAAAATCGTCTGATCATTTTGGACGTTTTTACAATGATGTGATAACAAAAGTCCCAGTTAATATGATGCAGCACTATTTATATTTGGATTTTTACATGTATTACCATTGAGGGTCCAGGTGTGATCCCTTGCAGGGCCTGCAAAATGAGGAAGATGTGGACAACTATCCAGAGATTCATTTCTGAGCGCGATGCTAATGAATTCACCAGGTCGGCTGAGGGGTCCTTAACGTTGAGCACAACGCCGCTGATGGCTCTCAATTTCCTGAAGCCATTTCCCTAATTGAATTACCTAAAAATCTAGAGTTCCCACGTTAATGTAGGCTTCGAAATTCCCATCCGTACTGTGAATCTCATTAATGAATAGATGGAGGCTAACGAATGATGGTTATGTTTGTCTTGGCCCTGCAATTCCTCTGTTACATTCTTTGTCACCAGGTAAGTTCGAATTTTCACTCTCGCAATGTCCTGGAGGCGAAAATATTTACGTGCGCGGCCTAGGACTAGATTTTATACAGAAACTTCGAGGGTTCAACAGGTTGGTTGGAATGACCCCAAATACGAGGGTAATTCGTAAATATTCTCCGTGAATATATAAATGAATAAGATTTGTTGGTTTGATATTAACGATTTGACCTCTTGTAATTTTTTGTTCTTCAATTGGAACAAGTTCATCTATTATACTCTCAAGATCTCAAATCATTTGAATTATTGGAAGATCTTTGCTTGAGTATTCTATGCCAAATTTCGGGCCTAAGCTTAGGAATTCTGAAATATCCACAGGAACTTCGATATCAGTAAGGTTTGTGAGCCATCCTCTATTTAATGTTTCCAAATGTGTATACTTACCTATCAGAGCATGATACTTCTCAATCTGGGTTTGTTTAACCTCTCTGAACATTAGTTTATATACGTTGTTTTGTTGACCCATGTACTCCACAAAGATGTGTAAATCTACAGTATCTCTAAATTCAGTGATTAGACTCCTACGGTTTTCCTCTAGTTGTTTGAGTTCCCATATATACATACTTTGATTTCCATAGATAAATAATGTTTTTTAAATGTGGTAACCATATTTTCAATTTGATTAATTTTTATTAATCAATTTGATTTGATTTTGAACAAAGCAGTCAAGAAACCAAACCTTATCCTTATATATGAATGAAGGCCCTGGAATGTAGGACTTTGGAGGGGATTAACTCGTACTCGTACAATATTATAAAGTATGGAAAAAATGAATACGTATGAGATGTAAGGATTCTGACCTGATCGAGTGCCCACTTCTTTCTTGTTGCTGGGGGGTCACGCAGACATATTATACATCGCCAAATATCGCCATCTTTAGATCAGCAGAAATGTTGGAAAAGTTGGTTTGGAGTCATTAATCTGTTTTTATCAAAGATAAGCGAGTTTACATGTTTTGAAGCTTGCCGTTCAAGTGTTACTGTTGTCGAAATTTTGTGGTAACAGTTTTTCATACGTTTATGTAAACTGTTGAGCATGACGACGGAGAAAAATCATTTAACTTTAATTTGAACCCATTATTTCATATTTTTTTTAACGAAAACTTTAGTTCTTGAGGATTGTGGTTTTTTATTTCCAATAATAAGCCTATGTGATCGTGTAGCAAAAAATTTTTATAACCCCCCCCCCCCCCCCCTCAAACTTTGTCACTTTGCGTTTCAAGGTGCGTAGAATCCAAATTTGAAATGTCCGTTCGCCGTCCCCCGTCCGCCGTCCGGGCCATAAAAGGCCTTAGAATTGACTTAAAAACCCGTTCTTCACATATACTCCATTTGGGGTCTACCTAGTTGGTCCTAACGTTTAACCATCCCGATCGCTTTACTCGCATAGATGCTATGGGCTAAAAACGGGCGAAAAAGTGTCTTTTTCGAGGTTTGAGTGTTAGACGCACGCCTGGTGGTCACGGTTGGTGGTGAGGGGGGTGAGCGGGGGGTGGAGTGAGAGGAGGCGCCGCGGCACCTTGTGGTGGCTTGAGTTACCAGGAGCGTTGCAGAGGGGTGTAGGAGAGTGGATATTTATTACTTTTACGTGTTATACCCGTAGTACCGTAGGTACTTACATTTGTAAAACAAGAAATACAACTTTCTTTATCACAACAGTGTATCATTTACATTACCTATTTAATAAATATTTTATCAGGTGGGGGGGGGGGGGGGGGGGGGGGAGTTTGGTGGGGGGGGGGGGGCTCGAGTCGTTGCGCTTGGGGGGGGGGGGGTACCCCTGGCTAAACGAATGAATTTCTTTGGTTTTCGGACATTGATTAACTATAATACCTAGTGCCTAGTTCAAATAAAGTCTCATTCACCATCACATCGGTATCGTTGGGTATCTACAACCAATAATCGCGCTGGCGGGCATGATTATCGCTACTATTAAGTTGAAGTGACACTTTGTATCGAGTTTTGTAGGAGTTGCGCCCGGGCCGTGGAAAATGGGTAAGAGTGCACGAGTGAACCCGGAATGTATGAGTGCACCCGAAATTGATGAATGGGTCATGGAGTATGATTGAACATAGTAAGCATATAAAGTAAACCACAATTATAATGGTCATTAATGATATCACAATTGTCATTCGTTCAGGGGGAAAATGTTCGATGATTTTGGACAAACGTCTCTTATAAACTGAAAACGAGTAGTTTTCTTCTCCTCATAACGGCGAATAACTTTCTCAAGCCACTGTTCCTTGACTTTCACCCTATTTTTCCGTGGATCCTGTGTGGTAGAGGTGGCCAATTTGGCGTACACATCACATTGGTACGACACAAGAGCGTCGCAATATATATTCGAGTAGGGTGGAGGGACCAGTGTTTGACATGGACCCATTGTCTCTCCAATCTCATCTCACAATCATCTCACCAAAAAGTTTAAATAATAAGGTATAAAAGTGTTTTACGGGCTTGATCCTTTTTAATTTTGTGACAAAATACCTTCTACGTGAAGTATTAAGGCGGAAAATGGTTCCAAGTGAGATTTTGTGAAATCTGGAGAAGTTTACCCAACATAACCTCGTGTTATCATTTCTTTATTGCAGTTTCTTGTGATTTAGCTAAGGAGGTAAGTGTTTTATTTTGTTTCACCATGCCTTCCACATTTTCAAATTCGATAGTTCCCATGGTTTTTCTCAATCAGTTTTTGTGTAGATTGCATTTATGCTATGATTTTTTGGAAATAAACAAAAATAACCTGTTGAAATGCAAATGTCAATTACTAGTCCTCAAACACACAGTACTGTCAATTACTGAACCTTTTCCAATTTTCCCTCTCCTACATTTTTTTACATTCTAATTGAAGGTTAAATCATAATAAAGTAGTTCCTAATCAAATTTTGACGAAAATCAAATGCTGGACCAGTGTATGACATGGTTGAAAGTGATGTCAAACACTGGTTCAATAAATTGTCAATCACTGAGTCGGGAAGGTTTCAGTCTTTGACAGCTACCAGCACTAGTGTTTGACACGTTCTCATAATTTCTTAGTTACCTAAGATGCTTTTTGGCTAATATCCACTTCTATATTATACAGGTTTAAATACTTAATATGGCTCCCTCTAGAAGAAAGGTAAAAAAAAAAAAAAATAAATAAATAAATGAAATAAAATAAAATAAATAAATAACAAAGCAAAAGAAAGGCTTGAAAATGAAATGAAAATGTGTGGCAGAAATGAAGCGGTGATGTGATGAAATCCAAGATGTGGATAAACCGTTCGCGTAAACTTATTACAGTAATCATAGTTCACCTAATGAATCCAAGACCTAATTGAAAATAGAGAAATAATTAAAATCAACGCGGAAAATAACTACAAAGGTTCAAAATTGAATCCATACAGGCAATTAGAGTAGGGGGGTTGCACCGGCTTGTGATATATGCGAGAAGCAATTTCATCATTCCTGTTTGGGACTTGGAGAAGCCGAGCATAAGGAGTAAAATCTAACTGCGTGTGACGAGTGTAGTTCCCTAGCTAATTCGATGGAACTTCATTTTTAGTGAATCTCAATTCATTGTTCAAACACTTCAGCTCAATGTTACATAGATTCCAGTCATTCTTGTTTATTTTATTGATCTCCAATTATTCTTGTCAGCAGCTATTTTTACTTGTTCGAAAAAACCTCAGACGGTTCCGATTTAGGAGAAGTTTAAGACTGATTTTAAATGTATAGTTAAACATGGATCTCTATTCGTTCTTTTCATTTGTTATTTATTGTTAATATTTATATACAATTCAATTATAATTGTACAACACTGAGTTAAAATACTCAATTTATTTATTTAACTGTTTAAATAAACGTTTTGTTAATACAAGGAATCATTTATTGCAGAAGAACAGGTGCAACCAAAAATTTGGCTGTCAAACACTGGGTCAAAAAATTGATTTCGAAAAAACTACTCGTAATTTGTGATGCTTTATGGCTTGAACTAGTGATTTTTCCAATTATGAGCAGTTTGGGGACATCCTGATGCAGCAATAGATGTAAGTCTCAAGTTTGAACAAATGAAAAAACATAACTTAATTGCTTGTAAAAGTCGAAATTTCTCTTAAGGTATCAAACACTGGTCCCTCCACCCTATACTGAGAAAAATACTCGGTCGCTGAGATTATTGCTGAGTTATCGGATCGAGCGGTAGAAGTGGTACTGACATAATAAGGAGTGGCTGGTGACATAATATCTCCGGTCTGGTCAAAGATGAACAATTTGATGAATCCACGTATGAGTTTTACGAGAGGTACCTAACGGCGCGAAAGGTAAGCGGATATTAATCAACAACAAACAGGCAGAAATTAGACGGGCGTAGATAAAACATTGCCGCCAGAAATGCGTTGGTTTACTGATTCATCCTGGGTTCGGGTGCACTCGTACAATCTGACGAGTTGTTATCAACTACTTTCACCGCCGCTGGGTGCACTCATGCCCCGACCCCTTAGTATTACTACAATATTACTTTTGCAAAACAAAACTTTGAAAAGTGGCTTTATAACCACGAATTAGGTTGACGTAAGACGGCAAACGTCTTGTGAAAAATAGGTTGGTTGAGTTGCGATTTACTGACATAAGTGCATGGCCGATCTTGACTGAAACACTAAACTACTCCAGGCGTGACGTCACGATAATATCGGCTACAGAAAGAATCGGAAGCAAAATGGACTGTTCTTTGACGGTCGAAATTTGAGGGGACTGATTGAAATGAGTCCCATTTCTTGCTTTAAAAATTATCAGTACTATCCTGTCATTGACTGAGGGCCTATCTCCCCGTTTTTTGCCTTGTTTTTTCCAGATGATTCTATGAGAGGGATATTGATCCTGAATGAATTTCCTCAATTCTTCGAAATCGCTGGTTTTTTTCAGTCTGTTCTACATTTATCAATCAGCATGACAAAAACCCGCATTGTTGACAGGAAAAAACATGCTCGAAATCTAAGTTCCTCTTAGAGATTATTTTTAAACGCTTTGTTTTCGAGTTATTCATTCTTTAAGAATTTTTTCGTGATTTCGACCTTAACTCACTTAAACGGCCATGAATCCCTCAATTACCTGAGAATATTCAATTTCCCATCTTCCCAATGTACCATAAACAATTTTTTAAGATGGTTCAATCCGTTAAAAATCAATCTGAAAACTGAATTTTGTCAAATCTTCAGAAAGACCACTTTTTTCATACTCTGTCGGTCCAATGAAATTCAACATGTCAAATCCAGCCTCTAAAATTTGCGGCAAAACTTCAGCTTTCCAGCGGTATAGTGAATTTTACATTTACTATACTGAATATGAGTCAAAATTATGTTTGAATGTTGAAAAACATGGGGTTTTCTATGAAATCGAGGATTTTTGTGAAAAATAAACCTACATGAAAATACGACTTTTTGGCCAGTTTCTATTTTTTACGCTGAATCGAATGGTAACACTTGCAGATCTCCCCAACTCCGTTACAACCGACTTTTACCCATTAACTCACGAATTTTTAGTTTATTTGTATGCTCAATTTATGTATCTTTAAGGATAAAACTAGTTAGTCGATGTGTAAAACTCTACTGTGTTACTATTCAATTCAGCGTGAAAAAATACGTAGAAAACGGCCCCAGAATCGTATTTTTGAAGAGGGTCATTTTCCAAGAAATACTTAACCTCTAAATACTTAACATTGAAAAACCATGGTATTCAACAAGCAAATATACTGTTCTGCCCTCATGTGCTAAGTAAAAGTAACAAGTAACTATACCGTTGGAAAGCTGAGATTTCGGACCTGTTTTTCATTTCAAGAACGCGGATTTGTATTGATGATGTAATCAACGTGTAATAGACTGAAAAATCCAGCGATTTTTAAAAAATTGAGGAAATTCACTTTTAGGGACAAATTTTCTCCCATAGCTGGAAAAAATGTATTTTGTTTTAGGGAGATAGAAGATGTAACGCTCTTTCTAACGTTACCCTCAAATTTGAATTCACACGCAAATTAAGGGAATTATAACCAATTAAGGTAAACCACTCACACCAATCACACCACCACACCAATCACCATCACCAATCACAGGTAAAGCCCACGTAAACACTAGGTAGCTAGCGGCCTAGGATAACTTCTCGTTGGCTGTTAATCAACTCACATTTACCTGCAAGATACCGCTATCTGCTTGGTATCCTTACCTGATACTCATATCCCTCAGTTAGCGATTTATCCTGGAGGTTAGTTGTGTATAACGTGTAGAAAATGCACCTATTTACGAAGTTGAAGTTTCATGAAGAAAATTGTAGAAAATATGTATTTTAAAAATTTTGGATCCATCAAAATAGCTTTATTATCCACATTAATTCAACAATATACAGCACACTATCATACCTACCAACGAAATTTCAAATAAGTATCATATGTAATAGACTTACGCCTTATTTCTATTTCACATACTTAATTTTCAAGGGCATTGTTCCCAAACTCAGGGCATCGTTCTCTATTTCTCAAGTCCCCATAGTGGGCACCTTCCACTGTAAGTCTCCAAAGTTGAGCAAGTTAATTCCCCAGAGCATAGTTCCCACTTTCGTAAGTCCCCAAAGTGGGCAGCTGCCTACTGTAAGTCTCCTGGTTGAGCAAGTTATATTATTCCCGATTGTTCCAATCTTTGATTGGGGGTTAACTACCTAAAGAATACTTCATATGAAGATTCATTGACAATCCATCGTGTTTTAATTTAACCTTTTTATCCTCAATCGCCAATGCAGCTTTTTATTAGTGAGCATCAGTTCACAACCAGTAAACTATTCCACCTGGTTTATATACTTGCTCTTCAATCAAGTATGTTTTTTAAGGGGGGGAGTGTGACAGTTCCCCCGCGATCCAAGGGGATGCGCAGCAGGGCATACCTAGTTCCCACTTTCGTAAATCCCCAAAGTGGGCAGCTTGCCCTGGGGAACTAACTTGCTCAACTTTGGAGACTTGCAGTGGAAGGTGCCCACTATGGGGACTTAAGAAATAGGGAACGATGCCCTGAGTTTGGGAACAATGCCCTTGAAAATTAAGTATGTGAAATAGAAATAATATGAGGGGAAAATTGAGAAATTAATAATCAAGAACCAATGAAAGTATTCATGTATCCAAAGGAGTATAATGGGTATTCCTTCTGGAAACCCGGCCCATGTTTCTTCTAAAAAATTAACACCCCAAAAATAGTGGATCGGATTACTAGGCGTCAGCCGTGCATAATCCTAACCACGCTCTGCTACCATGTAATAAACTTAGGCCGCCCCAGAGGTGCAATGGGGGCCTAAATCCACACTCATAGATAGAGAGGGGTGTGACAGTACCATAAGAGATACAACTCGTACTAATAGCATATATGTGCTACGTTCGGAGAAGAAAGGTTTTCCAGTTCTTGGATCACCCTTCCATCGCCAAACGCAGGCTTTCGAGAACACGGGAAAAAAGCGCCCGACGCCCGTTGGGAAACAGCGGAGCGACGGCAGCGCATTCCCTTGGATCTCGCGGGAACTGTCACACATAATATAATAATAGCAAATAAACACTTCGGTGCTCCTGTGTTTTTATATACCTAGGTAATACGGCCGAATCGAAACTTGGATCAGCCTAACAAAACTCATCTGGGCTTCAGAGGTAACTATAATATAATTTTCCATCTTTTTGTTATCCAACAAAGAATTCTTCAGCCTTTCGTTTTTAGGTTGTTCCTCCAGTTCCTTTCTGTATGCTAGCCTAGAAACTGAACAGAAAAGGTCAAGGAAAAATAGATCGTAGGCAAGATTAGCTCAATTTCTAAATTTTCCTACGTAGTTTGGAAGATAATTTATAGTTCTAGGGGACTTTTATGCTCCACAACTTCCGTACGCAGGCGAATTCCGTAGAGCACTTGTACGGGTGCGTTGCTATAATTTACTCGTATCAACGACCAACTCACTTCGTTCTCCGTGTGTTGTGTTGAAGCTAAAGATTATATCTATCTACTTTTTGCCCACGGACATACGAAGAAGAAGGAAAAATACCATTGTTAAGGCTGTTTTGTAGGGAAATCATTGTTGTTGTTGTGGTACCCCTATTTCCCACAGACGAGGTTATCTGAGCAGTTAGCTACCTGTAGGTTGGAGGTAGCTACCTGCGGGGACAAAGTTGACTGAAAATGTCCTATCAAATTTGTTCGATAGGTTGGGGTGAACTCGAGGTATCTACGTGAGGTTTGCCTGGAAGTTATCCCTGTAGTTGATAAACGGGCCCTAAGTCTGGTATAATAGGCCTAGGCCTCAGTTCATCTTTAAATATTCGGATTTATCGTAGTTTTTTAACGTTTGGATTAGGTAGTTTGTATTTTTTTTGTAAATAGTATTATGCTTTAATCGACAATATGCAGGTTTGTGAATATGAAAGCGTACGTGATTTAAAATCATGAAAAAAGCCATTGAATATTTATATGAACGTTTGTCGGTTTTTTATACAGTCTTCGTATATTCAACAAGTACCTACCTACTATAAATTAATATTAAAACTATAAAATAACATGAAATCCTTGGCTGTTGCCCCTCCATGAGAAATGACTTTTCAAGTATGTCTGATGTTAAGTATTTAAGCGTATTTTTTGAATCTAGGATGAAATGGCAAACACAAGTGGCCCGTAATAATAAAAACTTACGGAAGCTTACATTTATATGTTGTTAACAGATTACGATCACTGCTGTCCAGATCACTTCTTAGAATTATCTACTTTGCTCTTACCCAATCAATTATTCTTTATGCTTTGGCTTCCTGGGGAAGTGCTTGTGCCACGACACTGAACTGAAACCGATAATTTTGACTCAAAAAGCCCTTATTCGAATAATTTCCAATAGTAGCTATTTAGCTCATACCTTGCTTTTATTCAAAGAAATGAGCATTTTCAACTTACCCAATTTAATTTATTAAACTTGGTTCAATTAAACAGATCTTGAAGGAGGGCTCTTTTAATTTCCCTAACACCAGACTCCTACTCGATTTCAACGGTCGGGGCACATGGCACTTCCTAAATACCGCACAACTGCGGAGCAAAGTATCTATAGGTACAAGGGCATAAAAGAGTATAATTTGCTCCCGTGGAATTTAAAAAATAAATTATTTGATCGCCCTCTTCAAATTAATAAGTTGTTGAAATCCTTCTGCATTAACAATCATGACCTATATGAATAATCAGAATATTATTGTATTCTGATTACTAGAAAAATAGGTAACGTAATTTGTATGTATTTATTTCTTGAGTGTATCTATTTATTGTACTTATTTATTTCTTGAATTATAGGTAACGTAAGTTGTATTTTATTAATTTCTTGATTCGCGAATGAATAGCGACTCTTCTCCCTAACACGGGCATTCGCCCACACAGGGGAATAGTTTCTGTCGTATGTTTTGAATTCGTTCATTGTGCATTCATTTGTACCTACCTACTTAATTGCGAAATACAACTTTTAGCCAATTTTCTTAGAAAATAAAGCTATTGCAATGGCTCCAAAAATTTTAAAATAAAAATTTTCAAAAATTTTCTTCATCGAAATCTGTTTTGAGGCATTCTGAAATGATTTCTGGATTTTAACGATTTTTTATATGTATATGTCATTCCAGACGATAACTCTCGATAGAATTGAGATAAAAACTTCGTTCTGTCGCCAAAAAATCAAGCATTTCAAAAGAAAGGATGAGTTCGTTGGACAACAATTTTTGAGCACATTAAATTGGTCAAATTTCGAAAAATGTACCCAAAAAATCACTAAAAATGGCTAAAAACGGCCAAAAATCGGTAAATTTCTATTTTTTGCAGAATTTTAGTCAAAACTAAATTTTCAACGATTAACTAGGACATTAAAAATTTTTGCTCAAAATTATGATGAAAAACGTACTTAAATGTCATTAAAATTTGCTAAAATATCTATAAAAACTGCAAAAAAATTTAAAAATCCCTTTTGAATCAGTGGAATTTTATTTAGAATAAGTTTTTTTTTCCATAAAATTGGTTTTTAACCATTTCTGTCAACTAAAATTGCTCCAATTTCAATGCAATTTAACATACTATAGTACGATAGATAGTTTATGAAAATTCGCTCATACGATCATGCTGCATGACTGGAACTTTTTTCATTTCACTTAGCTACGACACTGCAAAAAACCGATAAAACAACAAAGACACCTTGTGTCCGACACGACTGCCTTCATAGGCAACAAGGGAATAGCAAATCGGTAAGGTCATTGTTTACGTGCTGCGCTCTCTCTCATGGAGCCCCGTGGAAATGTGGTTGTGGCTCCTTCACAGCTCAACAGGTATTAGATTGAGCGTCGCCAGATATAAATATTGTAGCCATGGCAACAGGTTGGTGCGACGTCACGCGGTGACCGCCCCCTCCCGGCCGCCTTCCGGAGGCCGTGGAATGCGCGAGCTCCTTGTCGAACGTGATCTCCTGGTAGCTTGGGATCGCGGGTTTCTGCCTTGGAATGCCGGAACGCGGGGTCGGATTATCCCGCGGCTCATCCCCCCTCCCCTCCCAACGATAGCGCCGCCCCCCCCCCCCCCCCCTCTTCACACCCTCCCCGCCAGCCACCCCTCCTCGCCACCCACATTTCACAATTTGACACCGTAATAGGATCGAATTTAGGGGGGGTCTTGCATCCAGCCAGAGATTGACGGTTACTTTACGTTATTTGATATGCTGAATCCGAATCCGAGGTCCGTTTTTAAGCAAATTTAATGAATTTTAAGTACATTTTACAGCATAATTTTGTACATAAATTTTTGAATGTTCTATTACATAGTTAATGAACTTTATTTGAGCAATAATCAACAAAAAATATCAATTAAACGATTTTTAGCCGTTTTTAGTCATTTTTAGTGATTTGACATGGATATGTCTTTGCTCTGGGGGGTCAACCAAAATTTTTCGTCATGCAAAAGTTGATGTCACGATTTTCCAAACCAATGATTTTCACGTACAACCCAGCCGTTGCTAGGGGAATGGAACTTAAGCAGTTTTCATCGCACAGAAATCGTTCGCCACTCGTTGGAAAGCGCTTGATTTATGTGATAAATGTTCACATCTCAAGCTACCAATTTCCCCCTCCTCACGTACCTGGCTACATTCCTAAACTAAGTTGATTGGACTTTAAACAATTTTCGTTTGGTGGAAACTAAATTTTGCGATGACACATGATTCAGTTTGGGGAAAACTGAATCAATATTAATATATAAAATCTGATATTAATATTTAATATTTACTGTCAACTGCTTGTTGTTGACATCATTTGGGGAGTTAATAACATGTGGAGGAGAGTCTAGATATGACCCGTTTTCAATAAGACTTTCCGTCACCTTCCTAATGTTATGATGCACAAATCATCTGTAGGAGCAGATTTGCGTATGACATCATATTTGTACTAGACTCGAATCAGTAGTTGCGCTCAACGAATTCGGATTCGTGTTTTTTCAAAAATAGCCTTTGGTTGTGCTTAATTATTAATTTAGATCTCTTCAAGTAGTGCAGAAGTCTTTTACAACAAAGAATGCTTGGCTGAGGAACAGAAAATTACCAGTATGAAGAAAGTGCTCGAGACACTCAAACCGGCTGGAGGAGCTAAAAAAATGAAAAATCAGGCTATCATGAACATCAAAATGATAGCGTGTATTGGAGAAATAACTAATAGTATGTATATATATATGCTTTTTGTGCCTCCAAGAATAAGAAAATAAATTTTTTATCCTACATTTCGTCGCCTACAGTCCAAAGTTAAGGGATTTGTTTACAACTCTCGAGGACAACCGTTATGAAATCCCCAATCAAAGACCATGTAACATGGTATCTGCTTGTAAAGCAGATAGTGGAACTCGTTTATGAGTTTCTTATAGTTGCATTTTTTTTTTTTTTTTTTTTTGAGTACATTTTTGCTTCCGAGTCTACCTAAAGAAAGCATTGTTTTCACTTTCTGAGGAAACAAATGTTTGGTCTCCAAAATCAAAATTTCCACTCGCATTTTACGTTTTAGACCATTCTAAATAACTTTGGTTCCGTGTCTGTGTCTGTCGTGTGTCCGCAAATCCTTATAACAAGCTTATTTTCCAAAGTTTTCATCCGATCTGGATGAAATATTTAGGGAATGTGCGGGCTAGGGGGTAGACGGTTATCAGTGTCTATGCCTATCAGTGTCATTGTTGCCAAATCAATATGTACTTCACTCGTAAATACTTCACGTAAATTCTACCAAGCATAATTTTCTCACGCCCTAGTCGTCAGATATCGCTCAAATTTGGATGATAGTTGGGGGATGACAATTTGATCATATATCAATTTCAACATGATTGTATCATTAATAGCTACTGCGCATGCGCCAGTATGGAATCCTTGTAACAAGCTTATTTTTCACAGTTTTTATCCGATCTGGATGAAATTTTCAGGGAATGTGCGAGCTAGAGTGTAGACCGTCCCCTATCAGTTTCATTGTTGCGAAATTAATACTCCACTCTGCGCATGCGCAAACGTAAATTCTACCAAGCATAATTTTCTCACGCCCTCGTCGTTCGATCTCGCTCAAATTTTGATGATAGTTGGGGGATGACAATTTGATCATCCCATATCAATTTCAACATGATTCTATCATTAATAGCTACTGCGTATGTGCTTATGTGAAATCCTTGTAACGACCGTAATTTCCACTGTTTTCATCCGATTTCGATGAAATTGTCAGAGAATACCCGGGTTAGGTCGTATGGGTGATATTCTCGAGACCGCGAAGATTTTGTGGATTACCTATCTAGTTTTAGAACTGTTCTTTGAATCAATTGAAACTAAAAATCTTTAGAGCACTGTGAAAGTGGTCTTGTGAAAGTATGTGTTATGAGAGCTCTATTGGGCGGGAATAGTAAGTTGTATCACATTTGGAAAGGTAAGTACCTACAGGTAAGGTATACCTACATACTTTCCGTATATTATTACTTGTTCATGTAGGTACTTCATTGACTAAAATTTGCGTAACTGCAAAACTCGCGCAATAACTGCACTGCCAATGCCGTTTTTATGAAATCTTACCTTCAGAGGAATGCATTTCAAGGTTTTTTCCTTGCAACTGGTTTTTAAAACATGTTGCATATTATCTGATTCGATATTTGACAAACTTGCAAATCAGCGGTTGTATTCGTCGGCAACGCAACGACACCTACTAAACCAACAACAGCAAATCTGGTAGGACGTACGTACCTACCTAAGTAGTTTCGTTTCTTGGTGTAGCAACAACCTGTCTTGATTATTTTGACATACTATCAAATCTCTCCTTTTATTCATTCAATATAACAAGTAAAGCTTCCTCAGTTAAGCATAGTACTACGAACTTATAATAAAACGCTGATGAAGCTACCTGAGCAATGGCTAGGTACCTACACAGCAGTACAGACACCTGAGGAATTTTCAATCATCTTTTCTTTACTATTTTTCAGGTTAATTATTCTCAAAGCCTAAACGAATGAAGTTCTTTAGTTTTCTGACACTGATTAACTACCTACTATAGTTAGTAGGCTCCTAGTCCAAATAAAAACTCGTTCACGTTAGATTGGTATTGTTGACAGCAATCTACAATCAATTATTGCGCTGGCAGGTATGATTATTATAACATTTAGTCGAATTGAAACTTTGTATTGCTACAATATTATACTTTTTCAAAACAAAACTGTTGAAAAATGGCCTTATAACCACGAATTATGTTGACGTGAGACGGCAAACTTCTTGTGAGAAATAGGTTGGTTGAGTAGCGATTCATTGACGTAGGGCGGTCTCATGGCCGACTTTGGCTGAAACGCAAGCCTACTCCAGGCGTGACGTCACGAGAATATGGGCCATATGGACCCCTATCAGTTTCATTGTTGCCAAATCAATACTTCATTCTGTGCATTCGCAAACGTAAATTCCATCATGTTCCATCATTTCACTCTGTAGTTTTTCGAGTTCGCTTAAATTTGGATGATAGTTGGAAGAAGATGATAGGTAAACGTGGAAGTGTGCTACGTGCCAATCCTAAATTGGCAGACGTGTTTTCGTTTAGCTCGTTTTTCCTCGATATAGCTTGTTTTCACTTTTTTTTGCACAAGCTTTTCAGGATTATTCATTAAACACACTACCAAAATAAATGCCTTCCGAAGGTACCTATCTTATCCCAACGTCGACCACGTGGGGTCCAGGTGGGCCCCATGCGCACCTTTCCCCTCCTCCCTTATAGCCACTTTGCCCCTCACTGCCTGCTCCTCGAGTAGCTTCCTACTCAGTACTGCTCCAGAGGTTGGCGAGGTAGCAATGGTCCTCCAGGATAGTGTACCTTTTGAATTCATTTCTGTTTGATGAAAATCGTTGTTGGGGTCTTAGTAGACCCCACGTGGACTTCCGTGAAAAAATAATTTCGGCACATTCACTCACATGTTTTGTCTTAATTTCCAATAGTTTGAGCATACATACGTAGTGGTTACTTAGTTCTCCTGTTTGCACCATGGAAAAAACTGGGAATGTGAATCTGTCGTTTTTTGTCCATACTAGTAGACAGTGAAGTGGAGGACGAAATCTTGCCTAACGAGGACTCAGTGTCCGACGAGTTCTTTGTTGTGAAAACATGAAAAATACCAATCGCAATGTGACTGCAAACAATTGGTTCACGTCATACGTATTAGCGGAGGTGCTCACTAAATGTAAATTCACTTTCGTAGGCACCATGCAAAAAGGCAATATGAAAAGGCAATTTTCGAAAAAGTTCTGTGTTGGTTGAAGTTCCGTATTTTATTGACAAACAATGGGCCTTCTTAGAGTTTATATGCCTAAAAAGTTGACTAAAAATTATATTTCGTTCTGATATAAATAAAAGACTTAAACGTTTTGCTTTTTATTCCTTTCTCCTGCGTTTTTGGTTTTCTTAGATGAGGAAATTCTTTGGCCCATGTAATTTCGGAGCTACAAGCTGCAACTTTGCTACCATAGACACGATATTAGGAGACTATCCTCGTAGACACCTCAGAATTGATTTTATGATGTTTTGACGCTAGTCCCATGCAACAATAGGGCGGCACAGCCAGAAATGTGAGTGGGGTCCTGGTGGACCCCACGTGGGCCACTATTATTCTAGCTCCCACGTGGTCGACGCAGGGTTATGTAAAATATGTCGCTGACTCAGAATATAACCTCAAATTTTCAATTGCACCTCTTCCTCTCCGTTTTCTAAAAACCTGCGGTAAGTGTGGGAAAATTGTTTGTCATTTTTTCTGCACATTTCATGAGCTAAGAATAAAAATCAGGCGTGGAAAAATTGCTATTGTTTTGGCATCTTGTAGAGGACATTCCTCCTCATCGAATGATACCATTCGCGCGTTTTTGAGACAAGACGAAGCAAATCTTCCCTGGTTCCTAAATTTTCCTAATAGTTTGTATATATAACCGACGATTCGACCATGAAATTTAGAGAATATCTCTTACATTTTAGAAGAGATATGGCCATTTTTAATATGGATGTTAGCCCGTTTGTGGAAAAACAGAAGATACGAGGAATTTTGAAAAAAAAAAAAAAACTGGTCGCGGGCTGTTTAATGAAAACACCACATTTTCTTTATTTTTCATGTAATGTCAATAGAAATTTGAAGTTGAAAGAACGGAAAAAAGACGAGAACTGAAAAATACGTTTGACAAGAAGGAAAAAATAACGTTAAATGTCATGTTTGGTCAATTAAGAAACGAAAAAATTATACTCAATGTAATTTACGTTTGCGCATGCGTAGAATTAACTGATGAATTGAGAACAATGAAATATGTATGGGACCATTTACAACCTAAACCGCGCATTTGCTGACAATTTCATCAAAATTGGATGAAATCTGTGGAAATTGAGGTCGTCACAAGTATTTCACATTGTCGCATGCGCAGTAGCTATTAATGATGCAATCGTGTTGAAATTGATAGGAGGTAATCAAGTCATCTTCTTCCAACTACCATCCAAATTTAAGCGAAATCGAACCGCTAGACTGTGAAAAAATGGAACATAAAAGAATTTGTATTGATTTTGCAACGTCGAAGTATTTTTCAGCGTTTAGTCGATTGCGACCACTCCCAGATCTCCAAGATCCATGTACCTATAAATAAGTAAGAAAAATCTATTTTAGGTGAAAAATGCCCATAATTGATTGACATTTTGTAGCTTTTGAGTTCGGATGCCTTCAATGCGATTTTGTCACACGGCTGTCCCCTCAGTTTCATTCAGGATATGGTTGGCATTGATTATCAGAATTTAAGTGCCTAATTTAATGTTATACATAACTTTCTTTAAAAATTCGCTCTATTAGCGAAATCGTCAGAGAATGCGCGGGTTAGGTTAGATGGTCCCCAATCAGTTTCATTGCAGCCAAATCAATACTTCATTATAAGCATGCGCTAACGTAAATTCCATTATGTTCCATTTTTTCTCACTCTAGTCGTTCGATTTCGCTAAAATTTGGATGATAGTTGGAACGAGAAAACTTGATTACCTCATATCAATTTCAACACGATTGTATCAATAATAGTTATTGCACATGCGCAAATGTAAAATAATTGTAATGACCTTAATTTCCATAGTTTTCATTCTATTTTGATGAAATTGGCATTGAATGCGCGGGTAAGGTTGTAAATGGTCTCGTACCTATTTCATTATTTCAATTCATCATTTCATTCTGCGCTTGCACAAACGTAAATTACATTGTATCAATTTTTCGTTTCTTAATTGACCAATTATGACATTTCACGCTACTTATTAATTTACTCTTTTCCGCTATGGAATTTTTCAAGATCATTTAAAACGTTTCAATGATCTATACATTCATGATAGGTAAACGAGGAAGCTATGTGCCACACCCAACTTGGTAGACGTTTTATTAAACCTAAAGGCAAGAGTACCTCATCTTCATCGTGAACCTTTGAAGAGACAAATAATTTCTAGTTATTAACGAAGATTCATAATTGAAAACTTCATCAATATCAGATTTAGATAGGTGCCTTCATTTCTACATCGGAGCTCATCGTCTCGGGAAAACCGCTCCGTAAATAACGACTCCGGTCGACGACAATCGACGGGACATCTGAACACCGAGATTCACCCAATTAGGTAAGAGCGGAATTTTTGTGAACTTAGTAAGCGTTTTCCAGCTGACGGAATCTTCTTCCGGATTCGTGTCCTCAAAAATACGAAGACGTCATATTTAAAAGGCTCCAGATAACATTCCGATAATTGATGGAGTCGTTACTGGTAGGGACTCCGCGTCTGTCCCATCATAGATATATAATAGGACCTCGGGTTTTGGGGAAAAATCAGTGGGTTCTGTGATTTTTCCTTAGAAAGAGGTTCATTCTGCAAAATGTCACCAGCCGTTCTCGTTCTCCTGGCCTCTGTGAGCTGTGGTGAGTCGACCAAAACTATCTTTGTAGTCTACGTAGGCAATCTATACGTATTAGCCACACGTTTAGTTCATAAAATAAGAAATATTAAGAGCTACGCTTATTTTAGCGAATTTTGAAGAAAATTAAGCTATTGCTCTCGCCTCAAAATTTGTAGAATGAGAATTTTTGAAAAAAATTTATGCAGAAATCCGTTTCAGGCTATTCTGAATCATATTCTGAAGTTGAACGCATTTTATATGTATGTATGTATGTATGTATGTATGTATGTATGTATGTATGTATATATGTATGTATGTGTCATTCCAGACGATAACTGTCCGTAGGATTGTGCTAGAAACTTCAAACAAATTTTAAAATGTTAAGGACACAAAACGAAAGTTCAAGTTCGTTGGCCAGCATGATCGGATTACATCTTCGGGTTGAAATTTTCAAAAATGTAGTAAAAAATTTCAAAATAGCCTGTTTTTTGCAATTTTTGGTGCGAAATAATTTTTTCAGCATACTAACATGTGGTATATTCGGAATCAGCGTAAAATTTTCCATAATAATATGTATCAAGTTTTCACAAATTTCAAAGTTGGAAAATCAGTCAAAAATCGAAATATTGCCGTTCGCTAGTTGTAAAATTTCTCTACACGATCAATAGCAACTGAAATGTCGAAGATTTCTTCAGAAATTCGCTCATGGGGTCATGCTGCGTGACTGGACTTTTTTTAAACTATGATTATCAAATTCAATGTTCATTAATTCGATTTTAAATTAGGTACATTATTCCATACATATTTAATGAAATACTGTAGTTATGATTTATTAGGCATGAAAAATCACGAAAATTGTCGTCAACTTGGGCGATTTTGAATAATAAAAATTGTAATTTTAGATTGCGATTTATTATCCATCCGATTTTTGGAGTATCAATTTATAAGCTCAATTCAGAATCGATTCTAAAAATCGATTTCATTATAACGATACCCATTCCTAATATGCAAATGCTATCCAATGTATGGGGTTTGATACATGAGGTAGTTGCGGGTGCTTGTAAGAGTGGAGCAGTAGATGTTTTTTACCTACAACCTAAAAACTTGGCTTTATCAAATAACTGACCCCCCTCCCCCCATTCGGCCAAGCTATACTCTTCTGCTATGTAGTACTGATTTAAAAATGCTAGAATACCCCGATTTTATACAGTACAAGTCGGTTACCCGTGCGTTGCACGGACCCATATATACGGGTTACTACATCCTATAGCTTCCTCAAATATCGTAACAAGGAGGTGTAGAATTAGTTGAAGAACAAAGAAGGGTGCGGCAGAAAGAGCTCCCCGAAAAGGAATACTAATATAAAAACATATTGGTAAGTAATGCATGCATTACAAGGACGTCCCTATGAGTGGATTTTATATAATTTTGGTGAGAGTTAAAATAAGAGAAAAAACAAAGATATCATGACTTCTCAGACTTCCCCCCTCCCCCATTAACTTCCTCCCCCGACTGCGAATTCCTATCATAAGTATGAGGTTTGAAACTCCTGATATAATTTCCAAAACTAGACCAAATTGATAATTGAATTTCAAAAATGATCACGAAAATCTGACTAGAATAGTTAAACATCACGATTTATTACTATAATCCTCTGCATTCACCCTTCCATAGTGCAATTTAAAACTCTCGATATACCTTCCAAAACTTAGACCAAATTCCTAGTTGGGGAAAAAAATGAATCATGAAAATCTGATGAGAACGGTTAAAACATCATGATTTATTACTATTACCCCTTCCATTCACCCCCTTCATAATTAAATTTGAAATTCCTGATATGGGATCCAAAACTAGACTGAATTCATTGTTGAGCACATAAACAATCACCAAAATCGGACGATTAAAACACCACTTGGTGTTAAAACACCAAGATTTATCAGTATTTCCCCTCTCCATTCACCTCCTTCCATGATGAAATTCAATACTGCTGACATACGTTCCAAAAGTACATCGTCATACAAATCATGAAAATCGGTCGAGATTTGTAGCTTGTGCAGCGCCTGGAAGAATCGGTAATTATCCCCCACACCCCCCCACCTCGACAGTAAATCCATTTTGCACAACTGCACTAAAATTGGGATCGAACAAAGAAATAATCACGAAAATCAATTGAGAATTGTGGCCTGGGCAGCGTCGACAAAATTTGTCACACACATACACACACACACACACACACACACATGTTTTTTCACGGATTTGGTCTTAGAATGGTCTGAAACGGATTTTTCCTCATTCTTGGGTTGTCCCCATCCCCCTGGATCAATTCCAATAGGTCGTCCCTCTTAAATAAGAAGCCTTGCCTGTATTACCTAGTTTCTGAGGGACGTCCTAAAAACCTCCTTATAAGAAATACATTGTGTTATGACCCTCCAGTATAACTGTCAAATAACTCTAAGCATTATAATCCGAGTAAATAAAGAAACCAGGAACGGTGCAAAGGACAGGGAATTCCCAGAGGATAATGAGGGCTTAAGCCGCGCCACTTCCCAACCTACCCAATGGGGAAGGGACGCAATATAAGGGCTGCGTTCACAGCCCGTGCAGTAGTCTCGTCCTGGGCACTTTTCTTTGCGCTAGTCTCTGAAACTCAGTGTACTTCATTTACAACACAACTTTCTTACTTCAAAACTATATGAATTCTTGAATTTAATGGTCTAGATGGGCATTACGACCCGGAGCTATTCCGTTAAATCCGAACCTATATAAAACCTTCTTTTTCTACGACCTTATATTTGAAGCGTGTATTTGCGTATATAGATGGGCATTGCGACCCGGAGCTATCTACGTAAATAAAGTCGGAATAGAATATATTGTCGTAAATTAGTTAGCTCCCTCTAAAATTTGTGAACTAGATGGGCATTGCGACCCGGAGCTCGAACACAAATTTTAGCATTAAAATTCGCTAATCAAATTGATCCTAATTTTTACTAACGTCTAAACTAGATGGGCAATACGACCCGGGGCTAGTTTTGAGTTAGTATTAAATCCTATATAAATTCCAACACGAACTACAAAAAAAACTCCTCACTTATCAAAGCTTCTAACCTGGATGGGCACTGCGACCCGGGGCCATGTTATAAAGCTTGTAAGCAACATTAGTTAGCCAGATTTTAAAGCAATTAGATAAATACCTCGCAAGAGGGAAAAGTAATAGTTAGGAACAACTAGGTTCTAACACATTGGTTCTGTGGACCAATCAGAAACAATCCACCTATCGAGTCATCCTAAGCCCGAAGTCCTCTATGCGTGCGTGCGTAAATGCAGATTTGACTAAACCGTTCAAAAGCTGACAGCTTGTTAAAGTTTTTTCCGAAGAGAGCACGCCGAAAAATTCCCAAACCGGTAGCAGAAACACGGGAGGAAAAACGACTATTTCAAATATTTGTTCTAGTTTTGTAGTTGTAGTTTTGTAGTTTCACCACTTAAAACTAACTAAAACAACTTTAATTTACATCAGGGTTATAGGAAATTTAACGGTCTTTATAAACGTGTTCTTAGTTTTGAGTTAACAGTGGTTCTAGCCGGACTTATGGCCGTTTTAATGTCATAAAGTACAAAACACGGAAAAACCTTAAAAATTGAATAAATTGAATACAAAGCGTTTAAAAAGGAATCTCTATGAGTAACTTTCGATCAGAAAAGAGCTCTATAATTGATTACCTGAGTTTGTCTCATAATATCTGTAGACACCCTGTATAGTTAGGTATAAGTAGAAACCCAAATTTCATTTATTGAAGTGTAAATTTCTATAGGCGCACTGCGTCGAAAAATTTAGCGGGGTTTGAATACGTCACGTTTTTTTCCTTCACGCTGTTTTGACAACCAAGCCGTTGCTGGGGAAATGAAACTTCTTCATTTTTCACCGGACAAAAATCGTTCTCCACTCGTTGGAAAGCTCTCGATTTATCACGCATTTCTTTCGTACTTGTTCTTCTATTCATGTCGTAGTTTTATATTTATTTATGTTATAAATGGATATAGTAAACAATGCCGCTTGTTTTGTTGTCACTTGGGTGAGAAGTTACGTTAAGTTAGAGTGAGAAATTACCTACACAAAATTGAGTCAAGAACATTTATCTCTTATTTCAATTACCATGAGCCAATAATTTCTTTTCTAGAGTCGTCAGATGATTGTAATAACACTATTGTTGACAGTTAATGAATAAAGAATAAAATAATAATGTAAACAGAAAATATAGAAACTATGTTGTGACTAGTATATCTGTAAGAAAAGTTTAATAATGTTAGAATAAAAATTTTGTATACTTTCAAATTGGTCTTTACAAGATTTTTTCGGCAACCAAAATCATTTCCATAATATATTTTATATTTATTATATTTAGCAGAAAATCGTCATAGAAGTTTACACTTCTCCCATGTGGTTTTTAGCACACCTGGTTTTTTTAATTTTATTTATTTTATTGAATTTGATTTTCTTATACAAGTACTAATATACAACAAAAGCTCTTATATCTAATTATCGAACGCATAATATAAATTATAAAATTTTCATGTATTGCCAGGTGCTAGGCAGAGTCCCGTTATTACATGGCAAGTGTTGCTGTTTGCTTACACGATTTGCTTGTGTGCATGAGCACAAATTATATAAAATAACTATTATCTCCTATATTAATTTAGTAATTATTTATTAGTAGTGAATAATGTATAAGTCATTTTCCAAGTTTTTAACATTTTATGTCTTTATTATGGCACATAACTCAAAAAGTGTGACGAAGAAAGCGTTATGAAAAATTTCTGATGATTTACGCTTACAACCGAGTCGTTGCTAGGGAAAGGGTACTTCGTCGTTTTTCATCCCACAAAATCCGTTTACCATTCGTTCGAAAGCTCTCGATTTATCCAACCATATTATGTTAACTACTGCGAAGTACGTGGCCAGCAAGCTGAGTTATGAGCATGGTTATATGAATAATTGTTTACACACAGGTGATCATTCTCAATAATTGATCCTGTGAACATGATTGCAACCGCTTGTTAATTTCTGATGATTTCATTGAGCTGGTGTTTCGATGATTTGATTCATAGCAGGTGATCCGAATATTGCGAGAACGGTTTGATTTGTGAAGTGGTGGTTGAATCATTTTAATAGGTAATTTCTATACTTTACACTCTAGGAAGCTGTAATTTCGTATGTAGCCTCTTTAGGACATTACTTGACGATGCCCAGGGTCCGGATCAGCTGAGTGGCTCTTAGAGCTTGCATACGAGTCTGCAACTAAAGACATAAAATGTCCCAATGTGTTGCAGACTCGTATGCAAGCGTTTCTGATGATTATTAATATCATTTATAAATCATCTGCATATAAATAAATTGTTCATCTCTACACTAGGTATATTAACTCTAATTATACACATATATGCTGCAAATCACCGACTCACACTCAATCCGCCCCGTCTCAACCAGCCAATCACTAATAAATTTTTTGAAAACATTACTCGAATATAGTTATGGTGACTTCAAATTTTGATTTATCGATCGATAAAGTATGTTCAACATATATACATAGGACTTTTTGTACACAGAGACGTTGATGGCCTTGGATTAACTATACTTCCCTCCAATCTGAATCTTGTTCCACATGAATGCTCTATATCAGCGGTTCCCTACCTGTGGGCCGCGGGCAGCTTGGTACTGGGCCGTGGATGCTGTTCAAAAATATAAAAATATATTAAAAAAATCATCTGAGTTTCAACAATTAATATCGGAATAGAGATGGAAACAATTAAATTTAAACCATGCTCACTTGAGTGTTAGCAATAGTCAAATTATTCAATTGCATTTTTATAACAAGTGGGTTTACTCTTTGCGCGTGTAACATAGCCAGCGAATCGCCATTCACCATTTGAAGGAAATAACTTGAAAAAAATGAAAATGTCTTCGAGTGAAGAAGACTCGGTAATTGAACTGTCATGTGACCAGACTCTAGCATCGTTTTTTAAAACAACTCCATTAGTTCCGTTCTGGATTAAAGTTTGCGAAGGATATCCGGCAATCGCCAAAATTGCATTGAAGCACTTGATGGGGTTTTCCACAACACATTTATGTGAACAAGCCTTTTCAACATTGGCTTTTTTTTTTGAAAAATAAGTACAGGAACAAACTGAATGTTGAAAGCGATTTAAGACTAAAACTGTCCAGTGTCAATCCTGACATTGATTCACTCGTGGGGGAAAACAGTGTCAAAAATCCCATTGAGTTTTTTCTTTTTACTTTGACCACTTGTATATAGGTAATTGTTTTTCATCATGTAACAACTAAAAGTTAATAAAGTACTGGTGTTTTCTTTGCAAATACTTGAGATATTTTTCCCCTTGTACATATATTTCACCAATTACTAACATGTTATATATATATATAATATATATATATATATATATATATATATATATATATATATATATATATATATATATATATATATATATATATATATATGGGCCTTAAAGCTATATTTTAAAAATAGTTGGGCCTCACAATTAAAAAGGTTGGGAACCTGCTCTATATGAATGTTCTATACCTATGAAATTAGTGAAGGCTTCCTCCCGCATGCCAAAACCGTTCTGCAATCTCAAATTATACACGGGGCTGCGGTGGGAAGAAAACATTCTTTGCCGAACGCGGTATCGTCCGTTTAATTTGTTTTTTTTTTTTCTTTTTTTTCCGCCGCTATAAGGAAAACTCCGACCTTCCTTCGTCGGAAACAAAATCCGGTTTCTTATTCTACGTCGCAAAACCATTAAGATGAAATTAGCCTCATCCACCGGTCGGTAAATCAGCCAACAGGATCACCAACGATGAAGACTCATCGGGTTGATCGGTTCGGGATGGAGTGAATAGACAAAATCTCGATCGGTAGAGATTAACGATATTAGGTTTGTTCGCTGAGACGATTGGCAGTGACTTGCAAACCATGATCAGCAGACAGGCTTGGCAGTGATCTCCAAACTCGTTGGAAACTGTTGAAATGCGCATGCGCGACTTTAGCGAACTTTCAAATTGATTTCAAACCGGTTGGTGATCGGAGTCCATCCATTTTATACTTGAACTAGAGGCCTGTTAGGGCTTGGAAAGCCCTAATCTAGTCCGTATAACAGTAGTACCTAACAGGAAAACTGCACATTATAGTAACGATATAAGTCCTACATATTTGCGGCGTCATGTGACCTGGTACAAAGCTAAGGCGATGTTAATAAATGATTAAAAAAGAGGAAATAACGATCAAAATAAATACCACCAGTTGAGGTGGTCCTCGCCACTCAGCTGACCAGAAAAGACCCCATCACTTCACTCGTCTCTTGATGTCCCAGAGAGTCTCCCTATCAAATTTCAACTTCCTACAGTGAACAGGAAAAAATTTAGCTCACTCAGCTGATCAGAAAAGAACCCATCACTACGTTTCTTACTTACCGACACACTTTTGCAACAAACTTGGGGCCGTGCTGATTCGGAATTATATATACTCGTAAAGACCGTTCGGAATTATATATTTATAAAGTCTCAGAAATAACTCTCCTAGATGTTAGTAACTACACTACGTTTCTTACTGACCGTGAATTAATGGCAACTGTTGTTACCGCCACAGCCTAATAAACAACTCTCGTTGATAAGGACCGCCTAGAACACGATCAAGGCGGGTATAGAGACGAACGGCGACACTTTTGCAACAAACTTGGGGCCGTGCTGATTCGAATGAGCAGTCAAACACTAAAATCGGACCGCGAAGTTCTTCACAATTTCAAAGACCGTTCGGAATTATATATAAAGGTGTTTGTGCAAAATACAGAGAGGCTTGAAACAGCGGCGTAGACAGAGGCCTATTAGGCTGCTGTGAGTTTGGAATATAGAGGACAAACAGTCAGAAAGTGGTCAGCTATAAAAAGCTCTGACCGATTTGACGATCCGCAACGGGTTTGAAACCAGTTTGGAATCCTCTGCGAACAGGCATTAACTGAGGGTGGGGGGAGCGCTGATGATCCGAGAGCACAGCGAACACCTCAAGTGGGCTGCAAACTGGTTTGGTGGCCTCAGCGAACAAACCAATTTGAAGTTAAAAAGTTCCAGTCATGCAGCATGATCGCATGAGCGAATTTTCGTACATAATCATAATATATAGCATTCGCACTTTGAATTAAACCTTTCGCGAATTGAATTAAACTTTCCACGAATTGAATTAGACTTTCCGCAAAATGAATTGAACTTTTCGCAAATTGAATTAACCTTTTTGCAAATTGAATTAAACCTACATACATACGATAAAAGAAAGAACATCAAGAAAAGAACACTGATCCCTCCCTGTTGCTGGGTGCCAAAGTTATCCTCATAGGACAGCTCAGCATTTGTGCAAACGTGATGGATATGTTTCTGCTGCTCCGAACTGCTGTTCTTGGACGACCACCCCATCACCTTTTGCTTTTAGAAGTCTTCTTGCTTATGCCTATAAATTATATAAAATGTAAACTATAGATGGATACGTTGCGAGCTCAGTTTTATTATTAATATATAAATAAATAATTTACCTTCAGATTAGCTTCATGAGGTGCTAGATAATGTTTAAATCTACAATTTTTGTGCTCGCTCCATCACTTGCACGATTTGTTACAATATATACATTTTGTTGAAGTTTTACATTTTGTCTTGATTAAAACAACAGATTCGCCTAAGGTCAATTTGCAGAAAGTTTAATTCAATTTGCGAAAAGTTTAATTCAATTTGCGAAAAGTTTAATTCATTTTGGGAAAAGTTTAATTCATTTTGCGGAAAGTCTTATTCAATTTGCGGAAAGTTTAATTCGATTCGCGAAAGGCTTAATTCAAAATGCGAATGCTATATTATGTGATGAAACATATTGTTTTAGAATACATTGTTCTGAAATTTGTTGAACTGTTTTGAAATGCGAGCATTTTGAGTGCATATAAATAACATAGTTTACATAGCATAATATAGTTAACTACTAATTTTTTGGCACCAAAACTCTTTAAGAATAATATTCTGCAATTCAAAGAAGATTCGCAAATTGTAGCTCTTCTTGGGAGCTCTTTTCATCAAATATTAACGAAATTCGAGGTTCTTTTCCGTTAATTCACTACCATTCATTCATTCTGACCTGTATGTCCAACTAATCTGTATTTTTACTAAGGGATTGACTACTTGATGTAATGTAATTTTGAGATGCGAGCTTGCGAGCATCCAGGCCACCAAACTATACACAGCATTCTGATCTATTTTACCACAGTGGACGTAAAAATGATTGGGGAACAGTTTTTAGAACAATAGAATATATATCAAGTGGTAGTGAATTAACGGAAACCAATAAAAGGGGTGGTAGTGAATTAACGGAAAAGAACCAAATTCGATTTTCTGCATAATTTTTTGCGTAAATTTTATAATACTCAATTTCGTTGTTGATCAACTTTTTTTGCTAAAATTCTGCGAAAAGATATAAATTTGATAATTTTTAGCCGTTTTTAGCCATTTTTAGTGATGTTAGACTTGAAGTTGGACTTGACTCCACATTAGACTTGAAGTTTTGCCTGTATCGATATTAGTTTCGCGCATGCGCAATGGTTATTACTCAACCAATTGCGATACAATTTATAGGACATTTTTCTAGAACATATACCCAATCACCTACCGAGTTTGAGGGAAATCGGACCAACAGATGATAAGAAATCGACGTTATGAAAAATTCACTTTTGCGCATGCGCACAGGCTAATCCCCACAATCCCTGAAAATTTCAACGGAATCGGACTGAAACTTGGTATAGTTTTTTTTTTTAATAGCGTTTTTCAAAAACTTTATTTGAGCAATATTCTTCTCTTTCATTCGCTTAGGTTTTGGGCATGGCAAGGATTTACCGCAGACAGACAGACCCGTTCTAAACATATTATGTAGTAGGTATTGCAGCGCAATACCTTGTATGAATGGATTGTATATAATTTTTGTGGGAGTTAAAAGAAGAGAAAAACAAAAATATCGTGACTTGCCCATTAACACCCTCCACAGACAGTAAATTTCCATCATAAAACTTCCAGCATGAAATTTGAAACTCCTGACATATTTTTCGAAACCTGACCAAATTCATTATTTGGGAAGTTCTCGCAATATTTGGATCACCTGCTATGAATCAAATCATCGAAACACCAGCTCAATGAAATCATCAGAAATTAACAAGCGGTGGCAATCATGTTCACAATATCAGTTATTGAGAATGTTCACCTGAGTGTACACAATTATTCAAATAACCTTGCTCATAACTCAGCTTGTTGGCCACGCACTTCGCAGTAGTTAACATAATATGATTGGATAAATCGAGAGCTTTCGAACGAATAGTCAACGAATTTTGTGGGATGAAAAACGACGAAGTACCATTTCCCTAGCAACGACTCGGTTGTAAGTGGAAATCATCAAAATATTTTCGTGAGCAATTTTCCGTGACGTTTTTTTAGTTTATGTGCCTTAGCAAAGACATAAAATGTCAAAAAGATCACGCAAAATCTGACACAATAGTTTTACGTTACCTACATCTTGATTGACTATATTCCCCTATAGAGTTTTTTTATGATTATTAAAACCGTCTCAATAGTCTTTACATTTATAATATTTTCAGTTGGTTGGTACCTACTTAAATATCGATATACTGAGATCAGGGGGACTAGTAGAGTGTAGATGTTTTAAATAATTGTATTAATTTTCCCTCTGCAGGTGCCCATATCGTTGCAGGAATATTGATATCAACCTACGGATTAGCAATTTGAAATGGACCTCCTTTGTGATATCTAGAACTTAATATCAGAGCGCAGTGATCAGCTGTGGGGCCTTTGAGCCTAATTTGTTCCCTAGTCGACTTGTTATGCTGAAACCTGTAATGTAGCTCCTTTTTGGACATCTCGAATACAATTACAAAGCATGGTTGGAATCTTTTCGGTGCTATAATTTAGAAGGAGCTCCTTAGGGACACCTTAGCTTCGTTCTCAGTGTGCATTCTGGGAGTTTTCGGAACATTATCTGCGAGTTGGGAATGCGCAGTCGAGTTTTGTTGTTCGCAGTGCCAGAACGCCCTGTTCTGGAATACCAAGAACGCCGAGTTCGGCGTTCGCTGTGTTTTGCGAACCCAGTTCCGAACGGTTCTGACAGCCCCCCCCCCCCCCCCCCCCCCCCCTTTTGTTTTTGGAACTGTCAGAACTCGAACGCAAGAAGTAGTTGACGCATGCGCATTTCACAACTTTTCGGATCTCGTGGAGTAAACAACTCTCTTCATACTCAAATCATACTTAATAACACTTTAGTTTTTATACGTTAGTATAACTACCTATTCTATAATCGAAATGTCAACTAGCTCGTCAAGTTCGGAAAGCAATAGTTTCGAAGATGGAGTTTCGTGGGTTGGAGACGATGAGGACGAGATTGAAGTTGTAGTTGGATTTCATCCACGAAACTCAAATTTTTTCGAATATACTCCTCAGTTATCGTGGATTTTTTTTTAAATTGCCGTGGGGTAATAGTTAAGAATAACGGTAACGGGCATAATAAGTAGTATATTCACGGGCACTAAAAATGTTCAGAAAAGGAGCACCAGAAGGTAACACGAGTTGAGTGAGGTTACAAACAACAACACAGGTTATTCCACTTCCAAGTTGTAAAATCGTTCGTAGTGCAGATCACGGATCCACAAGTTCCGGAACGCTCTGGGATTTCCCGCCCCAGTTTTGATGAGTTCGAGAACAGTCAGAAATCAATTGCGATGGGGGCCGCATCTGCTGAGGGGGTCTATGAGACTAAATTTTCTTTCCTTATCGACCTCTTAAAATTGCTGGGTGCGGTAACAGTAAAGGTGTGAACCATTTTGGGAGGTACCTACAATGCGCCATGTTCTGATCATTTACCACATAGTTCGGGATATAATAATTATAAATAATATATGTTTTAGTTTCTTGACCGCCAGGTGATATTCAGCACAGTTAAGGAGGTTAGGTTAGTAGGATAATAAAATTCAGGTCTTCAAAGCCAACGTTTCGATGTGTTTATACATCATCATCAGGGTTTCGAGATTTTAGGCAGGTTCTACAAAGCCATTTCGTAGTTTATAGAACATGATGATAGTGATAGAACATGTAATATGTACATTCATGTCATGTACATACATTGATTAGTGAAAAACGTGACGTTTTGTCTAATCAATCTAATCAATGTAATTTGTTACATTTGTTACATGTGCTATCAACTACGAAATGACTTTGTAGAACCTGCCTAAATTCTCCAAGCCCCGATGATGATGTATAAATACATCGAAACGTTGGCTTTGAAGACCTGCATTTAATTATCCTGACCGACTCTCAAGATCCTAAAACTGTGCTAATTATAATAATTATAGACCAATGATCTGCGTAAAAGGGCTTACTAATACTGAAAATAAAACCTTTGCGTAATAGTTTGCAGCGTTTTTCCTCGTACCTACCATATTTAACTCATTTTGGAATTATTGAAAAGAAATCTGAAACCAGATATATCTTAAACAGCTAAAAATGATTAACCTATCATTTTGTGTCCGAAAATAGTTTCACAACGGACTATCATGTAAACGACCTTCGAAATGGAAATTAGTGAAATGGGTTTCCACAACTTCGTCGCGAGTGATTTAGTTCGTGGACGACCTTTTAACACTTGAACCCATTTTGCGCGCAAATGGTTGGATCTACAGCTGTAAGATAAAGCAGGTATTAAAATCTGACAAAAAACTGATCTTTCATTGTGAGTTTTGAGATATTGATTTGTGAAAATGTCTGCTTTCGGGTTGATTGACAAAATTACGTGATTTCAGGCTGATCTGGACCACTATGTTATTTTTTAGCAAAATTTCGTCAACCTCGGTCGAGTAAGTAGTTTGAGGAATGTGACTTACAGCGGACGGTTGAATATTTTTCAATTCGATTTTTGAAATCTCCGTACTATCATAGAACATTGTGAACCCACAAATTTTGAAAGGCATCGAGTTAACTTTGCTTTAGTGATCGATTCCAAATGTTCATTTTTCAAAATAATGAAGTTAAAAATTAAAATGTATGCCAAGTAGAAGGTGTGTAATAGTATTTCCTCAATGGTATTACGTAATTATTGTTACCGTATTACTAGTCGGTATAAACTAGATAAAAACTCGTTCAAAATATTCACACCGATATTTATTGCCCCTTCATGTCAGTCACATAGACCAATCTAAGCCCGCACTACTTTTGTGCACCACAGATTAGCAGAAATCAAGGAGTTCACGTAGGTTGCGGTTTTATCGAAAAAAGTATTTTCACAAATCGAATACGGTGTAGTTACGAGTAAGTGATTAGAAATTTGATAAGCAATACAATTTACGTTTCATCTAAATTTGATAAATACATAACTCAGTATTCACTAATTACGTAATAATGTAATCACATAAGATCACATCTACGCTACAATTTCATAAACTTTCCTACCTAGCAACATATAATTAGAGCTATACAATACTAACGTTTTTGCAATTTTCGTAGCAAATAATAATGGCTCAAAAAATTTTAAAATCAAAATTTTTGAAAAGTTTCTTCATTGAAACCCGTTTTGAGACATTCTGAAATGAATTCTGGAATGAATGAATCGCTTTTCCATAATATGTATATGAAATGTTTCCTTCCTGAAATGAATTGCTTTTCATATATACGTATATGTGTGCCATTCCAGAAGATAATTCTCTTTAGGATTGAGATAAAAATTCCGATCTTGCGCTAAAAACTCAGGCACTTTTTGAGAATTTAGTTGGTCAAATAAAACAAAAGGTGCTCAAAATAATCACTAAAATTGGCTAAACATTTAAAAAAATTGGAAATTAATCATTTTTAACATAATTATAGTCAAAAGAAGTTTATGAACAAAAAACGTGGTAAAAGATTTTGAAAATTTTGCACACAATGCTGCTGAAAAATGTATTTAAATTTCATTATTATTTGCTGAAAAATCTATAAAACCTCCTCAGAAAATTAATTAATTAATAGTATATATATGAAAATGAATCCAGAATTTTTTTTTAATCGCAGAATATTGTTTAGATCTAGTGTTTGCCATAAAAATGGTAGTTAGTAATTTCTTTGCTCTCAAAGTGCTTGAATTTCAAAACAATATAACATATTTGATACAATAACTAACGGAAATTAGCTCATATGATCATGTTGCATGATTGGAACATCATTTTTTTATTGTCATACAATGCCATGCTGCCAATGGTATGCTATACCTTTTTTTTAATATTATATATTATATAAATGTATGGATAATTTATTAAGGTAGGTACTAAGTCCTTTTATGATAATCATAGCACTATTGTAAGATTTTAAGCCTGTTTATTATTTATTTTTATTAAGTATATTTCATGTTTCAGCATTTTCGTTTCCTGGAATTCCTGCATACAACCAACAAAATGCGGCGCTCGCATATTTCAACACGCAGCAGTACTCACACGATCCGAAGAAGTTTCAAGAGGATTGGGAAAAGTTTTGGAGTAAATATTATTGCATTACTTACTTTTTTGATTATTATATAGCATTTCTAAGACAAATGAAACCTTTTCCAAACCAAATAGTATATTTCTGTAAAATCAGCAATAAATATATAAATGAGTAGGTATGAGTATTGAACTAATTAATTACAAAGTCTTTGGAATTCAGTCAGAAATAGAGACTAATTTCAAGGAAGGAAAACAAATACCCGAAAGCCACAAAAAGGACACAGCGACTCTCATCTTATTGGCCGCAGCTGTTTCTGCGTGGCGTGGCGACTATATACCTACTTCACAATCTACATTTCAAAATTAATCAAAAAACACGTTTCCTACGTCGAGATCTACTTAGAGTTCACCAAAGTTGTTAATCCACGTTTAATCATTAAATCGAAGGTTTCAGCTGTTAAACAATTATATTCGGTATCACCAACTCCGGTTCAGATAAATCAATTACCAAATGCGCTAAATCAATGATCAAATCTAACCAGCCGAATTAGGGTGGTTAGCGTCTAATCCAAAATCTCTTTGGAATCGCCGAATTTTATTTAGTATGAGTTTTTTTTCTATAAAATTGGTTTCAACAATTCTTTCTACTGACATTGTTCAAATTTCAATACAATTTGACATATTATAATACGGTAGATAGGTTATCAAAATTCGCTCAAACGATCATGCTAAATGACTGAACTTTTTTAAATAAACACCGTGTTCCTTAGGCCCTTCGCCCCCTTGCGTTCCTAGCGGCGGACCTTGTTAGTTCAGAGGCCCATTCAGAATAGTTTTTTTTCTTTTTTTTAATCATTTGATAATGATTAGGGCGTCTATCGACTGCACATTTCCATGTTAAACCCATGTATCAACTCGCCACACGAAATGAAATTGTCAGTATATATCGGCTCGCCACATCAAACCCCAAAATTTCTGTACTAACTGTACCAATGCACTACCGGAGAATATGTTTCACGGAAATCCACTCCATGCACTTGTGTGAAACCTCTAGCTACAAGCCGCGCTTTTCTCCTTTGCAGTTCACCACTTGCCATAAACCTTTTACAGAGAATCAGCCTACATCCAGTTGCTTTCTGAAATTCCGGTTTCTCTTGTATAACCCACGTGTTATTTTCGAGGAGTGAAGAAAAATCTTTTCTTGTAGCAGCATACCATTCTAGTGCATCCATTCCAGAAAATGCTTCATGATAGTTATGGCGTTTTGTCTTGTCCTCAGTAGGTTTGGTTGGTTGACGGTAGAGATTTTTCAGGCTTCTCTGATTGTCATTTATTGAAATGTGCTGAGCGCTTTCGCCAATATATGTTTTATCATTTCAGACTATCTGTGTCTTTCCACATAAAAATAGCATTTTTCTCGAATTTAAGCGCAAAATTGACCCTAGTAACGTCACAAACCACAACTGGTCATGTCCAAGATGTATAAGGAGGATTCTCAACTTATTATAAACATTTAGCAGCTCATCTATCAAATAGGGGTATGGTACGGCGACAAGCTTGAGCCAGTGCAATCCCAATTTCTGAAAGGTCTCCTCTATCTCCCACGTAATACACCGAATCCATTTTTACGAATTGAGAATGGGTTCCCTGCACTTGAGGCCATTGTTTATGAAAGAGCAATTAATTACTGGGTCAGGATTTCTATGATGGATGAGAGTAGGTGGCCCAAGATTTGTTTAAGGGTATTGGAGAATATGCATAATTCTTCAACCAGTTCAACAGATCATAACAACTGGTATACCTGCATTTTTAACATGCTTGCTGTCCTTGGCTCCCACGATATCCTAACAGCTGAGGACCCTCAAAATTTGAAATCGATCCTACCATCACTAATCGAAAAACTCTACAACCATTTTTGGTGCCAGGACATCAATCTGGTTTACAGTGCCAGATTTTATATGTTCTATAGGAGGATAGCGGACTATTCAGGTAGGTAGAAGTACTTGGGACTCATTCAAAATGTCCATATTGAAAGGGTGTTGTGCCAGTTGCGTTTGTCTTCAAAGTTTTTCGTAACTGTTTATTATAGAGGTACTTCTCATAAGTTTAGAAGCGAGAGCTTATGCAATATATGCAATATGAAAGAAGCTGACACCCTCTTCCATTTTTGTCTACGTTGCCCGATCTTAGAACCGTACCGATGGCAATTCATTGCGAAATACATCTGTGGGCTCCCAGTGGTTGAGGATGAGGATCGTCTGGCTAATTTGCTCGATTTTGGTGATGATAGGGAGAAAATGTTAAATTTATTTCATTTTGTTACTAGTGCACTAGCACTTCGATCAATTGCGCTCACCGAATAGGTGTCTGATATGTACAGCATTAGCATTGTATAGTGTACAACAGGATAGGCTTGTTGTGGATATTGTACGAGTACCACAGCGTGGATGTTATGGATTCATAACGGATTATTATTCTTTATATTAATTTCATATCGATGACCTCGTTTATTTTGCATGTACTTCATTAAGCTGTAATGCCCTGTTAACTAGATTAGGAAGGAGATATTTGACTTATTTCTTATCTATTACTAGCCGCTCCGGCTCGCTACGCTCGCCTCCACGCCCAGCCGGGGGGCAAGCCCCCCGGACCCCCCATTAAATTGCTCGCTTCGCTCGCAAAGTGTGGCATATAGGGAATGTTGCTCGCTACGCTCGCAAAGTGTGGTATGTAGGGAATGTTGCTCGCTTCACTCGCAAAGTGTGGCTGTATACATGCGATGTATTACAATTGAAACATGTAGGGGAGGTTGCTCGCTTCGCTCGCAAACGGTAGATCTCTAAGGGTAGGTTTAACTTCTGTAGGGGATGCTGCTCGCTTCGCTCGCTTGAGGAAGTTATACTGCCCACCCAACTTGGCCGACGTTTTTTTCTGTTGGAAATTCTTACAAACAAATTAAATCTTATAAAACTACGTGGAACCACGAAAAGTTTATTAGGGAATGTTGCTCGCTTCGCTTGCAAACGGTAGATCTCTAAGGGTAGGTTTAACTTCTGTAGGGGAAGCTGCTCACTTCGCTCGCTTGAGGAAGTTATACTGCCCACCCAACTTGGCAGACGTTTTTTTCTGTTGGAAATTCTTACAAACAAATTAAATCTTATAAAACTACGTGGAACCACAAAAAAGTTTATTTGGGGATGTTGCTCGCTTCGCTCGCAAGGTATACCTGTGTAGGAAAAAACCGGTATTTATTACGTTGAAATGAGTCATCGACTCCCTTCAAGACTTAACTGCGTAGGCTAAGTGCGTCGAACCATTGTGAAACGGGCGCCCGGGTCGATTAATTTCTCATATTAAACGGTTCCCCTCGCTTCCGCTCGCAATTTGACCGACTGCCCGTCACTTTTTTCGATATCCGATTTCGGATTCAGATTCGGCGGACCCAAAGCTGTATTTCGCCCACGAAAACCGTTCCGAAAAACGTACCTTTATGGGGTATATTTTAATCGGAAAAAACCAAGTTTTTCGGCGGACTTTTCGAGAAAACGGGTCTGTACTCTCGCATTTTTTTTACGCATTTCCCGATACTTTTTTCGCGATCCGATCGCGCCGTCGTGTTCCTCGTAGGAAAACCTACGAAACCCGTATTTTTCCGGAATTTTCGACGGCCGTTTAGAGGGGTAGGGGAAGCGGGGAAGTCCAAAAAGCGCACATTAACCGGAACTTCGACCCCCCTCCCGCCCTACGGCCCATGGTTCGGCTGGGATTAGACAATTTTAAATTCGCTCGTTCCACCGTCAACGGGGTCAAATGTGGTCAGTTATACGCTCATTGCTCGTAGGGGGTTGTAGGTGAAGGATTGAGATTTTGACAGATTGTTCTTTTGGGTCTTTTTCGTCTTTGATCAGAATTTGAACGGAATTGGAGTACGAGAACACCGTGGTCAACGGTGGTCAAATGTGATCAGTTTTACGCTTATTGCTCGTGAGAGGGTGGTGGTGGAGGGTTGAAAATTTGGCAAATCGTTTGGTTTGGTATGGTAGGTAGTTACTTGTATTGATCAGCCATTTAGTTATTCTTAGCCTCTGTTTACACTGACCAGGTACTTCCACACACATAAATTCACTTATCCCATTTAATAGATACTTCCCAAGGTTCAAAGATACTCTCACTCGGTACTGTTCACAAGTTACCAACATCATATTTTAATAATAATAAAACTTTATTATACTAAAGACACTGTGACAGTTCCAGTGAGATCTAAGAGAATGCGCGTTCGTCGCTCCCGCGCCGGGCGTCATCCTCAAGTTCTTGAAATGCTGCGTTTGGCGATAGATGAGGATCCGAGAACCAGATAATAATCTTCTCCGAACATAGCACATAAATGCTATTAGTACGAGTTGTATCTCTTATGGTACTGTCACACCCCCCTCTCTCTATGAGTGCGGGTTTAGGCCCCATTGCACCTCTGGGGGTGATCTAAGTTCGTTACACCACTTATTGGTCCAATAGGGCACACTCTCAAATCAATGGTAGCATATTGTAATCCTTACGGCGTAAATGAATGACAATATAAAAACGCTGCAAATTATTACACAATGGTTTATCATTTCTGTGTTACATAGCCCTTCTACACAGATCATTGGTCTATAACTGTTAAACCCCATATGGAATATAAGATCAGAACATGGCGCACCGTGCCTCCGAGAAGGGTTCACAATTTTACATTTCCAAGACCCCGTAATCTTACGCTTCACAGTAAAAATGTTTAAAAATCATGGTGCCGCGGTGTATTATATGGATGTTACTTGTAAAAGTAATATATATCCGTTATCCTACGCCCCTGGCGCCGTTCTGCTACGCCCCTGGTGACGTGCCGCTATGTCCCTACAAGAGGCCGTGCCTCCTCCCCTTCCACCCTCATGACCCTCTGTCAATGTTTTCATCATTCCACTAAGCATGCCAGGCGTGCACGCGTACGTCAGTCTAACACTCAAAGCCTCGAAAAAGACACTTTTTCACCTATTTTTGGCTCATAGCACCCATGGATGTGGAGCGATCGAGCTGGCGAGAAGTTAGGACCATCTAGACCCCAAGTGGAGTCTATGTGCGAAAGAACGGGTTTTTTAAGTCATTTCTTAGGCCTTTTATGGTCCGGGCAGTGGACGGACATTTCAAATTTGGATTCTACGCACCTTGAAACGTAAAGTGACAAAGTTTGAGGGGGGGTTATAAAAATTTTTTGCTATACGATCACATAGGCTTATTATTGAAAATAATAAACCAAAAATTAATGAAATATAAAATATGTAGAAAGACTATTTGAGAAGAAAACATTCCAAAATGCAACTTTCAATTCCAACCTTCTTAATCTTGGAAACTTTATTAACAACTTGAAAACGTCGATCTCCTTAATTTGCCTTCCCTAATTACTTCTATAATTCTCAACCCTTAAATTTCTCTAACGCTCTCCGGGACTGAGTGGCCCAAGAATCAGCGGTTTCAAGTGTTTTGATGAAGAATAGAAAAGTAATTAAGTAAGGAGCCATAAACCATCGTGACTCCAAATTTATTTTAATCATACAAACGCATTTTATAAATATGGTACAAATTAAACAACTTAAGCTACTCACTTTCGATTTCTTTCCCAACGATAGGCTTGGCCCGTGTTGTTGGGGAAGGTCTTGGTGATTCGCTCATGTCTTACAATCTATCTACTCTATGATACAAACGGTACTTAAAAATATAATTTTATGCGTATAATGTTCCTATAATTTTAAGAGAAGATATTTTCTAAAATAATCACTGTACATAAATACTGCTTAATAGTTTCTCATCCCGCTTCCCCCTTTTCTACAAGCCAGGTTAAAATATGTTTCTTGTAGTTTTGTCTTGTGAATCTTTGAGCATTTTTCATATGGCCCTCTAGCGCTCTGTGGATAATGTAAATAGTGAATTTCGGATTGTGAGTTGAGAGAATTCACACTGTTGAGGGAACCGCCCAAGCCCGAGTTGCTGTGATGAATATATCAATATACCAATTCGTGGGCTTAGAACAACGACTAGGTAACTCGAAATTGGCAGTTTTGAGAAAATGGCGATCAGTTTTTAGGCGTTTTAGAACTCTTAGTAATTATTGTTGGGTCCCAATTGAATATCTGAAAATCGTATCGTGTACCTTCACGTCCTAACTTCAACATAAATATACCAAAGTCGACTTACCTTTTAAAATGAATTATTTCACCAATTTTCACGAGTTACCTAGTTGTTGGAGGAAGTAAAACCTGATTTTCGTTTATTCGAATGTGACTTACGACCCCTGAAGTTGATCATTGCCACAGTTATCATGGATTTAGGTAGCCACCCAGAGGTGCAATGGGGCCCTAAATCCTCGATAAAGAGGTAGGGGAGAGTGACAGTATCCCGTCAGAGAGATACCCACTCCTACTAATAGCATTAATGAGCTATGTACAAAGTAGATTGGTCTCCAGGGACCTGGATCACCCATCTAACGCCAAACTCAGCTTCTCAAAAACACGAGCAGGTGTGCGACGCACATTGTTCACCAACGGAGCGACGACAGCGCATTCTCTGAGATCCCGACGGGAACTCTGTCACACTCCCCCACTTAAAGACGTACTTGATTGAAGATCAAGTATGTTAACTAGGTGGAATAGTTACTGGCTGAGAACTGATGCTCATTAATAAATAGCTGCATTGGCGATTGAGGATGGGAAAAGAGAAATTAAAACAGGATGGATTGTCAATGAATCTTCATAAAAAGTATTCATTAGGTAATTAACCCCCAATCAAAGATTGGAACAATCGGGACAAAACGGTGGGTCAACTATGGAGACTTATACCTTAAGGAAAATAAAATAGATATAAATTAATATGCCCAACATTGGGGACTTGAATTGGGTATTAGCCCTGGAAATTGAATAATTGGGAACAATGCCCTTGAATAATTGGGAACCAAGCCCGGGTATAAAGAATAATAATAAAAATGGCAAAGGCCAGGTATACCATAGGTATGAAATTGAAAATATAAAAAGGGGAATAAAAGAGAAATTATAAGTCAAAGACCAATGAAATTATTTATGTACCAAAGGGTGATAATGGGAATTCCTTATGGAACCCCGGGCCATGTTTCTTCTGAAACATCAACACCTCAAAAAATAGTGGATTGGACTACTAGGAGTCCGCCGCGCATAATCCACGCTCGCTCTACCGAGGAGAGTGTGACACTACCGTAAGAGGTACGATCCCGGAACGTAATGTGCAATGTTCCGGGAGTAGATTGGTTTCCAGGGACCAGGATCACCCATCCAACGCCAAACTCAGCTTCTCAAAAACACGAGCAAGGCATGCGACGCCCGTTGTTCACCAACGGAGCGACGACAGCGCATTCTCTGAGATCCCGACGGGAACTCTGTCACACAGTCATTCACACAATTCTAATCACGATACTTTCCAAGAATAGCGCTAGATCGAAAGAATCTTCATGTTAGGGTAACAACACCAGTTATAGACCTGCTTAAGACACCGCATTCAGGTTAACTCAATTTCCCAAACTTTCTAATGTATTCAGGGTTTTCCAACTATTTTTCTATCAAGCAACAACATCTCCTCTGACGTCTGGCTGCTTTGGATACTCTGGATTAGTTAATGATTTTAGCGAATTTTCTTAGAAAATGAAGCTATTGCAATGGCTCCAAAAATTTTAGAATAAAAATTTTCAAAAATTTTCTTCATCGAAATCTGTGTTGAGGCATTCTGAAATGATTCCTGGATTTTAACGCTTATATATATATATATATATATATATATATATATATATATATATATATATATATATATATTTTTTTTTTTTTTAATGTATGTGTCATTCCAGAGGATAGCTCTCGATAGAATTGAGATAAAAACTTCGTTCTTTCGCCAAAAAATCAAGCATTTCAAAAGAAAGGATGAGTTCGTTGGACAACACTTTTTGAGCACATTAAATTGGTCAAATTTCAAAAAATGTACTCAAAAAATCACTAAAAATAGCTAAAAATCGTTTAATTCATATTTGCTGGTAGACTATTGCTCAAATAAAGTCTATTAACTATGAAATAGAACATTCAAAAATCTACATAAAAAATTATGCAGTAAAATGTACTTAAAATTCATTGAAACTTGCTAAAAAATCGATGAAAACTGCAAAAAGCTAAAAATTTAAAACCTGTATTTGAACTGGAGATTATTATTTAGAATACGTTTTTGGCAATAAAATCAATACCTAGTTAACAAGTTACTTGCACTCAAAAAGCTCAAATTCCAAAACAATCTAATATTATATAATACGATGATTTACGAAAATTCGCTCATACGATCATGCTGCATGACTGGAACTTTTTTAAATTGTCCTTCTCCCTAACTACATGTGCATAATATAATAAATATAATGTTTGGTCTCTTTCAAATACTTGTATACATTTACACACTTACACATTTTTCCCCCTTGTTACAGTGGTTTTTTCTTCTAATTTTAAATTAAGTCTGTGAATACACAAATGGATTCTTGATTTGAATATTCTATATAATGAAACTAATGATGATGAGGACATCAAAGACCGCCCATTTCGGCGCAACAGGGCCCCAGCACATTGGTACTCAAATTCAAGCCCTAGATCTCCTGACCAACAGAAAAATCTTAGTTTTCCAAAATTTCAAGCAAAGCCTGCAGGGGGTGGCCCCCTAGTTATATATGCACACATCCAAGTTTCCTTAATGTATATTGATAAATAATATAAACACATTTAGGATCACATTGGGGCATTTAATATTACATTAAACGCCCTATGTGCTCCTGGAGGCTTAAGCTAAATTTTCTGCCCATTTCTCACATAAAGGTTAACCCCTCCCCCCCCCCCCCCCCCCACCTTCTCAGTATGGATATGACACCAGTAAGACCAAACTTAGATGCATAACTAGTAGTGAACTCACAGCATCTTTTCATGATCAGTGAGCAACAGGCTGACACTCCTGCAGAAAACTGACGTTTTCCCACAAGAGATTGATAGCATCATTGAAGAAATGAATAATATCATACCTACATCATAATATTGTTAGATAATCATACATACATATGTATTATTATCAAACAACTAAACTATCTGAAGTTATACAGCCCAAAGAAACCTGGCAGCCCTGCATGTTAAGAACTAGTAGTAGGAAGTATCCACTGCCAACTATATTACTTCTACATCCCTGACGAGGCCCACAAAGGGCGAAAGCGCTTAGAAGTAAATCACATGACATGAGGATTTGCCACAACCATTCGTCCTCCCCTCACAACCCACCGATCAGAATGATGTGTACAGTTGGGTGGTCTGGATGCTCGCCTCTCAAAAATTAAAAAAGTCCTAAACCAATCCTCTTAGTAAATATAGATTAGCTGGACAACTATATCAGAATGATGTGTGCACCACCACAAGGTGCTCCAAGAGTAGTGGCCTCCTTATAATACACAAGTACCCAGTTTGACTAATGACGATCAATTTTTAAATGATGTTTTCTCATGGCTGTAACTCCGAACATTAAAAACATGTAGGGGGCGCCACTACCATCAAAACCTGCCTCAAATCACAGTCTATGTGAGCTTGGTCATGCTGGGGACATGGTGAGATATAATTTCATGTTTAGCGAATTTTCGTTGACAATTTTAAAATCAAAATTTTCATTATTCAAATCTGTTTTGAGAACTTCTAGATGAATCCTAGAGTTTAACGCTTTCTCATATATATTATACATACATACTTATGAAAAAGTGTTAAACTCTAGGATTCGTCTCAGAATGCCTCAAAACATATTGCAATGAAGAAATTTCTCAACAATTTGTATTTCAAAATTTTCCATCTCATTGCATGAAATTAATTTTTTACGAAAATTCGCTAATCCAAAATATTTTTTGAATCTGCATATTGTCAAGAAGGAGTTTCGTGGCCATAAAATTGGTAGTTAACAATTTCTCAACATTCGAAGAGTGCTGAAATTATGAAAATCCGCTCATATAGTCATGCTGCATGGCTGGAATGTCTAGTATTATTATTGGAAATAACAAATTGAAATTCTCCAAAACTGAACCATAGAGAATGAGAAAATAGCTTTCAGGAAAAAAAAATTGTATTGGAAGATAGAAGGTACCTTAACAGGACAGGCAGCACTGGAAGCCCAGACTTACGTTTTGCTGAGAATGGACCATTCAGGGTTTTTTCTTCTAAATTTAAGGATAGAAGACTTTGGAATTCGAAAAAATTGTTGAAAAATGCATGGATTTCAAAGTTTGTGTGTATTCAGGAAATTGAAAGAATTCTCAGTGGATTAAATGTTATTTAATACGTATTTAATTAGAATAAGTAAATCTTAATAATATTTGTTATTTAATTATCACAGTAAGCACTGCATATGATATAATGAAAAATTAGATTTTGTACAGGAGGAGACAATTGGTAGATGTTTCTGGTACATAATTACCTTCTACCAGAAGTGGAGAACTACGAGATCACGTCCATGTTTTCGCACAACCAACTTGGAGCAGGAAGGGTCCGGGGGAAGGAAATCGAAGCATTCGACAGTTCGCAGGATTTCTCGTGTCTTCATATCTCGAATGAGGAGCTGCCTAAACATATGGATGAGCATAATGTCGTCCATGACGATGTGAATACAGTAGACACTTCTCTCAACTTGGAATTGGTCTACCAGACGCAGCTTTTCCGTATCATAGACAGTCACTGTGGGGGGAGCTCTAATGTAATGTTCTGCGTAAGTAATGAGATTCCCAAAAGCCCGTACACTGCTCACGATACTTTGCCTATCTGTCAACGTGTCCAACAATCGTCCGTCTCCCAAGTCGAATAAAACCAATTTTTTCTCCAAATCACTTTTCATAAGAGCCACTGTGCCCATGAATAGTCTACTTTCCAAACGCCCTTCTAGTTGCAGAACAGTTTCACTGTAACTAGATTTCTCTACATCATAAGCATATATCGAGGTACAACTCTGATATGTCAAAATTAAATGTACGATGTTCCCACGTAAAATTAAAGAGGCACATATTAATTTTTCTCCGGGCACCTGCCTAGGCAAAGCCACTTCTGGGATTTTGGTTTGGAATTCCAAATCCCATATGTGCAGAGGTGAGCACCATACTAACACACCTGCATCATCATAACGTGAATGCATGCCGGCAAAATGCTTACCATTGTGGTCACACTTTAGTAGGTAGCCAGGGTAACCAATTTGCTCATAATACCAGTTTGTCAGGTCTGGGGTATCGGGGATGGTCTCCGAGTGGTTCCTGTCAAACAAAGCTAAAAACTTCAGCTTCAGGTTCTTATCTTTGTCTTTAACATAAACATGAAGCAACGTGCATTGAACAATCACCAGGATGTTGTTGGAAAATTTGACGAGTTCTGGTGTGTGGTCCCTCAGTCTGAGATATATTTCACCTGTCATGATTGGGTCGTCCACTATGTTGAACACGGTGTATGATGAATAGTTGAGCTTAGGTATCAAGACGAGTTCATTGTCAGTCATAATCCTGTTACAGGCAGGTGAATTACTGGTAATAAAGTCTTCCCGGCAGCATCCACGTTTCCAATTTCTTTTGAGATCGACGTCATCCATGTATCTCCTTCTCCAAACACACAGCAGTGGCAGATTCTCGGTTTCGAACACTTCGTATGATGATCTTACTCTCTTGCGTTCAGTCCGTAACTTCAATCTCTCCTCCGATATGTTTTTCCTGCACAGCTTTTTCCAGATGCGGTCGCTATTGACGGCATTGCGCCAACCAAGGCAAACTAACGAGCAAGATAGAACATCTCCCAAAGCCAAGTGTAGCAAAATGATTTCAAACACCTCTTCAGGCAAACCGAAATGGTTATCAATCGACATCATTCGTTCGCATACGAAATAAAGATAAACCGAAAAACAACAATGAAAGTTAATTATTATCGTTTCGCAATTACAACTAGTAAAGTAAGAAGCACTGAATAGAACAAGAACAACTAGATGTGGCAGGAAGACGGGAAATTTATACTGTTATCAATGCGATTATCAGATTGACGTGTCTTTTCTGAAGGGTGTTGGTGGGAGATCTCCGTTTGATGCCTTTGCCTTGTGTGACCAACTTCTTCAACTTCAGGATACGAACTCTAGCGGCACGAATCGAACTTGGCAGTTCCTGACAGCTAATCTTGTGCCATTTGGATATTATTGTATCTGTACCTACCTACCTTTTTAGTGAATTTTCGTAAAAAAAAATGAATCTGTTGCACCAACAATTTTAGAATCAATATTTTCCAAAATGTTCTTAAATAAAATCTGTTTTAGGACATTCTGAAAAAGTTTAACTTTTTTCGTATAGGTACAAATAATATATATGAAAAAGCGTTAAACTATGGGATTTGTTTCAGAATGTCTCAAAATGGATTTCAATGAAGGAAATTTTCATTTTAATACCTTCGTAATTATTAGAGATGGTTAGAGATGGCTTGATATTTAGCTAGGATTAGCTGGATGGTAAAATCGTCGTACGGTCGTTGTATTCGAACACAGGAACTGGAATGGCCGCCAGACGAGATTCCCCCGCTTGGCTTTTGTGGCAGACGCAGTCCTGCCACCTCTCCGGATTATATGTTCGGATGGATCTCATGGAGGCTTGCAAATCCAACACTCCCCTCCAAGCTTCCATCCAGGCAGCTCCGTATTTAATTTCGCCGGATTACGTAAGGATTGAGAGAATGAATGAGAAGAACCTTCTCATTCAATTCGATCTGCAACAGTACAGTTCACATACACACATTCCGATTAGTGCTGGAATAACATCAAATTTCTAAATTTAATAAATTTTGATTTGTGCAGTGACTTCGTCAGTGTGTCTGCAATTTGGTCATCAGTAGATATCCACCGGATTGTGATATTTCCTTTACGGTGTTCCTGTCGTACGTAAAGATAAGATAGCCTAACCAAATGTTTCAGAGTAGACGAATCATCTACTTCCGCTAAGCGGATTGCCGGTTTAGAATCCTCATGGATTGTCGGTATTATTTTGATCCCCGCTAACTCTGAACACATTGTACGTATTGAGGCTAATTCTCTGCACGCCGTACTCATTGCAACGAATTCGCTCTCTGCTGAGGAGAGAGCTATGTGATTCTGACGCTTAGTTCTCCAAGCTACCGGATTACCGAAAAGGTAGATTATGTAACCAGTCGTGGAGAAACCCCCTTCGGCCGAGAGTCCTAGGGATGCATCCACGTAACAATCTATTCCATCCCCCTTATCGGAGAACATAAGTCCAAAATCTTTCGTACCTCTTAAATATCTCATTATCCGTATTACTGCTTGCCAGTCCTCCATCGTAAAATTTGACTGTCGTCTACTCAGAATATTAGTAGCATATGAAATATCTGGTCTGACTCCCCCTTGTATGTACAATAATGATCCAATAGCTTGTCGGTAAGGAATCGAATTCAAGTCACCGGGTTGTTTCAATTTTTCATTGACTCCATTCCTATCAACAATCATTGGTGTAGACACCGTTCTATCACAATGAGGGTCAAATTTCTTTAACATCGATTCTATGTGAGACCTCTGAGTAAGACCGATAGTTTTGTTCCTCCGGTTTCGTATGATTTCTAATCCTAGGAATTTTCTTGGTTCTCCCAGATCAGTTATCGAGAATTCCTTTTCTAATATAGATTTTACTTGTTTGCGTTTTTGATTACTATTTGTTGCTAGTAAAATATCATCGACATATAGCAACATTATAGCAATTTGATCTCCGGATTTCCAAACAAACAGGCAGGGTTGGAAAGGATAGGGTTTAAAATCCATTCTTTCCACAGCCTCCTGGAATCTTATGAACCATCTCCTTGGAGACACTTTAAGACCGTAAAGAGCTCTGTGTACTTCACATACACTATGACTCTTTATATCATCACCGGTTTGTAAGTATTCTGCATACCCATCGGGAATTTCTATATATACGAGTTTGTCTAAGGAACCGTTTAGAAAAGCCGTTTTTACATCGTACTGAGCAAGATCTAAATCGAATTTGGCTGCAAGTATTAATAAAAATTTGACATCTGGTAATCTTGCTACTGGAGCGTAGATTTCAGATATATCATACTTATTATTATCGGCAAAGCCTTTTACTACAAGTCTGCTCCTATATCTTATTGAACCGTCTGCCTCCGTTTTCTTTTTGTGAACCCACCTAGTTTTCATTACCCTCACACCTTTCGGTACCGTATTTCGAGGAATGATTTTCCAGGTGTTGCAATTTTCCAAAGACTGAAACTCCGTTTCAATTGCTTCTAACCAAGCATCTGCGTCTGGCGAAGCCAGTGCTTGTGAATAGGTAATTGGGTCCTCCCCTAATTCGTCTGCAGAATTTTGTAGGAAACACGCCAGATTTTCTGCATTATCGAATTCTTCGTAAAATTCGCATTCATCATTTTCGTGAATTAAAACCGGGTTTGATGTCTTGTCTGTTTCTCGTCCGGATTCAACAGAGACATCTTGCACTTGTTCAAAGCCGGATTTAAATGAATTTTCTAATGAAAATTCAACTTGATCAAGTGGCAATTTAACAATTGACCTGTCTCTCAAATAATCCGCGTAAGTCCTACTTTCTACAAAATCTACATGTTTTGATCTCACTACCGTTTTATTTTGGAAATGCAGTAAATTGTAACCTGTTTCACCGCATTCTAATAAGAAACCCAAATTAGCTCTAGGAGCGAACTTTGACGTGCTTTGGGTGTCTAAAATATAACATTCGCAGCCAAACCGTTTTATATATTTTAGTGACGGAAGCCGTTTTAGTGCCAGTTCAAACGGGGTCTTGAATTCCAACGATTTGTTGGGCGTCCTATTGTGTATATGCACGACATGTCTCATGGCATATGCCCAAAAATGAGTAGGAATTCCTGATGAAATCAAGTTAACCCGGATTTTCTCCTCTAATTCTAAATTGAATCTTTCAGCCGTTCCATTCAATTGAGGAGTATATGGTTCACAAACCGTCAAGGATATATTTTCCCTATGTAACAAAAATTTCATTTCTTCCGTTCTAAATTCTAAACCTCCGTCCGTCCGTATTTCTGACACCTTAGTGGTTTCCCCCGTCAATCTTCTAATTTCTTTTAGACATGAGAGCAAAGCCATATTGACTCCCATTTTACTTCCGAGTTCGTAAGCAAATGCATATCTACTCGCGTCATCCGTAAATGTGACAATATATTTGGCCTGAGACCTAAATGCTCCTGGTTTTAAAGGTCCCATTAAATCAGAGTGCAGTCTCTGAAATGGTATTTCGGCCCTATGTCTGACTTCCGAACATGGCTTTCTTTTTGCTTTCGCCATCTTACAGTCAGGACAATCGAGAATGTTTACACCGAATTTTACATTTTTTAATTCAGGGAGAACTTTACCAGCTATTTCGAGATATTTCTTTGAGGCATGGTTAAGCCTGTAATGCCATGCCAATCCTATGTCATTCCGTAATTGTAAAGTTTCAGCCGGGTTTTCTCCGTGATCAGTGTCAGTTCTCCCCTCTAAACTAGTATCCGAAATTTTGATGGATTTTTCACCGGGTTGATCAGTGATTCTCCCCCCTAAACAAGTATCTGTAATTTCGTCAAAATTCGTATCTTGTTTACGTTTAATTCCCTTTAGTTGTTTCTCCGGATTAGTCATTAACGATCCACCGTGACCTAATTTCAACAATTTCCGTTTTTCCCCCGTACTAAGTTTTGACAAGGGGAGAGAGAAATTGAGCCACCAAAACCGTCCATCAAATGAACCCGTTTTAAGTATTTCATTCGAAATTGGATCACTTATTATCACTCCCTTATCCGTCAATAAGGCCGATAAACCTTTCGCTATTTGTTTTCTAATAGAAAATAAATTTTCTATTAAGTCTTGTGCGTACAATACTCCTTTTAAAACACCGAATTTCCGTTTTTCTTCGTTGTAATATATAATATCTCCGGATTGTTTTATTATCAAGTCTGCGTCCCTAGCATTGTTAGCACATGAAATCCGTGTTGGTGTGATCAAGTCCGTTATCGTCGTAAATACATTTATATCATTAACAATATGCTCAGTAGCACCAGTATCCAAAATGAATTTTAACTTAAAGTTTTTACCGTCTATTAGGGACGCCAGAGACACCTCCGATCCCCAGGAGTGTAATGCAGCTGGCTTTTCGATTGCCTGAGCCCTTGGAGTCGCTATCGCCGCCACCGAACTGTCCGACTCCACATCCGCAAATTGCACCCTGGGAGGAGTTGCGCCTCTCTTACTACGAGCCACAGCCTTTGTCAACCGGTTTTGCGCCGTCGTCAACCGGTTTTGCGCTGGCGTGTGGCTCCGTTTTTGAGGGTTGCTACGACCAGCCCCCGGCTTCGACCTATCCCTAGTAGCTGAGAGAGCTCGTTCTTTTCGTTTTATTACGGGGATGGGGTCACTCGTTCGACTATTTCTGCGGGCCATCTTCGTACTCGCAGTCTGTGGACGCCGACATTCAATGGACAGATGTCCAAACCGTCCACAGTTATAGCACATCTTGCTATCGTTTCGACATTCTGCCTTTGTGTGTCCTAATATGCCACACTGATAGCAGACCAATTTCGCCTTTTTGACCCCACTTCCCCCTCCGGATTGGGTCGAATTTTTCCGCCGTTTGCTGAAGGAAGGCCCCCTGCTAAGGAAGGCTTTTCCTACAGCCTGCTCTCTCCTACTATTTTCCGACATCATATCGCACATTGGGAACATCCGATCAAAGATGTCCCGAACCCTCATTTTAGAGTTCTCCTGGAGTGCATCTTCAGCTATCCTGGGGCATGCTTCCGAGATAGCATTAATTAAATTCCTCCGGATTGACCTATCTGTCAGCTCAGCCTCAGGGAACCTCCGAATACCCTCCACAAGACCCTCAAATCGATTTTGAAACTCGAGTACTGTTTCCAGCGCCGGGTTAAATCGAGTATTCATAAATTCGATTTGCATTGCATGTTCCTTCGCCTGAGTAGGCGGATCGACCGCCTTCTCAATCATGCTCAATGCAATTGATGGCTCGTTCACATCTTTGATCATCGATTGCAAACCGTGATCAATATTGGAAATTATGTACGAGAGTACGATACACTTCAACTGATGAAGCTCTCTCTCCGTGTAGTTTACTGCCGGTTTTATGTTGGGATCGACGAGAAATTGATAGTCACCACTCGCCAAATCCAACATTACCCTTCGTTTCCACACGGCGATCGACCCTTCCTTCAGTGGATTGCCTCCGTACTTTAAATTCGTAATTGACCTTGCGGCCACTCCGGGTTCTTTGTGGATCTTACAGGCACAAGTGCCCACCGAGTCAGATCCACTCGCCGTTGTGTTTACAACCGGATTATCTAGGGGAACCTCAAGTGTGCGAGGAGCATCCTCAGATCTACCAGAGCCCTGCTCTTCCACCACCATCTCTGACCTCGATGTTGGAGGTGGACCCATGGTCATCGAAGCCAGAGCCGCGAATTTCAGAACAGACTCCTCCGCAAACTGTTTGATCTGATTTTGCATCATCTCATACCTTTGAGCGTACTCAGTCTCAAGCCGAGCCCTGATCGCAACTTCCCTCCTCTCGACTTCCTCGTTTATAAATCTCTTGATCTCTTCCGTGTTCATTGTTCTCTGTAATTAGAACAAGAGAAGGGTTACTCCGAATTCACGACCTTCGTTTTATAAACACATCCCTAATCCTAGTATCATCCGGATTTATGTACTCCGTTCTACAAACACATCTCTAAACTTCGTATCATCCGGATTTATGTACTCCGTTCTATAAACACATCTCATTTCCGGATTTATTTAAGCCTTAGTGGAATCACTCATAACGTTCTATCAACATGGTGTTAGGATTTGAATGCGCCTCGATTGCCACGCATAAATTGGAGTGCGGTCTTGGGGTTATCACATATGCCCCGCTACCTGTCTGTCGATTTCGCTTCCTTCGAGAAGGTACTGTCTCTCCGAGACATGCGCGCTGTGCGTAGGTAACAGAGCCTTCGACCATCTAATCTCCCAGCGACACGCTTACAAGAAGACTATCCCGCTGCAAATCCGCTCACCACTGCCGTACTATTAAATCGTATTTCATTCTCGAACTGTAAATCGTAAATTAATAATTCGCTCATTCGCACAAAGTTCTAGCTAACTTTCGTACTTCTTTATTCTTATGAGTGTTTCCACTATATTTCAGCCTTGGCTTGTCATGTTGGGGTGTGCATAGCGTATTAAAACAATTTTAACTCCGTTCTGTTTTGCTCATGTTGTTTATGTTTCGTACATTTTACAATCGTATTCATATTAGGTACAATTCGCAAGCAACAATGAATTTATTTTGCAGCCGAATAAACATCCATGCTCCGTTCAGCTCACCTGAATTTTCATCGATCTTTTGACTTTACAAGATATTATAACGTTCGTTTGCAAGAATTATCAATACAAACATTCAACACAACGAAGGAGAAAAAGGAAACAGTCCACCACTGCGACCAGAATTAATATAAACTTAATTATAAGTAGGATTACTACTATGCTTAAATTATGTTAACACTAGTAAAAACTAGATATATTAGTGATCACAGTAAGTAGTACTGATATCTCCAATTTCTCGTCCGATTCATGTTTCTTGTTTCTAAGATACATACTCAACTTTTCGTATTAGTTCAATCAATAGTATAAAATATCGAAATCAAATCGTAATGTTGAGTGACTACATTTTCGAATCGTAATCAGAGCAAACAGAAACCATGGTAACTTCGAATTCTAACGAAAAACAAAAAATCCGTAGACATGGTAATCTACCAACAAAACTTCGTGTGTCCTCCGTATTTCAACCAACGTAGTTGGCACCACTGACTGTCAAACATTGACATCTCCAACACATCAATCTGGCATCGTAATTTTACTCTGAGTGTGGACAACACCGTCATAATTCTACATTAGTTTAAAAGCTTAGAATTAAACTTAAAATAAACTTATAAATAAACTTATCCACACTCGAGAATTTCCACCATGATGTAGTTGGGGAGTCAATGGTTTGAGACAGCTTTGGTTTGACATTCAATATGGCTTGAGTTTCGAATTGTCGCCTCGTCACGATATAAACAACATGGCGCCGTATTAAAAATCGAAAAATTCCGTAATTTCCTTCGAAAATAATTTTTCTCGTTTCGAACATCCGTACTCATCGTAATATTTATTCAAAACCGTTATTCCGTACTTTGGGATTTTACACAGCCGTATTTTCATGCTCGAGCCTTACTGAATTCCGTAATTCACGAAAAAGTCAACCCAAAAATTTCGATTATGTCAAGTTCAATAACTTCATAACCTCGTTTAAAATCGTATTTCCGTTTTATGTGACTTCTCCGGATTATGACTTTTTCATCGTAACTTTCTGAAATTCCATATCCAGAGAAAATAACTGTTCGATTACCCTCAGTAATAAGTCACAAATTACTGATTCCGAAAAACGAGAATTTAACCTATGCACAGCCCAACAAGTGAGCAAACCCCAATTGCTCCGCCATGTATACATGTGAGGCGTTAGAAAAATTAAGTATGAGAGAGATTTAAGTACCTTCGTAATTATTAGAGATGGTTAGAGATGGCTTGATATTTAGCTAGGATTAGCTGGATGGTAAAATCGTCGTACGGTCGTTGTATTCGAACACAGGAACTGGAATGGCCGCCAGACGAGATTCCCCCGCTTGGCTTTTGTGGCAGACGCAGTCCTGCCACCTCTCCGGATTATATGTTCGGATGGATCTCATGGAGGCTTGCAAATCCAACATTTTAAAATTTTTGTAGCCACTATAATAGCTTCATTTTCTACAAAAATTCATTGAGGAAACGTGGAAATATTGCGGCCCTTTACTGGTTCATTAGAAAGAGAACTTTCCAGACCACTTGAGGTTCTTAACTACAACAAATCTCACTAGGTTTGAAACCTTCTCTGTGGTTTTAGGCTTTATAAGAAAGAATGTTGCAGGAGTGGAAAAACGGAAGGAAGACTTATTAAAATTATTTTACACATTATCCAAGTACCTCCTAGTACTCAATAGTACCTACCATGTAGTGCCTTCTTTTCGTATTATTAGTTCATTATGGTTACTTAGCAATATTATTTTATAATGTAGGTAATAAATCAGCTTTCTTTCACACTACAGCGGCTTAGGGTTCATGAGATGTTGTGATGAAATGAGACCATTTCAAAAAGTGGCGAATGATTTTCATGCTTTGAGAACTTCCCTAGCAATGCATAGGTTGTACATGAAAATCAGTAGAACTGCGATATTTTCGCCGTAAAGTAGGTAACAGTCGGGAAAAAAATGGAATCGTCCTGCTAATCAATAATAAATTATAAAAGATGTGTTAGCCACTGGAAGTTAACTCAGATGCAGCTCTGTAATGCATAGGACTAGGTAGTTATAGGTGGTATTCTGGAGACTTACATCCAGGCAGAGCTGAAAACCATGTTGTCGAGAATATTACACCTTGTTGTCATGGTGACAAGTAAACTATGCATATAGCCGCCATTGCTTGTCACCCTAGATATCATACGGTTCGGTAGGTATTTACGGTTCAGTATTTACCTGTTAGTTCTGTATGTTTTTATTATGCCAGGTAATGAATGATATGTGATTTATATTAGGCTGTTGTCCGGAAGTGACCTTAAACTTTATGAACGCAAGATTAGTTTGTGCAGTCGAGATCCCAATGAAATGGATGTCGAGGAGTTTACAAAAATTGAAGTGTAAGAAGTTCCAGACATCAGCCACGAAGATGTTGTGGATTGTCCAGTTTACAGAACCGTTCTTATCATTTAGGAAACTAAAAATATTTAGAGTCCTGTGAAAAGACGTGCCATGAGTGCTCCTGCCAGACGGGAATATTCGGTAGGGATCGCCTCGGTAGGGAAAGGTAAGTACCTAGTGAGGTAGAGGTAAGTATACACTACCTACTTTCTGTACTTATATTATTACTTGTTGTCTTCCATTTATATTTCCATAGACAAAAACTGAAGTCGGTACTCAACCCATTCAGCGTGAGTCTCAAGAGGCGGGACAACCCCCCTGACTTCCACAGGGTGTACACTGATGGATGTAAACGGCAAAATGGAGTGTCAGCTGCAGTCCATTGTGAGAGTCATGACTTGGGGTGGGTAGTGAGATTACGAGATGTCTCGTCCATCTATCATGCAGAGCTCTTTGCATTGGAGCTGGCATTGAATCATGTACACAATCAACATGTTGGTAACTGTGTAATAGTGTCTGATTCAAAGTCAGCTATTGACACTTTATCTAACATCAAAATAGGTGATCTCCCCCCTCTTCCTACATATAGACTTCTGCACACAATAAACGATATTAAAAATGACCATCTACTTAATCTGCAATGGGTCCCCTCACTTAAATCAATAAGGGGCAATCAACTCGCCGACGATCTCTGTGCTATGACTATTGAACATGGTCGTATTGACAACAATACATACACAAATCATCAGGGTGTTTACCCTATCATTCTTGAACGACAACGGCTTCTCTGGAAAAATACCTACGTCAACAAAACAGGCCCTGGCTCCTGGACCAGACATTTTTTTGACGACCCCAACACAATTCCTTGGTTTGCCGAAGAAAATGAGATGAGCATAGGAGATATCACCTACATCAACAGAATTTTGATAGGTCACGGTTTTGAAAACCTCTTCAAGTGGAGAATGGGTAAGAGAAGTGACCCTTGGTGCCAGCACTGCGACACTGAACCCATCCAGGATGTGTTACACCTTATGCTGGAATATGTAAAGACCGAAGCCGCCATGAGGGTTTTTCTGGGCGAAACGTGGTACAAGAACGTTGATGAGAGAGCAAACATAACCGCTACATACTTGAAGGGTGGCCTAACAGAACATAATAAGCTTGTAAAACTCAAAGAAACCATGATGGAGGCAGGGGTTTTGATATAGGGTGGTATTATGTGCAATAATGAAGATATTCAGTTACTATTAACAAAATTCATAGGCAAAATTCAATGTGTAGTAAAAGAGGCTTACGGAACGACAATAACATGACAATACATTAATTGAGCAAAAGTGATCATAAAAAAAGTCCAGTCATGCAGCATGACCCCATGAGCGAATTTTTGAAGATGTTTCATGCAAATATTACCGATTTTTACAACTAGCGAACGGCATTATTTCGATTTTGGACTGATTTTTCAACGTTGAAATTTTTGAAAACTTGATACATATTCTTATAGGAAATTTTACGCCGATTCCGAATATACCACATGCTAGTCTGCTGAAAAAATTATTTCGCACCACAAACCGCAAAAAACAGGCTATTTTGAAATTTCTGACTACATTTTTGAAAATTTCAACCCGAAGATGTAATCCGATCATGCTGGCCAACGAACTTGAACTTTCGTTTTGTGTCCTTAACATTTTAAAATTTGTTTGAAGTTTCTAGCACAATTCTACGGACAGTTATCGTCTGGAATGACACATACATACATATATACATACTACATATATACATACATATATACATACATAAAAAAATGCGTTAAACTTCAGAATATGATTCAGAATAGCCTGAAACGGATTTCTGCATGAAATTTTTTCAAAAATTCACATTCTACAAATTTTGAGGCGGGAGCAATAGCTTAATTTTCTTCAAAAATTCGCTAAAACAAGGATCTACCACATTTCACACACCAATGGACACAAATCTCCCGGAGATAGTTCCACAAAAAAGAAGAGGAAAGAAGAAGATGATGATAATCGAATTGATAACAGTATAAATTTCCCATATTTCACATTTTGCTGCCACACCCAGTCTTCCACCTTTCGGAAAATCTCAAGAAGATCCCCCCACTCGTACACTCCCCCCACTCAGCCGTTTGGCCGTGCATAGACACGACAGACAAACAGACAGACAGACAGACAGACAAACGGAGTTTCATTCTTATAAATAATAGAGATAGAGATAGATAGAGATATATTTTTGTAATGATCATGTGTAAGTGGACCTGAACTCTTTGTAATAATCATTGATTTAATACAATAAACAACTTACTACTACTACTACTACTTCTACTACTACTACTCATGTATCAAATAATACGCTCTGAAGAGGCCATATATTGGCGAAAGTGCTCAGCAAATCTTAATAAATGACGTTATCAGAGAAGCCTGAAAATGCTTCTGAAGAGGATACCTTTGCGGCATTCGCTCGTAACTTTGTTTTCGGTCATCCCTTCCCTCGATGCAGATTCATTTCCATCTCCTCCATGATCCCCACGTATCTCCTACTGATTTGAGGCAGAACTTGGTTTCAGAATCATCTTGAAGACAATTTCCGTCAATTTCCGTACATCATTCACACCTATTCTAATATGTCTAAAAAATAAATCAAGCCAAAACCGTCAAATATATCATTTTCAGTAGGGTTTCAGTAAAAACCAAATTATCAACAATAAATTAACTACGACATTGAAAAATGTCTGCACAAAATTATGCTGAAAAACCTACTTACATTTCATTAATATTATTGCTGATAAATGTATAAAAACTTCAGAAAAACCTAAAAATCGAAAATCGTTTTTGAATCACCGAATTTTCTTTAGTACCTATGAGCTTTTTCAGCCATCAAATTGGTTTTAACAATTCCTTTCCACTGACATAGCTCAAATTTGAATACAATTTAACATACAGTGAAACTTGGATAATTCGAACCTCAAGGGACCAGTCAAAAACTTCTAATTAATCAAAATTCGAATTAAGGAAGTTTTTAATAAATTATGATAAATTATATTTCAACAAACTACAGTACGAAGTAAAGTACATACAGTTACATTGAATATTGACCAACAGAATATTGAACAATAAATATAAAGACACTTGGAATGGTACTGTATTTAACTGCCACCATAAAAAACAATCTATTGTTTTTCAAAAAAGGATATTTTGGCCTGTTTCCTTGAATTAAGATTCTCGGCCTTTATAAAAGATTCCAACGCATTCAAAGAGTTGAAGTATGAATCACTTACATTAATTCGACTTTCAAAAAAACGCCTAAGTTCTTGTTCGAGATTCTTGTAATGCTTTGTTTTGTTGTTTTGGGACGGTCGGCGGGCGTGAGGGGAAGGGGAGTTATCAGACTGTACGATGGCACTAACTTGCATGCATTTGGTCTAATGCAAACCTTTTGCCAAATATCGTTACTAAAACGTATTTCCCGATAAATTTACAATTATTTTAAGTCGCAGCTTAAAGTTTTACTTTGATTAGCACGCCGACAATTCGAATTATCCAAAATAAAATCCGAATTATCCACGATTTTTCGGCATTGTTTAAAAACAAAATGCTAGAGACCAAGAGAAATATTCGAATTAAAGAATTCGAATTATCCAGGCTCCACTGTATTATAATACGATAGATAGTTTATGGAAATTAGCTCATTTGATCATGCTGCATGACTGAAACTTTTCCAGACAATTTGGTGAACCAGCATAACGCGATCCAGTCGCAAATACCTTGGCCCAACCCCGCTGCAGCTCCGCCGCCCGGCTTCCAGGGCTCGTGGACTTGGGTCGGAGGCTCCGGACCCCCCAACTTCGCTTTCGGCACGGCCGTCCAATCCGGCTCGAACGCTCTGGCCGGCACGAATACAAACTTGGGAGTCAACAACCTGGCGGGTGCCAATTCGCAATCGGGCGCCAACGCTCTGTCCGGCACCAACACGAATTTGGGCATCCAGAGCACCCTGGCCAGCTACAACCAACAGGCGTCGCAGGCGACGAGTGGCGCCAACTCCAATATGGGCACCAACATTCATCAAGGGTAAGTAGCAGTGTAGGGCAAAACGCAGTTACGACTAACAACTAATAACTATAACTAAATTAGTTACTACAATGGCGAATAATAACTACAACTAATTAGTCCAGGAGCCATGGCCGAAAATAGGTAGTAATTTGAGAAGGTTTAAGATTAGATCTTGAAAACTTAGTCCGTTCTGAATGAGAAAATCCTTGTCTGCCATCTCAAAATTGTTGGAATACAAAATGGCGGCCTCATAAAGATGATTTACAAAGTAAAAGGCCGTTTTTGCAAACTTAGGTAGGTACTGTTTGCGCGCGAATTGAAAAGAACCAGAATTTTTTTAATCAAACTCGACATGCACATATCAAAAAGCGTTAAACTCAATGAATTTAAAAACGGATTTCCATGAAGGAAATTTAGGATTCATTGCAATAGCTTCATTTTCTTAGAAAATCGGCTAAAACTTTCAGATCTTGGTGGAGTCGGAAGTAATTAACCTTGTTTGGCCCTACCCAAATTCTGTTGTTCTGATAGAAATAATAATTTAATTAAGAGTAATTACTAATCAATTAGGTATTTAATTAATAAATGTAATTGAAGTAGGAGATTACCTACTTACGCTTCACAAGCCCAAGAGAATACAGAAGTTTTTATAAACTCGATTTCGAGAAGTCAGAATTCCGTTGGAATTATATTATCAGCTGATACAATTGTCATAGTTTTCAAGGCGATTTTTGATATGTTTTACTGGTTGCGATTCACTCCCGTGTTGATGTTTTTTTTTCTTGTCAATGCTTCAGCCCTTAGGGAAAGCAAACAAATAAACGCAGAGCGACTGGGGTGGTTTAGTTCGGTTCTTGGGGCGGTTACTTATAAATTAAACTCTAAAAATCATTACTGTTACATAGAAAGATTTCAAGATGTCGATTTAGGCCTTTAGGTTTTACCCTTTAGTGTTGATCGAACGCGATGCCGATATTACTGGCTCATCCACGGCCAATAAATGATTTTTAAGACAAATTTCTTCAAGTTTTGTCCAATTCTTTTTAAGAAAAGCTTCGGATAGAGTACGGCGTAGGTACGGATTTTTTACTTTTCCGATTTTTGGATTTTACGCATCTTGAAACATAAACCAACACATTTTGAGAGGGAGTTGAACATTTTTTTTCTTGGTCAATTACAAAGGTTCATTACCTATTGAAAATTATAAACCAAAATGACATAAAATTCATAAGTTCGGCTGAAAGTCAATGGGGAAAGGTCTCAGCTAAAATAATATATGCTCAATACGAATTTTGTAAAGAATTTAATCAAAAAAATATTAACGCAACTAGGAGAGTTTGAAGAGCAAAAGTCTTGACGGGGGTGGAGAGGACTCGCTCTAAATTAGCCCGATTTCCAATGCTTTGTAATTCGCTTATTTCAAGAGATCATTTAGAGTTTTGGGATCGAATCGTTTTGTTGTTTTATGTTCTACAACTTTGCTACCTAAGTATAAAAATTTCTGTAGGATGTACGGTTTAGGTTTTATTAGAGAAAAACTTTAAAATGGGCAATTAAGCTATCTTTATGAGGCCGCCATTTTGTATTCTACCGATTTTGAGATGACGGACAAAGATTTTCTCACTCAGAACGGTGTAAATTTTCAAAATGTTATCTCAAACCTTCTCCTCAAGTTACTACCTATTTTTGGCCCTGGCTCCTAGAATAGTACGAATGGGTACCTATCACGATTTTTCGTTGTGAGATTCAGAAGTAAATGAACGAACTGGATACTGGTATGAGGGTGGAAGGATCACGGCTTCTTCCTTTTATGTATTTATTCACAACTAGTTTCGCCTGTGACTAGGCCTCATCAGGTGCTACAATATGAACATATGGTTTTTTTTTTTCAATAATGATAGATACAGAGGTTATTATGTGCTAATTGTTGTCTATAAGGTACAGGCACATACTATAGGGGGGACAGATCCATACGACGTGTATTTTGTCAGGTTTTGTTACTGAAGTTATAATTTCAGTCTCTTATATTTCGTCCAATGGCTTGAAGGGGTCTAGAATTATGAACAGGTAGTTTAGATAGAGTGGTATGCTATGTATGATGAGTTATGAACATATGCTAGTGTATGAATGGGGCTTACCAATATGGGGGGAAGAAGGTAGAAATCCTGCTTGGCCAAGAGCTATCCTACATATGTAGGTACTTTCTACACAATATAATTAACTGAATTTGCGTACTAGTTTTATAATATATATGAGAAATGAGATGATATGCTTCTTTATGGGGACGATTATTACGAAAGCAACAAAACCTGACAAAATACACGTCGTATGGATCTGTCCCCCCTATAGTAAGTGCCTGTACCTTATGGACAACAATTAGCACATAATATCCTCTGTATCTACCATTATTAAAAAAAAAAAAAAAAACCATATGTTCATATTGTAGCACCTGATGTGGCCTAGTGACAGGCGAAATTAGTTGTGAATAAATACATAAAAGGAAGAAGCCGTGATCCTTCCACCCTCATACCAGTATTCAGTACGAAGTAATGGCCACCTGCACGAATACCTATAAATGAACGAATAATCAGGTCTATATTAATATTTTTTCAGGATCAACACTCATCAGGGGACTAACACAGGTCCCACCAACTACAACGGTCCACTTTCAGGAGCATCTTCGACCGTCAACTCGCCCAACAAACAGCCTGTGTTCATTCAAGGCGCAACTTCCAACGTTGGGAACGCTGGAAGCATCTATGTGCCTGCAAATTAAAGATTATTAATTCCAGATAATGATGATTAATTAATAATGAAGCGATTGCTTAGAGAAAATGTAAATTACCCATCATAATGTGACCCGTAGAGCCAGTGGCGTATATAAACAATATTTGTTGGGGGGAGGAGACCCATGTCGTTAGGTAATTTGGGTAAGTAGATACAAAAGGTACGTTCTGGTGCAGGCGCCAACACGGTTCAGGTTATACTAACCCGCAAAACGCATACATGAAAATTTCAGTAGATTGTGCGTCAATTTATCGTAAGATCAAAAAATAATTTTGCGTTGATCAGGAATCGACCAGGAGACCTCATGGTGATCAGACACATGTCTTAAATCGAGCCATGACGCCAGATGATCAACAATGAATATAAGTGTTTCATACAGTTGTCCGATGCACGCAGCTTTTGATCACCCATCCCTAATGCAACGATGTAATATAGCAGAACGAGGAAATAAAGGTATGTGTTGTTTACACTCCAATTTGATTATCAAGAACTGAAAATGCGTGTGCCTGGTCATGAAATCTGATTCCCGGTCAACGCAAAATTATTTTTTGATCTTACGATAAACGGACGCACACTGTACAGAAAATTTCAAATTTATGTGTTGAGCGGGTTAGTATCATGTGTTGTGCGGGTTAGTATGCTCTGCCCCGTGTTGGCCCCCTTTATATCTACCCTTTATATCTACTTGGGTACTAGTTAGACTCACTGTTTCACGCTGGTATTTAAGGCCGATTTTAGAAGGTAAATCAAATCACCACTAGATTATTTGAATATTGTTTTAAAAAGGGTGTAAACAAAGTCATTAACAATTAAAAAAATGGTATGTTATAAAAATTAGAAAATTAACATTGCAGTACAGTTGATGCATATTTAAAAATGATATTGACCTACTTTTTGCTGTGGGCAGAGGCCCGAGACGACATTGGATCCTACCAATCAAACAGCTCACCACTTGCTGTGGACCTAAACTTCTATTATATCTGGCGAATTATGCATTACAATAATTCCTATTAATATTTGATTAAATGATGAATGTGGTAAACACTTATTCTTTAGATTTTGTGGCCTGCTCATCCAAGGAATTTTGAACTATATCTGAACTATAATATAGTGCAAAATTCCTTAAACCAAGTTGTATAATTTTTACTGTGAAAATGAACAAGCTAAAAAATGTAATGAATAAACTCAGCAGTTAAATTTGCCTTACATTCTCTCTCTCTTCATTCCCCCCCCCCCCCCCCCCCCACCCCCCGGGGTACTGGATACTGGATTTTATAATCGGAAAAATTGGGCTGTGATACATGCATCTGATGTACGAGTAATTTAATATAATAGCCATTTGATGAGCCAGGATTCATTTATTACATCCTCAGACGTTTGAAAAAACAAGAATGTTATTTGCTAATTTGTTTTCAATAAATTGATGTTTTGTGGGACAGAAGGATGCGTATCCAACGGCACTAAGTTTTTTTTTTCATAGCCATGAAGCATTTTATTGCATATAAATTAAATTACAAAAAATGAAAACAATACATACTGCACTTTTGTTTAACATCCTTTTAGAAATGATACAACCTAAATTTTTACATTAATTTTGTTAATGAACGCTTATAGTTCTTTGTAAATTGGTAGGATTTCCGAGTGTACAAGTTGGGCAAAGTGTAGGGGAGTAACCATGAAATGGAGTCGAGCATGTCTTGCCTAGGTTGGTGGTGAACTGCACACTCCATAAATATGTTCTCTATCGTCTCTTCTTCCATTCCATAATTCTCACAGTTCGAGGAGCCCCGAAGTCCAAAACGGTGCAGATATGCGCCGCACAGCCCATGATTGGAACGCAATCTGCAAATCACTCTGATCTCCGATCTGCTGAGTTCAAACCTCTAAAACCACGGCAGTGAATGGTAGACTTATATCTAAAACTAGCAGCTGCGGCTCGCTCCGCTCGCCTCCACGTCCAGCCGGGGAGAGAGCCCCCCGGACCCCCCATTAAATTGCTCGCTTCGCTCGCAAAGTGTGGCATATAGGGAATGTTGCTCGCTTCGCTCGCAAAGTGTGGCTGTATACATGGAATGTATTACAATTGAAACATGTAGGGGATGTTGCTCGCTTCGCTCGCAAACGGTAGATCTCTAAGGGTAGGTTTAACTTCTGTGGGGGATGCTGCTCGCTTCGCTCGCTTGAGGAAGTTATACTGCCCACCCAACTTGGCAGACGTTAATTAAAATAGAAATTAAAAATTTTTTCTAAAAAATAAAAAAAAATTTAGGGGTGGACTACCCCTAACATTTAGGGGGATGAAAAATAGATGTTGGCCGATTCTCATAGATACCGGATAAGCACAAAAAATTTCATCAAAATCGGTCAAGCCGTTTCGGAGGAGTATGGCAACGAAAACTGTGACACGAGAATTGTATATATTAGATGTGTCCGTCCTGCCGAGCTGAGTTAGACATGGAGGCCACCACCTCATTCCCAGTAACCCCAACGTGTGCTCTCGTCCAAACAAACTGCACTTCTTCACAATTTATTAGTTGTCTGGATGAAGTGAGAAATTTTGGAAATGTTCAGTTATAATTTGACTATCCATTTGGCCATCCGATTTGGTACCCGACCAATTGCTTGACGAGATCGTCTTCAATCACTTTCATAGTGATTACCTACTCATTGCATATAAACCCCTCAATTTTCGATCAGTGTTTATCTGTTTCATCAGTCACAGATGATGTGTGTCATATAGTTTCTGGTTGATACTGCCAATTAGATAGTAGAGGCTGGACTAAATAAAATGTTTGACTTGGCAAAAATGTTAGAACTGCCCCTCAACTTCTTCAACCACAATTAATTCATGTAAATCATTTTTAGGATGTTCTAGGTGTCAAAGATGAGAAAGAGAGGAGTATAAAGATTCTGGATGATGAAGAAAAACTTTATTGTACTGTGTTCATGTTGATTGTAGCATTTACTCGGAAATTATATTAGATTTACATTAAGCATATTGTATTAGTGTTAGTGTGTAGTTGAATCTTGACGATGGGCGTCATGGGCTCTGCGAGCCTTTGCCCAGCTTACATATATATTTTTTTAACTATAAGGATACGGTTGTATACACGCAAACTTGATGTAATATGCTCAACATATAAATAAATAAATCGTACATTTAAATTTGGATAACGATGGTTTTAAGTGGAGAAATCACGTTTTGAAAATGCGGGAGAGACTAAGGCCCCTCTAATGGGCATTGTTGAAACGAATGTTATACGCAATCAGAAATATTTTGGTCCACTAACATACCTTTCAACGACACTTTCAACCTGTAGCACTTTTTGAAAGCCCTCTCCTTATAAATCTCGACAGATTAATCGTATTGTTTGATGAAAGGACTCAATCAATGGAAATGAATCAATAGAAAACTCCTCGCTACTTTCGAGTCATATTTTCATAACGTTTTTGGTTTATTATCATCAATAATGAACCTTTATAATCGACCAAGAAGAAGTTTTTTTTTAAACCCCTCAAAATTTGTGGGTTTACGTTTCAAGATGCGTAGAATCCAAAAATCAAATGCCCTCGTATACACCATCTTCCACAAGGACCTTCTGAAGACTGGTCATTCCACAACCAGGTAGGGTGTTACAAAATGTATGCAAGCATTCATCAACAGGCCTTCTCAGTTACATGCAGGTGAGTTCCTGCAGTCTCAGTGGTTTCCGATTATAAAATCATCCATCTTCCCGTCAGGTCCCAAGGCCCAAGTCTTAGCTCCCTTCATTTCAAATTTATAGTTCATTAGGAGGCTTTTCATCATTTTCGTACCTCCGCCTGACAAATGGGATACGAGTTGAGATCATCCCCGACCTCCACCAAACGTTCCGGTCTTAATGCGGATCTAAGGACCTTCCGCGATTATCTCCTGATGATTGTTGGCACTGGGCAGCGTCCACAGTTCGTTCAGCCCAACCCTAAATGATGCGTAATAGACAGACGCATACCAAAATATCCCTCATCCTCACTTACCCTTGCTACGACGCTTGTAAGCCCTTGTCACTTCCCAGCCTAAGAGATCATTTAGTTTCTACCCAAGTTTATGAAAAAAACGATACAAATTATTTCACAAAGGTTTATTATTTTTTCAATTGAGTATGATCGTAGTTTTAGTCCCGTTATCATTCACTTTCATTCATTCATCATTCATCGTTCATTTCATCATTCCACTAAGCGTGCCAGGCGTGCGGCAGTCTAACACTCAAAGCCTCGAAAAAGACACTTTTTCACCTATTTTTGGCTCATAGCACCCATGGGTGTGGAGCGATCGAGCTGGCGAGAAGTTAGGACCAACTAGACCCCAAGTGGAGTCTATGTGCAAAAGAACGGATTTTTTAAGTCAATTCTAAGGCCTTTTATGGCCCGGACGGCGGACGGACATTGCAAATTTGGATTCTACGCACTTTGAAACGTAAAATGACAAAGTTTGAGGGGGGGTTATAAAAATTTTTTGCTATACGATCACATAGGCTTATTATTGAAAATAATAAACCAAAAGGGGGAATTAAAGCCGTCAGCGGGATGCATTTTCTTTGCATTTCAGAGGGTGTATAGAACACGTTTACAATAGACATTCATTTTCAGATTTCTTTATATATATAGTAGAGGTGGTTTTCTTGAGGATCAGTCATAAGGCATTTGATTTGCCAAATTTTTGGTAAAGTTTATTACCATTCTCAAGGCATGGAGTAGTAGGTATGCAGTTCAGTTTTTTCACAAGTATCACAAACTTATAGGAACTTTGGACAGATTTGTATATTATAGGTAAATGCTGAACTGTTAGCATTTAGAGTATGTAGAAAGCTCTATTTAGAGTATGTAGAAAGCTCTCGAGCTAACAGTTCAGCATTTACCTATAATATACAAATCTGTCCAAAGTTCCTATAAGTTTGTGATACTTGTGAAAAAACTGAACTGTATACCTACTACTCCATGCCTTGAGAATGGTAATAAACTTTACCGAAAATTTGGCAAATCAAATGACTTATGACTGATCCTCAAGAAAACCACCTCTACTACATACATACCAGTCAATAACTTCACAATATATATATATATATACATGACTCTAACTTGTTAGTTGTAGTTTGTTTTGTCCCTCAAAACATCTTCTCGGTTTTACGTTTCAATATCAGTATTTACATAGGTATCTACTTAATAATTGTTATAATCAAGCCCCAGTCCATCATCACATTAGGTCCTCGATGTCTCATGTAACGCAACAATGAATAACGCACGTGAATCACGTTGAAAAACTGAACTTAGTAGTTTGGTGGCATCAAATGAGGGAACTCCAGATTCAAGTGATATCAGGACGTTAGAGTTGGTCATTTGCCTTCCTTAATTACCACCTTTGCTCCTACCTTGGGTGAAGGAAAACTTCTGACTCATTCGGTGCATCACACGTTCCCAAGAGTGAACAATGCCCGTACACCGTGACCAGTTAGCGTAAAGCAGAGGAAAGAGAAATTAGCAGGGCTACTCACCCATTCAGACTCAATCGACGACTGCACAAGATTTATTTCTAAAAATGTATTAAGTAAAGTTTTTCAATGGAATTTCAAAATTTTCCATTGTTACCAAGAGTTGTGAATTTTTGTTATGATTGGTATTCAGTCTGAGAAAAAACAAATTTAGTCCTAAGCATTAAATCTTGACAGAACAAGAAACATATTCCTTGAGAGAACAGGAAAGAATTTAGGTCACTCAACTGATTAGGAAAGAGCCCATCATTTCAATCTTCTCTTAATGTCACAGAGAGTCTCCCTATCAAATTTCAACATCCAAGTTTCTTTCCAATCTAATTGCGGTTGCAATATTCTTTTCCGCCTTTAATTTTGGCGTCGGGAAACCCCATACAGCCATAGCAAAACATAAGTTTACACAAATTCAATATACATATAATTATGTTACATACAGCAAACTTCCTAGTTTTGAAAGTCAATTGTCAGTTTCTTTTTTACACACACAGCGGAACACTTATAAATGTCTGTTGATACCCGATATAAATATAAAAAGGGCTTTGTATATAAATATATTCGCACTTGCAATATGGGAATGGACATTGAACGTCTCAGTTGCTACTCCGATGAGTTTTCTCACAAGACGAGTCCTTTCCACGTAGTTCATTGGACAGCAAAGTAATATACGAGTATGTTCGAGGATCTTATTCTCATCTTCACAAAACTGGCATGACGAGGACTCTGTTGGATTAATTTGATGCAGGTGCGTTCTCGTAAGGTCCTGTAGAAAAATCTAGGCATGTTGGGTACGTCATTGAACCATGGCTTTACTCTAACCTGAGGGAACATTTCCTTATACCCATCTCCCGACCTATAGTTGAGAAATTCTGCTTCCCAGTTATTCATTAGTTCTCTCTGGAAAATCTTATGCATGTCGGTGATGGGGCATAAAGCGAAATCTATATCCACTGTTTCCCGGAAATTGGATTTTTTGCCTCGGCATTCCTTAACGTTCCTCCGTTCTTTCCTTAATATGGCCTACCGTTCTCAGTACTTCCGCTTCTATAGGGCTTATGTTTGTAGTCGGATTTATATTTTGAAGTTTCTTTATTGCGCTGAGAGAGTCGGAGATGATTACAAGTTCTGTACTATCCCCTGGCAGAGAGTTCATAAAATGCAGCATTCCTTGCCAGATTGCTGTAACTTCGGTATAGTATATGGATGTGGCATCAGCTAATCGGAATTTCGATACCGTTCCTCTCCTACTGTCACAGACAGCGCACCCAACCATTTCTCACTGAACCATCTTTGTATATTGCACGTGCATTTGGCCACTTTTCCTGCAGATAATGTTGTAGTCTCTGAGGGGAACCTGCATCTTGAGTGGGTAAAATTTGCACTGAGATTGCATGGACAAGCAGCTTATAATCAATGCTATTCTTTACGGGGGAATTTCGTTGGCTTATTTGAGGAAGTAATTTTGAGTGGGCGTAGAAACTGTCGCAAAGTGGTGGACTAGAACTGGGCGGGGAGTCTGGAGTAGAGATACAGCAGATAACAGCTTGAGAGCATGGTTGCAATCATGTTTACAAAATTAACTGAGAGAGATCACCAGCATGTAAACAATTATTCAGACAACCACACTCATACCTCAAATTGTTGGCCACGCACTAAGCAGTGGTTAACATAATACGGTTAGGTGAATCGAGAGCTTTCCAACGACTGGCGACCGATTTTTGCACGATGATAAATGCCTGAGATACAGTTTCGTACGAACGATTTGATTGTAAGTGATAATCATCAGAAAAAAACCGCGGCAGGCCGCTACTACTTTCTCTCTTATGAGAGAAGAGCTATGAGCATTGAAAATGCCTCAGTGATTTCAATGTTTTTAATTGTTTTAATTGAGACAACAATTAGAAAACATAAACTAATTATGGAAACACAATTACTGATTTTGCTGTAAGCCAGTCTCCGATGCCCAATTCTTCCACGAATATGAATTCACTGATTGTGACAACAAAAGAAGCGGCATTGTTTACTATATACATTTATAACAAAAATAAAGATAAAACTACGGCATGAATAGAAGAACAAGTACGAAAGAAATGCGTGATAAATCGAGAGCTTTCCATCGAGTGTCTTTCGACGATTTTAGTCCGGTGAAAACTAAAGAAGTTTTATTTCCCCAGCAACGGCTTGGTTGTTCGTGAAAATCAAAAGAAAACAACTAACTTGTTTGTAGGTTGCGTGACGTTTTTGACATGGATATGTCTTTGCTCTGGGGGATCAACCAAAATTTTTCGTCACGCAAAAGTTGATGTCACAATTTCTAATGATGTTCATGTACAACCCATCCGTTGCTAGGAGAATGGAACTTCCGCAGTTTTCATCGAAAACTATTTCACAGAAATCGTTCGCCACTCGTTGGAAAGCGCTTGATATGTGATAAATGTTCACGTCTCAAGCTACCAATTTCCCCCTCCTTACGTACTTGGCTACATTCCTAAACTAAGGGCCACTTTCACCAACAACTTATGTAGAGGAGTTTGGCCAAACTCGATTAAATATAATCTCGAGGATCAAACCTTGGCGTCTTTCACCAACCCAAAACTCGTTTAAACCCAGATTGGAATAGGTAATCTAGTTTCCCTAACGGAGATTCCGCAAACTGTCCAATGAAAAATTGGACAATTTGAAACGACATTTTGCAAACCCGCCAGGTGTCCGACATATCAAGAAAATAAAGCAGTGAATCACTACCACGACCAATTATTTATTACCCGCGCCGTTTTTATCTAGTTACCTAGTGACTATCTAGTTTCCATACTGTACAAGGAATAGCAATTCAACATCGTATTATAATGTGCTATCATCATCTATTATATTTTATTTTCCTATCATCCTACATCAATTTCGTATTATAATTCATCGATTTGATGGTAAAAGCCTTTTTCCATCTTACCTGTTCGAAGGAAACTCCAGGTGAGTGTCAATAAGCTCGAGGAGTTTCAAAACTGTCGTCCTACCCGTAAAAATGTGGAATGCGCCGAAGGATCGTCCTTGGGCGTCTTTGTCCGGGACATCGTCCTCATCCTAGGAATCGAAAATTAATCCGAGCGATAAATCGCGTAAATTTATCATCAAAAACTTGAATAACAATAAACTTCAACTGTGAATCAAACTGTAGGTATCAGCTGTTGGTGCGCGGCCATATTGGTCGATATCAATGTTATCACTAAACTGAGATTGGCAAGTGCATCTGGCCGGGGCTTGGGAGATTAACCTCAAGCCACCTCTTCAGGAGTTTAAACTCGTAAAGTGGTCTGATGAAAGACGATTAGCTGGAATCTCCGTTATTGACATTTTCATGTCTTTCATATGGCACATAACAAAAAAATCGTCACGAAAAAAATTGTCCCAAGTGGCCACAACGATGATTATGACCATCAGAAATGACGTCGACCATTCATAGGTAAACACATGAAAATGTCCCAATGCGTTGCAGACTCGTATGCAAGCGTTTGTTTTCACGTACAACCCATCCGTTGCTAGGGAAATGGAACCTCCGCAGTTTTTTTCAATCTTTTCTAACTTAAACTCGTTTATGTTGTTGGTGAAAGTGGCCCTAAGTTGATTGGACTATAAACAATTTTAATAAGCTGGTTACAATATTCTTAACGTAAAGCAATAGCAATAGCATCATTTACTCCACTCCATAGGAAACATTTTCATCCTCTTGACAACAGTTAACTGTTTACAACAACTCATTGTAGTGGCTTCTCTCCACAGTTATTTTCAACATTTCTATTAGTAAACCGATGTTTTGTTGGAATTAGGTGGGATGCTGCCCAGGGAAAATAAATGAAATTATTTCATTTATTGTTTTATTTGATAACGTTTCGTTCTCTTACTGAGGACATCTTCAGATCTTGGTGTGTCCAGGAAAAAATTGTATAAATTGTATAAAACCAATAAATTAATTAAAAAAAACACATCCATGTAACACGGGATCTGCTTGTAAAGCAGATAGTGGAACTCGTTTACGAGTTTCTTCTAAAGTTACTTCTTCTCTAACCAGATTTTCTTTGCATAAAAAAATTTCCGTAACAAAGTTCCCGGTGACATTTTCAATGTCAATAGGCGAGAAAATGGCTTCGGAGGTCACGTAACGCACTAAATGTAACGTAACGGTAATTTTGTCTCGGTTATGATGACAAAAACATGTTCCATGTTAAAATAACTGTGATGTTCAAGGAAATTCATGATTTCGCCATAGGATTAAATCTCACAATATGAGCATTTAGTCACAAATGACTAACAGCAATTCAATTAAATAACTATGTAACTATCCTATGCAACTTACAAATGCATCAATGAATGTATTATACATATAGAGTAGAAAACGGGGACGCTTGTAGACTATAAATTTAAATATATACAGCTTGCGTCATCGGCCGTTCATACGAAGAAGTTGCAAGGAAACCGCTGGGTGATGTTGAACATTCGTTCGTTGAAAACCCCAAGGTTGGTCTGGAACGTGAAGACGATCTTAATTCCTCGTCCGCCGCACCTACGCTGCCCCGTAAACGAGTCACGGTCTCATTTAATCTGTACTCGTTCAGTTCCGGTCGGATAATCACAATTATTACAGGAAACTACCCACCTCGAGAGAATCTGCCTGCGTTTGGAAACCTGTTATTCACATCAAATGGAGTCGGTCGGTGCAGGACCCTCGTCCTACCCGCTAATGGCAGACATTGTCTTAGAGAGATGTGAGGTCGCTTGTAATACCGCGGTTGCTGGTCATGAGGTGGATGAAGCTGCTGATCATCTTGCCAACAGAGGAACAGAGATTACCTGAATGAATGAATGAATAATTTATTATTGACATTTTATGTCTTTGCCCTGGCACATAACTCGAAAACCGTTACCAAATTTGTTGCCAAATATTTTGATAATTTCCGCTTACAACCGAGTCGTTGCTAGGGAAATGGTACTTCGTCGTTTTTCATTACACAAAATTCGTTGACCATTCGTTCGAAAGCTCTCGATTTATCCAACCACATTATGTTAACTACTGCGAAGTGCGTGGCCAACAAGCTGAGTTATGAGCATGGTTATATGAATAATTGTTTACACACAGGTGATCATTTTCAATAATTGATATTGTGAACATGATTGCAACCGCTTGTTAATTTCTGATGATTTCATTGAGCTGGTGTTTCGATGATGTGATTCGTAGCAGGTGATCCGAATATTGCGAGAACGGTTTGATTTGTGAAGCGGTGGTTAAATCATTTTAATTGGTAATTCCTATACTTTACACTATAGGAAGCTGTAATTTCGTATGTAGCCTCTTTAGGACATTTACTTGACCATGCCCAGGGTCCGGATCAGATGAGTGGCTCTTAAAGCTAATTTCTATGCTTTACACTCTAGGAAGCTGTAATTTCGTATGTAGCCTCTTTAGGACATTTACTTGACGATGCCCGGGGTCCGGATCAGCTGAGTGGCTCTTAAAGCATGCATACGAGTCTGCAACTAAAGACATAAAATGTCCCAATGTGTTGCAGACTCGTATGCAAGCGTTTCTTTATACACTAAATAAGCAGCAACTTTGCCGAAGCGAAAAGATGAGACCGACAACTCAAACGGATCCAGCCAAAATGACATTAGATTTTACCGTCTGTCAAACTCAACTGCATTACACTGTTTTTTGTTCACATTATGTCACGGGCATCCTGTACATAAATATACTATTTCATAGAAGGTAAGCCTACCTACCATCTTCGTAAGCTTGATATTCTTACTAATTTTCCAAAGTGTTAACATTTTAAAATTAGGCATATGACGTGTCATGAAAACTACCCCTCTCATAGATCAATGATCTGTGCCAAGGGGGGGGAGTTGCATGTTTGTTTAATTATAACTTGCGTTTTACATTTTCTCTCTTCTTTACCTATTGCCATACATAATAAAAACCTACATATACCTAACAGAAATAATGATGTCAAAAAGTATAAATGCTGGACGTCATGGCATCACATTCCGTGGGAGTTGCAGCAATGAGGTACGAAAAAATAGATTTTTTGAACTCAGATCTGGTGATGGACTGTGGTTGGGCCATAGAGGCCGGAACTGTCCGCAAGATATATGCCAAGTTGTGGTATAAATGGCGAGAATCGGATTGTAGGCGGCTTGATGATATCGTTATCACTGCATTGGGTTCACCAACTTGGAAGTGAATGCAGTTGTCGATACTTTGCCGATTTTGAAGTAGGTACCTAGGGTCTGTTCTTTATAGGCATCTGCGCGTATATTTCGTACAACAAAGTTAAATCTGCCAACATAAAGATTCAGACAACGAGCAGGTTTTTGTTTAAATAATACGATTTTATATAAAAGCTGTTGTCAGTTCAATAACAAATTGAGTAGGTTGGTAGTAGATTTTTTGTGCTAGGTACCCACTCAGAACATGGAACCGACGATTTGATAAAGTAGGGAAAGCACTCAAAACGAACTATTCCAAGAGGCCTGATTAAGTAAACTTGAAGTAGATAGATGAAAATGTGAATGACGAGACAAAAATTTAAAAAGTTGCCGAAATTGGGGTGCTTTCGGACGGTCACCCACCCGAGTACTAACGAAGCCCGACGTTGCTTAACTTCGGTGAATCAGACGAGAATCGATGTATTTAAATTCATTAGGACGTTGGTGAATTCAATTTTTTTCTTAGGTCGTAGGTCTGTACTTGAACCTAGCCATTCTATACCAGTGAAGATAGGTGATAAATAGGTGAAGATAAATGTAAAATGGATTCAATCTTCTTCTACTCGATCTCGAATTCAAGAGAAACGTTGACATTGAAATACTAAAGAGACTTTAGCGTGACGATAGCGTTTGGTTATTCGTGTACATACGTGTAGAAATACCAGAGAGTTCCTAAAGACGATTTATAACGGTACGGCGAAGCTAACGACGTTAGTATGTTCTGCGCATGCGCATTATAACGGTGTGAATTTACGTTTTGGCGCTAAACTAAGACCGTACCAGGCCGGTAAACAACGGTACTCGGTCAAAACTGTCATGAACGTAACGTCTCGCCGTTGGGGTAAAATAACCTAACAGAATGCTAACTTGGTCGTTGAGAGGGGCACCCTTCCTCGATATCGCCTGTCAACAAAACATTGGATTACACTCATGCCCATGAACAAACTACAATAGTATGTTGTTTGTGCATAAACCTGTGCGTCAAAACCATTCTGTGGAAGATTGAAAATGATTTGCGTTGACTTGGTAAGACCATTGTAAACGTTTGCCTGTTCGATTTTCCATAGGTAGGTATGTACGTACGGTGATTAAGGTAGGTAACCTATAGCGCTTTCAAGAAGAGCCAAGTTTATACGCCTGCATAGGTTGGTTGGGGGGCTCAGTTTAGTTTTATTACAATACGCGAGATGTACCAACAAAAAATCAATATCAGGTTTCCGAAATCGAAACTGGAGAAGAGCATCTTCTTCCAACATTCCGTCAAGTGAAAATCTCCCAAACTCCTCTGCTAACTGACGAGGAATTCGGGGTCGGCCCTCGTTTTCCACGAAGTTATCCAAAACGAGTATAAACTCTTCGGCGGAGATAAGGCCCGCGGAATATAGATGCATGAAGCGATCCATAACAATATCGTTCTCTTCAAAATAGAGAACAGTAAAAATACACTGCCAAGGAAATGGCAAATGAGCTTCCTCGTGACCTTCACAGTACGTCACCATTAAATTCCAGAAAACTAGAAACGACCGGTTCTGGCATCACCAACTTCGAGTTAAATCGATAATATGTCGCAGCAATGGACCCCCCCCCCCTCCACCCACCGTATCTAATCAATGAACACACAACTGCCGAACTACGAACACAACGCCTGCGCAGAGGCTACCGTTGATTCGATCATGACGGAACTGATAGGGGACCATGTAGAGCTATACCTACCCGCACGATCCCTAAAAATTTGAAGAAAATCGCATCAAAATTGTGGAAATTACGGCTGTTGCAAGGAACGTAACAAGAATATTTCGTTGGCGCATGCGCAGAGCGTACCGCTAATGCAATTATGATGATTGTCTTATGGGACCTCAAGGGACCTTACCCACATCATCCCTGAAAATCTGACCGAAATCCGTTCAACATTGACCGAGTTATGACCGTCACAAGGAATTCACGTTAGCGCCTGCGCAGAAGCTACCGTTGATTCGATCATGATGAAGTTGATAGGGACCATCTAGAGCTTAATCCCTGAAAATTTGGTTAAAATCGGATCAAAATTGTGGAAGTTATGGCTGTTACAAGAAAATGTGGACGGACAGACAGACAGACAGACAGACACGGAACCAAATTTGTTCAGGAGGCTCTGAAACGCAAAATGCGAGTGAAAATTTTGATTTTGGAGCAAAAATTTTTTTTTTCATTTCGAAAGTGAAAACAAAGCTTCCGCTGCCTTGCAGTCTCGGAAGCAATAAATAACGCTTATCGTATCACGTGTATGAAATGTAAACAGTATTTCATTTAATGTGCCAGACCGTCGGAAAAGATGATTATTGGGCTATGAAATCGGTAAGTGTTCCTTGGTGTTGCGATGTTAGGCAGAAGCTGAATCGTAAGTCCAAATTACTTCGTCTCTTCTGTTGATCAACATGCTAATGGAGCCGTCGGTGGCTCTGGCGTTTCAAGCGACCCTGCAGATAAACGATTCTTGACACTCCTTGATTATAAATTTTCCTGGATTGATTATCCTCGAGTTTATCTGCAAAATCGACAAGAAAATATATTTGAACTGGTTGAGGAGATGTAGCAAGAAGTAAATAAGTCATGTTTCTCAATAAGAACCGAGCTAGACGGTGTCAAACTAGGGATTACATTTTTGCAACAAAACTAAAGCATTTACGGTGATAACATCGAAAAAACGCTTCGTCAGTTGATTCATTTACTGAGAAACTTGATTTGTTCGATAAAAAATTAGAGGACGTTAATGCAGCTAACATAACTTTATCTAGCTGGGTGGAGGAAGTCCATGTGCATATATATGAAATTGAGCAGCAGCAAAGGGTTAATATTATGGAACTTGCGGGAATTCCATAGCGGAAAAGAGTAAGTAAGTAAAATATTGTATTGTACATAGGGCTTTCGCCCCTCATAGTGTACATTATTTACAAAAAAAAGAAAGGTTGTTCGTAAATAGTTGTGTACAAAAAAGTAAACTAAAAGTTGTGTAAAAGCACAAAAAATCATTAAAAAACAGAAATAGAACAAAATGTATAGGTATGCACATATACCTAGAGCAAAACCCAAGTTGTTCAGAATGGTCTAAAACGTTAAATGCGAGTGGAAATTCTGATTTTGGAGACCAAGCCATTTTGTCTCCTATTCAACGCAGGAAGCGTCTAATTGACGCGGATCTCCTTACATGAACATGCGCTATCACGAGACTCACTTCGTGAGCACTGATTTACTTGTTTTGAAATATGTTGTTGGTTTATTTCAGACTGGACTATTGAGCTGGTATTAGTCGTAAACTCTTTTCTTCGATGTCTATTTACCGAAAAGTGAGAATGCGTTTCAGTAGACGGCATTTTACTATCCGGTAATAGACCAGGGGCCTATTTCATAAATACGGGGTTAGATCTGCAAAGACACTCATGGAACAACGTATATATACGGGCTTAGAATCGGAAGGGTTAATGTCGGGCTGCAAGTAAACATTCCCATCGCAATTTTAGGCCATCATTGAGTACTTTAGAAACTCGTGGTTTTATTGTTGATTTATCGAAGTTGCTTGAAATGCTTGCATACGAGTCTGCAACACATTGGGACATTTTCATGTGTGTTTTCTTATTGTATTTATTACTAGGCAGATCTCATCCGTGCATTGCACGGCGGGGCGTACAGATCAATTAAATGGACCATAAGAGAAACCGCCCACCCGTGGGCACTTAATTGAATTCGCGATCGTGTTGACTCATTTGTTCCGACACCCGTGGGTACTTTATTGAATTCGAGCCACGCTAGCCCCAGTAGCGTTGTTGTTACCACTACACAACAAGGTAGTGAAGTAAGGTTGTTAGTTCATGTACCCAAGCATCAAAATAAGAAAACGGTTGATTGTTCTCTACTCAACACAGTGAGTCTATTTTATTTATTGGTATCGCGTGAGCAAGTTTTCGTGACGATTTTTCAGTTTATGTGCCAAAGCAAAGACATGAAAATGTCAAAAACTAGATTCTAGAGCCACTCAGCTGATCTGGGATCGGTCATTTGTGTTCACAAGTCCCTCAAGTGCCCACATACCAAATCTCAGAATCGTTGGATCATTAGGGAAAAAACTGGACTCTAGAGCCACTCAGCTGATCTGAGATCGGTCAGTTGTGTTCAGAAGTCCCTCAAGGGGCTACATACCAAATCTCAGAATCGTGGGATCATTAGGGAAAAAACTGGATTCTAGAGCCACTCAGCTGATCTGGGATCGGTCAGTTGTGTTCAGAAGTCCCTCAAGGGCCCACATACCAAATCTCAGAATCGTGGGATCATTAGGGAAAAAACTGGATTCTAGAGCCACTCAGCTGATCTGGGATCGGTCAGTTGTGTTCAGAAGTCCCTCAAGGGCCCACATACCAAATCTCAGAATCGTGGGATCATTAGGGAAAAAACTGGATTCTAGAGCCACTCAGCTGATCTGGGATCGATCAGTTGTGTTCAGAAGTCCCTCAAGGGCCCACATACCAAATCTCAGAATCGTGGGATCATTAGGGAAAAAACTGGATTCTAGAGCCACTCAGCTGACCTGGGATCGGTCAGTTGTGTTCAGAAGTCCCTCAAGGGGCTACATACCAAATCTCAGAATCGTGGGATCATTAGGGAAAAAACTGGATTCTAGAGCCACTCAGCTGATCGGGGATCGGTCAGTTGTGTTCAGAAGTCCCTCAAGGGGCTACATAAAACTTGGGACAATTCTTAGGCTTGAAAAGTTTTTTTTTTAAATATAAATCGAGAGCTTTCGAACGAATGGTCAACGTCATTTCTGATGGTCATAATCATCGTTGTGGCCACTTGGGACAATTTTTTTCGTGACGATTTTTTTGTTATGTGCCATATGAAAGACATGAAAATGTCAAAAGAACAAAAAATACACTGCCAAGGAAATCGCACATGAGCTTTCTCGTGACTTTCACAGTACGTCACCATTAAATTCTAGAAAACTAGAAACTGTGTGTAGACAATTATTTAAACAATCACGCTCAAACCGCAGCCTGTCTGCCACGCACTCCGCAGAGGTTAAAGTAATATGGTTAGGTAAATCGAGAGCTATCCAACGAGTGGTGAACGATTTTTGTACGATGATAACTATCGAAATTAAAGTTCCGTAGCAACGAATCGGTTGTACGTGAAAATCATTAGACAATTTTCATAACGCTTTCTTCGTCACACCGCAACGTCACACTTTTTGAGTTATGTGCCATAGTAAAGACATAAAATGTCAAAAGTGTGAAACCTTCTCGGAGGCACGATGCGCCAACTTCTGATCATATATTACGTACGGGGTTTCTTAATTAAACGCAATGAATGATCTGCTATGCTGCTGGGCTATCTAACGCAGAAATAATAGACCATTGAGTAATAATTCGCAGCGTTTTATTATTATTCTATTTATTATGGTTTTATGAATTAGGCAACTAGGTATTAGTTTGCGGTTGGGACAATTTTGAGTTTTTAAATGACTTGGAGTTACGAAAATGTTGGTTCATTATTTTATTTGTTCTGCAAAGACAGAATCGTTAAAATTTGAGGTTTAATTTCGTAGATCACTTAAAATGGCGTAACAAAAAACTCAAACCATAACTTCACCCAGGGTTTCAACTATAAAATTCCGTCGTCCTATCTCGCCTAGTCGTGCCCATTCCGGAGCAATTTAAGAGTGCACCATTGAAATTATTTTCAACTCAAAATAATTCGGGAAGTCAAAAAATGCTTCTGGGAATTTTGAAAACGTGTGAAGATCGCATTAGGTACCTCTACTCAGTACTTTAGGTTTCATCGTGATCAAAATAATTATGATCAGCATAAAATTTCCTACAAAAATTGCTGATGAAATTATTTTTTATTTTTCATTTATTTTATTTTATCTATTTCATTTATTTATTATTATTATTATTCTATTTTTGTCTCATCAATATCTTAGTGTATTGGATGTTGGGAAGAAATACCCAACTCTTAGTTTACAACAAGTAGTAGTAGTAGTAAGTTGTTTATTGTATTAAATCAATGATTATTACAAAGAGTTCAGGTCCACTTACACATTATCATTAGAAAAATATATAATAGCTAAGAAATAAGTCAAATATCTTCTTCCTAATCTAGTTAACAGGGCATTACAGCTTAATGAAGTACATGCAAAATAAACGAGGTCATCGATATGAAATTAATATAAATAATAATAATCCGTTATGAATCCATAACATCCACGCTATACCTGTGGTACTCGTACAATATCCACAACAAGCCTATTCTGTTGTACACTATACAATGCTAATGCTGTACATATCAGACACCTATTCGGTGAGCGCAATTGATCGAAGTGCTAGTGCACTAGTTACAAAATGAAATAAATATAACATTTTCTCCCTATCATCACCAAAATCAAGCAAATTAGCCAGACGATCCTCATCCTCAACCACTGGGAGCCCACAGATGTATTTCGCAATGAATTGCCTTCGGTACGGTTCTAAGATCGGGCAACATAGACAAAAATGAAAGAGGGTGTCAGCTTCTTTCATATTGCATAAGCTCTCGCTTCTAAACTTATGAGAAGTACCTCAATAATAAACAGTTACGAAAAACTTTGAAGACAGACTCAACTGGCACAACACCCTCTCAATCTGGACATTTTGAATGAGTCCCAAGTACTTCTGCCTACCTGAATAGTCCGCTATCCTCCTATAGAACATATTAAATCTGGCACTGTAAACCAGATTGATGTCCTGGCACCAAAAATGGTTGTTAGTTTACAACAAACTACTCATAAACATATAAGCAGATTCTTCGCCCTACCTGGACTTACTGGATACAGCTCTGGGGATGTGACAAGAAATCAAATATAAAAAAGTTCCAGTCACGCAACATGATCGTATGAGGTATTCATGAATTTTCGTAAATAATTATAGTGTTATTCATGTTAAATTGTTTTGAAATTTAAGCTTTTGAGTGCAAGGAAGATATAAACTATTAATTTTATGGCAAAAAACGTATTCTAAATAATAACCTGCTATTCAAAAAGAGGTTTTGAATTTTTACTTTTTTTGAAGCTTTTATCAATTTTTTTAAAGCAGTTTTTAATGAAATCTAAGTACGTTTTTCAGCATAATTTTGTATACAAATTTTTTAGTGGTCTATTTCATAGTTAATAAACTTCATAGAAGCAATTGTCAGCTAAAAAATATAGATTTAACAATTTTTATCCGTTTTAAACCATTTTTAGCGATTTTTCAAGCATTTTTCCGAAATTTGACCAATTTAATGTGCTCAAAAATTACTGGCAAACGAACTTATCCTTTCTTTTGGAAAGCTTGATCTTTGACGGCGCAGGACTGGAATTTTTACGCTCAATCCAAAAGTGAGATATCGTCTGGAATAACACACACACACACACACACACACAAAGGAATCGTTTAGTGATCCATCAGCTAAGTAAGATATCACGTAAATGAGGAAGCTGATGCAAGTGATATCACAAGAAGACTTAAGCGTGCTAAACCACTTGATCTTGCCTACTTGTGAAGCAGTGAAGTGAAGCATTTGTCCTAATAAGCAAAACTCAGTGGTGTATTTTAGGTGTTAACATTTATTTTTGTATTTTCAAAATATTATTGTTAATAAGTTAGGCGTTACTTGGTGCAATGAAAAAAAAAAATTTAAAGACCCATTATTAAAGATTTTTGCAGTGGGAGGGGGAGGGGCGTTTCCGGGGACACCCTGGATATAAGGAACTCCAACTCCTTGTAATAGGTACCTAAAAATTTATACAATAAAATTCAACTGAATTGATCGATTGCAAATTTCCATTATTGAAAATAATAGACCGAAAATACATTCGAAAGATAGAAAAACGTCTGCCAAGTGGCACATAGCTTCCTCGTTTACCTATCATCAATACATAGATCAGTTTTTGCGAGACGATGAGCGCCGAAGATGAATTGAAGGTATCTAAATCTGATATTGATGTAGTTTTCAATTATGAATCTTCGTTAATAACTAGAAATTATTTGTCCCTCCAAAGGTTCACGATGAACGTGTCAATTCGTGTATTCGATACGCTTTTGAATTAAAGTTAAGGAACCATATATCCGACCACAAGCACAAATTTTTAGGTTTGGACTTATTTAATTACTTTAAATTGCGGCAGTTAACTGTTCATAAGGAGTGGTGCTTTGCCTGACTACTTAGAGGCATGTTTGTTGGTTCGCTTTCCCAAAGATCAGGGGCCATTCGTATCCCAGGCCAAGCTACCAGAGCTTTTGGTCAATCGTTTGGGGTCATGGGTGTGAGACTGTGGAACTCTCTACCTGTCCTCATTCGCTCTCTCTCTCATATAATTAAATTTAGGAACTCGTGTAAGAAATTTTTATCCACCTTATAATAAGCCTTCCTCTGCCCCCTAGGGTAGAGGCACCAGTAGTAGCCACCCTTAAGCAGCCCAGTATGGGTATTTACAACGTAATCTCTCCATTTCCCCGTTCTTTCTTCCAATCCTGTATTTTTCCTTTCCCCCAATGCCTGCTCTATCGAATGGCTATTTTAAAAAATCGAATGCGTTGATTAGTTTTGCAAAAATCGAAGAAAAGGAAACCAAGATCAATCGTTTGTAGTAGCCACCAAAATCTTTAGTAGTAGCCACTGTAAGGGGAGTAGTTGCCACCCCCTGGCTACTACTGGAAATACTCATATTTAAGGAAAACTAATTATATCACTGTGATACTGATGAAAATATAGTTTATTTTTATGTTCTATATGAAAAAACACGAAAACTCAGTAGTGGCCACGTCATGGCTACTACAGAAATTCGCTAGGTTTTCAAGAACAGGCCTTAGCCACCAAAATCTTTATTAGTAGCCACAGTTGGGGACCAGCAGTAGCCACCTCCTGGCTACTACTGGAACCTCTAATTTTTCAGGAAAACTAATTAGATCACTGTGATCCTGATGAAAATCTAGTTTATTTTCATGTTTAATGTGAAAAAACACGCAAACTCAGTAGTGGCCACATCATGGCTACTACAGAAATTCGCTGAGGTTTTGAAGAACTGGTAGTAGCCACCCCACAAACATGACCCTAATTGTCTAAAATCCTACGTGAAACAACTTGAAGTACATCAAGAAATGAACGTGAACGTGAAGGAACGTGAATAAAACGAAACTATCTCAAAAAGTCCTAGAATGAAGTGAAATATTGAGGTAAACAAGGACTTCGTCCTTAATCAAAACCGTTGGTGAGGAGCTCATCTGATCAACTGGCAGTTATAAGGCGTTATAAGGCAGTTATAATCTGGGTTATAAGGCGTGTTGTTAATCACACTGGTTTCTTGATTATGGCGAGAACGGTTGGAATGCGTAGCTGACACCTCCTGCTTTAAAATGGTGCTAATGTCGAATGTCTTGATGGTGCAAATCCTTATTTTTCAATTCTAAAGTTCATGGGTGGCTACTACTGGCAGGGGTGGCTACTATCGATGCCTCCACCCTACCTAGTTTTTTCATAGTTTCATTTTACTTTGCATTTGCTTGTACAATTTTTTTTTTTTTTTTTTTTTTTTTAAATAAATTTTTTATCTTCTATTAGATCTCGAGCGGCTGTAATTATTACTAAGTTATTACTTGTACATACCTAATGGAAATAATATTTCTCCGTACAATAAAGTTTATTTGATTTGATTCAGGTTTAATAAAACGTCAGTCAAGTTGGGTGTTGCACATAGCTTTCTCGTTTACCTATCATGAATGTATAGATCATTGAAAAGTTTTAAAGATCTTGAAAATTTTTATAGCGGAAGAGTAAATTAGGAAGTAGCGAGAAATGTCATAATCAGACAATTAAGAAACGAAAAAATGATATGCAATGTAATTTACGTTTGCGTAAGCGCAGAATAAGCTGATGAGTTGAAAACAATGAAATAGGTAGGTACGGGTATGTCTACAACCTAAAACGCGCATTCGCTGACAATTTCATCAAAATTGGATGAAAACTTTGGAAATTAAGGTCATTACAAGCATTTCACATTGGCGCATGCGTAGTAGTTATTAATGTTACAATCGAATTAAATATGAGGTATTCAAGTCATCCACTTCCAACTATCTATCTATCTATCCAACATTGAGCGAGATCGGACGACTACGGCGTGAAAAAATTATGCTTGGTAGAATTTATATTTGCGCATGCGCAGAGTGAGGTATTGAGTCTCGCACATCCCTGAAAATTACATCTAAATCGGATGAAAATTGTGGAAAATAAGCTTGTTACAAGGATTTGCGGACACACGACAGACTCGGAACCAAAGTTGTTCAGAATGGTCTAAAACGTAAAATGCGAGTGGACATTTTGAGTTTGAAAGCTAAAAATTGTATTTCTCCCGAAAGTGAAAAAGTCCAGTCATGCAGCATGACCCCATGAGCGAATTTTTGAAGAAATCTTCGACATTTCAGTCGCTATTGATCGTGTAGAGAAATTTTAGTTTATGATTTAGACAGGGATACTTCCATAAGAGTAGTTCAATCTGAATTTGGACAATGTTTCATGCAAATATTACCGATTTTTACAACTAGCGAACGGCATTATTTCGATTTTTGACTGATTTTTCAACTTTGAAATTTTTGAAAACTTGATACCTACATATTCTTATAGGAAATTTTACGCTGATTCCGAATATACCACATGTTAGTTAGTATGCTGAAAAAATTATTTCGCACAACAAATCGCAAAAAACAGGCTATTTTGAAATTGTTGACTACATTTTTGAAAATTTCAACCCGAAGATGTAATCCGATCATGCTGGCCAACGAACTTGAACTTTCGTTTTGTGTCCTTAACATTTCAAAATTTGCTTGAAGTTTCTAGCACAATTCTACGGACAGTTATCGTCTGGAATGACACATATACGTATATACATGCATACATACATGAAAAATGCGTTAAACTTCAGAATATGATTCAGAATAGCCTGAAACGGATTTCTGCATAACATTTTTTCAGTAATTCACATTCTACAAATTTTGACGCGAGAGCAATAGCTTAATTTTCTTCAAAAATTCGCTAAAAACAAAGCTCCCGCTACCTTTAGGTAGACTCGGAAGCAAAAGAGGATCATTGCCGTGTCCTAGGTGTAGGGGAAAGATACAGGTTATAACTGAAGGAAGCGAATTTATCCGCCAACAACGACAGCCCGACCTCATTGAGGCCCGAACCTTATGGTGCTAACACATTGTGGATTGTGCAGTCTTGGGACACCTGGACACACCGGACCCTCCGATATCATGTGGACACCTACCGGAATATATACCCCTGGAGAACACGGTAACCGGAGTATCGAGAAGGGAACGCAAGGGGCTCCGAACTTCCTAAACTCTCCGCTAGGAGCGCCACAATATTCCGCCTCAACCTCCGTAGTCCCGGAGCCAAGGCCGACAATTGGTAGTAATTTCAGAAGGTTCTTAATTAGATTTTGAAAATTCAGTCAGTTCTGAGTGAGAAAATATTTTTCTACCATCTCAAAATTGGTGGAATACAAAATGATGGCCCCATAAAGGTGGCTTAAAATTTGCCTATTTTCAAGTTTTTTTCTAATAATTCCTAAATCGTACATCCAGCAGAAAACTTTTACTGTGTTAGAACGAATTTTTATGCCGTTTTCAAGAGGAGTTATCGTCTGGAAATACACCCTATAAATAAATAAGTATATATATACGAATATATAAACATACATACGACACGAACTAAATCACTCGCGACGAAATTGTGGAAACCCATTTCAAAACGGAAGTTAGTGAAGAACGTTGTCTATTTCCACGAAAAATAAAGAGTTACAATGTTAAATCGATTTCGACGGTTAGGCCATCATCAGTAACAAACAGAAACATTTATTGTTTGTTGCTGATGATGGCCTAACCGTCGAAATCGATTTAACATTGTCACTCTTCATTTTTCGTGGAAATAGACAACGTTTTTCACTAACTTCCGTTTTGGTACATACGATGATAAAATCTAGGATTGTGTTCTTAGATGTATGAAACAAATTCGTAGGGGGTCCCCCGACCCTTCCTACACCTTCTTAAAATTTCGAAGCCATCTAAATAGCTCTTTTTTTTCATTAGCTGAAAGTAGGATAAATGGGGACGGGGACCCACAACAAATCCTTTTCATACATTAAAGAACACAATCCTAACTTTTAACGTCATATACAGGGTGATTCCCTCGTACATGCAAACGAAAATTTTGGTGAAACTACATCGAAAATAGAGTAAAATGCCGCCAACCGCATATTTTTATCTCAATCCGTTCTCGAGATACGATTTTTTAAAGGCTTTTTCAGGAATACCGTGTTTTTTCATTTTAAACTCGGATTTCTCCACTTTGCCTCATTTAATTTTAACTTTAAACCTCATTTTCGGTATCAGCATTAAATTTCCTATAAGAATAGTGTACTTGAGTTCTTAAAAAGTACCATCCGAAGACCCTCACATCAGCTCAAACGTTGACGATTTTGAAAAAACAATATTTCTGAAAATCTTTAAAACTTTACTACTCTTTTAAAAAGAATCCTGGAAATGGGCAAATCTCATAAAAACTGCTTCATCTAATATGCTTTCCAACGGTATTATCAGTTTTACTTTTATTTTGTTATTTAGGGGAGAAAATAATGTTTTAATGTTGAAAAATGTGGGTTTTTCAATGAAATTGTTGGTTTTCTCGAAAGATGACCCTCCATGAACCAACGAGTATGGGGTCGGTTTCTATGTATTTTTTCTCGCTGGATCAAATGGAAACTCTTGCAGATCTCTCAACTACGTTATAATCGAGTTTTACACTTTAATTAACTAGTTTTACCCCATAACATACATACATTTAATCGTAACAAACAAACTAAACATTTGCGATTTTAAGTGTAAAACTCGGTTATAACGGAGTTGGAGAGATCTAAAAATGTTACCATTCGATTTAGCGTGAAAAAATACATATAAACCGACCCCATACTCGTAGGTTCATGGAGTGTCATTTTTCGCGAAAACCAACGATTTCATTGAAAAACCCACATTTTTCAACATTAAAACATAATTTTCTCCCCTAAATAACAAAATAAAAGTAAACTTGATTATACCGTTGGAAAGAGTATTAGACGAAGCAGTTTTCATGAGATTTGCCAGTTTCCAGGATTCGTTTTGGAAGAGTAGTAAAGTTTTAAAGATTTTCAGAAATATTCTTTTTTCAAAATCGTCAATGTTTGAGCTGATGTGAGGGCCTTTGGATGGTACTTTTCAAGAACTCAAGTACACTATTCTTATAGTAAATTTAATGCTGATTCCGAAAATGTGGTCTAAAGTTAAAATTTAATGAAGTAAAGTGGAGAAATTAGAGCTTAAAAGGGAAAAACACGGTATTCCTGAAAAAACCTTTAAAAAATCATATCTCGAGAACGGATTGAGATAAAAATATGCAGTTGGCGGCATTTTTACTCCATTTTTGATATAATTTCACCCAAATTTTTTTCGCATCTGCGAGGGAATCACCCTGTATATGTAGTTTTGGTAAAGGATAAAAACACTCGCGTGTAATATTATTGTGAGGTGTTAAAGATGGTCGGAAAATATACGAAACAAATAAATATAAATTACAAAATTGAGAATATTTCGCCGTATCGGCGTCGTCAGAACAACTTTTTCACGAAATATTCTTAATTTTGTAAGTTATATTTATTTGTTTCCTATATTTTCTGACCATCTGGAACATCTCAAAATAATATATATTTTTAGGTATATATTATGTTACCGTTAAAGTGTGATATAAGTTAGTGTATAAAATAACTACCTACTTAGTATATAGATAAACTACGAAGACCAGTTAAAGTGTGCAATTTCTCGAATTAGACATTTTAACTAGTTATTGTAACGGGAGGCCATCCGTGAAAGTGTATAGGTAATAATATTATTGGGTTCAAGTATGAATGGGATTTCGTTGAGGAGTCAGAGGTTGAGGGTCATTCAGTTCAAAAGGGATCTTCTCCTATTTGTTCCTCCAATTCAATTCTGAGTTATCCTCAGTTTTGTTTGTGACCTCAACATGGCAAGTTCCTCATCAAGTGCTCTACAAGATAACGTGGATGTGGGTGACTTTAACATTAAATTCAATCAAAGACTGAACTTTGAGAAAGTGGCTCATAACAGTGTTGTGCTGACCAAAACTAAATACGATCAGTTGATCGTTCATGTAAAAAAAGTGAAACAAGACGGAAAAAAGAACCCTCACGATTACTGGATGGTAAAACACTACGCCGTGGTGGAAATCGACGGAAGCGAAAAATTGATCTATCCCGTTTCTCAAGTGAGTGATAAAATAATCAGATGTGTAATGATTGAGGAACTTTTTGATATCTTATACTCGGTTCACATAAGCAAAGGGCATGGTGGCCGGGATCGCATGCTGTACGAAATCGGTCGACAATACAAAGATATCACTCAGAAACAAGTGACAATATTTTTGCAAGGCTGTGAAGTTTGTCAAAATCATTGCATACATTAAAGCAACCCATGTTCAAATAAGAGATTTCACAATTTTTGACTTCTGACGTGTATATTACTTATCTACCTTACTCTATTATTTCGACGAATTGCATATTAGTAATGAAAATTCATGCCAATTCTTCAATCCTTTCATTTCCCCTGAATAATATCATTCTAGTAGTGACTTCCCAAGAAAAGCAGTCGATTCTACGCGTTAACGATTGGTATTTCGTTACTTTACATAATACCTACAACCGCTCGTTATTCTATGTGCTAACTAGTTATTTTATAGTTATAGTTATAACTAGTTATATATATATTTTTTTTTTTTCGTAAACGATAACTCCTTTGAAATACGGCGTAAAAAATTAGTTCCAGCGAACAAAAATCTGTTTTGGCAAAAGACCGGTCAAGTTTGTTCGCCAACCCGATTGATACAGAATTTCAGGTTCCAATTAACAATTTAGTGACTCAACAAATGTTGAAAAATCTCGTTATTTTTTTGCAATAGGGCATGTGGGGTGTCACAGTCGACGTATTTTTCAGAGCTGAGTCGATTGCAACCATTCCCAGATCGCCAAGATTCCTAAATAAGATAGAAAAATAGATTTTTATGCGAGAATGCCCACAAATTTTAGCGTTCGGCTGCGTGTCCTAAAATTTTCTTTGCGGTCTCGCCACACGGCTGTCCCCACAGTTTCATCAAACTGTTCTTTGAAAATTTGCTCTATTAGCCATTCTGTATGACTGTGTACATTAGCTTTAGTGTGTGCCACATAATTATTTGCTCGTAAAAATATCTTGTTAATGAAAAAAAAAATTTTTGTTTTAATTTGACGTCACAGTGATTTTTACCTACCTACTTGTCAGGCAGTGTTGGGCATAATCTTGAATACGAATACGATTGAAATCGCGATACTTATTCGTTGATTCTGAGTCAACTGCGAAAATTATATTCGTATTCGAATACAACCCATAAAAATGCGTCCCGTTCATCAATTTTAATAAGGCGTTCCTCATATAATATGCGAAGCTTTGCTAATATTACCTTGCTTCAGAGGGACGTCCTATTGAAATAGATTCGAGACAAATAGTCCAGTCGTTGAGTTCGCTTTGAAGACGTCCGTCTGAAGCTAGGTAATATTAGCAAGGCTTCGCATATTATAGGAGGGACGCCCTAATGAAATTGATGACCGTGAAGCATTTTTATGGGTTGTGTCCGAAAATTCTACGAACATAAGTGGTTTGCAACCTTGCCTAATCACAATCAATGAAATAAGAATTTAACGAGTTTACCAAATGAGCTATATAATTGATACACGAATTCTACAAAAAAAATGATTGACAATTGAATAACAAAAAAGCAAAGACAAGGCAGGTCTTGAAACGCTTGCATACATCGCTGTAACACATTGGGACATTTTATGTCTTTAGTTGCAAACTCGTATCATCAGATTTTTTTTTTTTTTTTTTTTTTTTTTTTTTTTTTTTTTTTTTTTTTTTGAAAAAAAAAACGCATTTATTTAGATGGGTATTGCAATACAAAAAAATTTACACAAATCAATAAATGCTACTCCCCACTATAAGTCGTAGACTTGTGCTGTGGGGAGGAGTAGTACATAATCAGCACCCTCATTCAATACCTTATTCAATCATCATCTTGTAAGTAAATATAGGTAAATTAGAATCGATAGGTACATATTCATCGGGTAAATCAGAATACATAGGAATTATTCAGTTACCATCTTAAAGTTTTAATATTATCTAATGGGTCTCAGATTGCCTCATTATTATATATTTTTTCAGTTCTTTTTTGAACCTCTCAATTTTAGAAATAGAGCGGAGCTCATGGGGTAGGGCATTGAACAGTTATACTTCCCGTTAATCATACGCCCGTTTGCCATGGTGAGTCCTACGGAAAGGCAGTTTAGAAAGAAATTGCCCACAAGTTCTTGTTTTTCCATCATCTAAAAATTTCAGGTGGTTGCTATGTAAATCCTTATATATTTTAATTATAGTTATCTTGCCAAAATTAGCTCTCCCAATTTGAGTACCGTGAACTCTTTAAAGAGAGCTTCTGTCGAATATCTTGTCCTTTTTTTAAGTAAGACTTTGATTAAGAGCTTCTGAGTCAGGAATAACGAATCAAGAAGGGACGCGCTACATCCTCCCCAACCAGATGCACCATAGATCATGAGCGACTGAATGAGCCCATAGCATTCTACGTCTATCAATATCTAAAAAGTTCCTCAGCTCCCTACACACATGGATCATCTTTCTCATCGAGGATGTCACTTTTTTCAGGTGTTTGTCCCATCTTAGGTTCTGATCAACTTCCACGCCTAGGTATCGAACAGAAGCAACTTGTTGTATTACTTCACAGCAGCACTGAAGGTTATCTGTACATTCCGGTACATGGCATTTTATGTTCTTTATCTGTGGGATATCACTTTCTCTAAACGCGAAAGTTAAGAAATTAGTTTTAGAAAAATTGATCTTCATTCCCATACTATTAAGACAATGAAGGATTTTGGTCAGACATGATTCAGCTTTTAAATTTTTAATAATTTAACAAGCGGTTGCGATTATGTTCACAATATCAATTATTGAGAATGATCACCAGAGTGATCACAATTATTCAAATAACCATGCTCATAACCCAGCTTGTTGGCCACGCACTTCACAGTAGTTAACATAATATGGTTGGATAAATCGAGAGCTTTCGAACAAATGGTCAACGAATTTTGTGGGATGAAAAACGACGAAGTACCATTTCCCTAGCAACGACTCGGTTGTAAGCGGAAATCATCAAAATATTTTCGTGAGCGATTTCCGTGGCGTTTTTTTAGTTTTTGTGCCATAGCAAAGACATAAAATGTCAAAAAAACATTGGATAGATTTTTAGAATTTTGTCTCAAGCACTTTTTAGTCTTTTTACCTACCTACAATTTCACTAAAAACAAGTTCCCAAAAAAATCAGGTTCGGAGAACAGATGGTCGAAATCAATAATCTACTGCAGGTTGAATACAGCCGCCTGATAACTGCGTCTTCTGTGATTCCATTTTACCTACGAATTACCCGACAGGTTGTATTCGTGTAATCGCCGACAGACGAATACCAATATAAGTAATCGCAGTTGACCCAGAATCAACAAATTATTATCGCAATTACAATCGTATTCGTATTCGACGTTAAGATTATGCCCAACACTGTTGTCAGGAGAAGTAAGTTCTAACGAAACCTACTTGTTCGCAGTTTCTTCGAATTACAGCTCTAAAGACCCTCAATCATAGTTTGACTCGACAGAATCGAAGACGGGAAGACACAACCTGCCTCTGATATCTACTCCTCTATTTCTCCTAACCCCGAGCGAGGCCATACCGATCACACGAGTCTGTTCGCTGTAGCGTTCAACTGATATTTCAATGCACATTCCTCCTTCTTTCTTTTGCTTCGTGGGTACGTTCTTATCCTCAATGCGGCACTCGAAGTGATGACGGTTACGACTTGTCGACACGATCCTTTGATTACCGCCCCGAACAACTTGTCAGTACATGGAAGGGATTTCCTAGCGATCAGTTCATTTATTTTCTAATATCATTGCGTCATTCGTACTAAGAATAGTTTTTTATTTTTTGCTCCCGAGGCTTTTTTGAGTCAACCAAGGCTGCAGAAACATTCACTTCAACCTGGAAATTGGAAAACATGATAGTCCACTCTTTAGTCCTAAGCACTAAATCTTGGCGGAACATGGAACATGTTTTTGCATCCATTAAAACTGTTAAATGCTTAGATTCAAGTGATTTTTATTTCATTCCACAAAAGTATTTGACAATACTTACTGGTTGATGGTAACTGAAGTAAGTTATATTAGTCACTCAGGCGCCTTCAGCATTCTCCCTTGACCCTCGTCTCAAAGTTCAGGTTCCTGCGTTGAATAGGAGATAAAATGGCTTTGGAGCCAGATGCTACCCCGCAAAATCCCTGAAATGACATCAAAATTCAGTAGACTCGGAGTTTTAGTTTTACCTGTGTCAATCATCATTATTTTCTTTCGTGCGCAATGGTTATCACTGCACCAATCGCGATATAATTTATAGGACATTTTTCCATAACATAAACCCAATTAGGACTGAGTTTGAATGATATCGGACCAACAGATGATGAGAAATCACGTTATGAGAAATTCACGTTTGCGCATGCGCACGGGCTACTGCTGAATCGATGGCATCCAAAATTATAGGGGACCGTCTAGAAGCTAACTCGCACAATCCCTGAAAATGTCATCGGAATCGGACTGAAACTTGGTATAGTCTTGGGCGTGACAAGGATTTACCAGAGACAGACAACAGACAGACAGATACGGAATCTAAATTGATCAGCAAGCTCTGAAACGGAAATTTTGATTTTGGAGAACAAAACTTATTTTGATTCCGATCACGAACGCAAAGCTTCCATACCTTCGGTAGTGAGGAAGAGGAATGCTCTATGAATTATATCGTGATTGATGGAGTAATAACTATAGCGCATGCGCGAAACGAATTCGATTGACACAGGCAAAAACTCCGAGACTAATGGAAAGAGCCATTCCATCTGGCATGAGCAAAGGCAGAGCGAGGTGTCCTTCAGGACTTGAGCCCGGTGGGCCCTTTCGTAACCCTTCTTCCAAGGAGGGATCGAATAGTGGTCAACCGGATTACCACTGGTCATACCCGTCTTACTCATAGACATCTGCTTAGTGCAGAAGCTCGAGATGTTGAGTGTGGGAGGTGTGGGGGTGATCTGTCCATCCGCCACTTTCTGGAGGACTGCCCAGCCCTTGTGGACCTCCGAGTCCAGCATCAGCCCCCTCAGTGGGTTGACGTTTTATCCGGACCAGACAAGGTCCGATCCCTGTTGTAGCTGAGAGCCGCTGAGCTCTACTACGAACTGTGATACCTGATCTGTGATACATATATACTTACACACATCTAGTCGTAGTTTTACTTCACTTTGCTGATTGTATATAGTAGCATGTATATACATAGATATTAGCCTATTTTACATCAAGTCTTAGTTGTATTATTTTATTTTTGGGTTTTTTTTTAATCCACTTTGGTGGCTAAACAGTGGTCATCACTGTACCCCTCATTTTTGCCCCCTCCGAGGTGCCAGTGGAGTCCATGACGACGCTCCTTTTTAGTCAAGGATGGCAACATGGCTCCCCTTAGAATCGTGTCATAAGATTTTAATGAAATTTTCAGGGGTTTTGCGTGTTAGTTCCTAGACGGTCCCCTAAAAGTAGTGGTCTGTGCGCATGCGCAAACGTTAATTTCTTATAACGTCGATTTTTTCCATCTGTGCGCGATTTCGCTCAAATTCCGTGGGCAATAGGGTATATGCTCTAGAAAAATGCCCTATAGATTATATTACAATTTGGTGAAATGAAAACTATTGCGCATGCGCAAAACTAATATCGACTGACACAGGTAAAAATCCGAGTCTAATGTACAGATTTTAATTAAATTTTTAGAGATTGTGCGGGTTAGGTCCTAGACTGCCTTCTATAAATTCCATTGCAAATTGGATAAATAGTAGCTTGTGTGCATGCGCAAACGTTAATTTCCCATAATATCGATTTCTTATCATCTACTGGTTAGATTTCGTTCAAACTGAGCGAGGACATGGGTATATATTTCAGAAAATTCCGTATGATTTATACTTATCGCAAAAGGTGGAGTGCATGCGCAACAGTAAAATTGATCGACACAGTCAAAACTCGACTAATGGACCAATTTTCATGAAATTTTCAGAGATTGTACCGGAAGTAATGGGGTATATGTTTTAGAAAAATGCCTTATAAATTATATCGCGATTTGTAGAGTAATAACCCTTGCGCATGCCCGAAACTAATATCGATTAACCCAGGCAAAACCCCGTGTTAATGGAACCAATTTGATGATATATTCAGGGATTTTTTTTAAATTTGCATTTTATTTAGAAAAAAGATTTACAAACAATGTATTACAGATTTATACAAAAAGTGATACTATACCCAATTAGAAGGATGTTGTGCAGGGAATTGGAGCGTCTGTTCATTATTTAGCTCTCCTGTTAGTGATTATTTAAATAATTAATTACAATACAGGATTTTCACCATCAAGGTCTAAAGATAAAGTATGTATGTATATAGCTCTATTCTCCATTGGTTTACATGAATAATTGTGTGTCAATAATAATTGAAATAACATAAATGATTAGGCAAATGAGACAGTTAAGCCATATAGTGCTTCTTCAGATCTACTTTGAATTTACTTAGAGATACTCTGGTTGAAATAATTTCGCAAGGTAGGTTGTTGAAAAGGGTGATCCCTCTTCACAGATGAGAACGTTGTGCAGCGGAAGAATTAAATCTTGGAATAATTAGAGTAATCTTGTTCGAACTTCTTGTGCCAATATTACTTACTATTTTAAATCCACCTTTTAGAAATCGCTTGTAAGTATATAGTAGATTTATCTATTAGTCTAAATAAGTCTGGAACTTGGAATTCTTTAAATAAATCCCTTGTCCCAAACCTAATGGGGTTTTTTTAATAGGACCTTGATCAGGGCTTTTTGGATCGTAAACGAAGGCTGAAGTTTAGTTTTGAAAGCTGAAACCCAGGCTGGCATGACATAAATCAGTAGCGACTGGCACATTGCGTGGTAAAATTGTTTCTTTATTTTCAGGGTCATAAAGTTACGAACTTCTCGACACATTGGTATCAACCTTCTTATTTTTGTAGACAAATCTTTTGTAGATCTAAAATCCTAAACCTTCAACCCCCCCCCCCCCCCCTCCCCACACACACACACACACTGCTTCCACTAGATTTAAGAATGATTTAATGATTTTAAATTAAGCCTTTCCCTACTCCGAACTACGTATGCTCAAAAATCATATCGTTATAATACTATTAAAATTATTAATAACCTACCCTTAATCTACGAAAGAACGTTCTGTTTGAAAGGTTTACAAGAACTCTACTTTTTGATTTGAAAAATTACTTTTTGGCAAATGTAGGGACATAAATATCTACAATATTTAGAATAAAAATGGAATAATAATTAAATATTTATTTCAAATTATGGCGAAACTGCGAAAATAATTTTTGAAAATAGAAAGGTGAACGTTCCTTCTCACACACACACTCATCTTCCACCACGAGGTATACCTCATATGGAAGACTAATTTCATGATGTTTCTTCGTTTCCATGTAGAAGTGTTTTTATTTTTTATTAAAATTTTGTAACTGATTGTATACCTATTTTGACATGGATATGTCTTTGCTCTGGGGGGTCAACCAAAAATTTTCGTCACGCAAAAGTTGGTGTCACAATTTCTAATGATGTTCACGTACAACCCAGCCGTTGCTAGGGGAATGGAACTTCCGCAGTTTTCATTGCACAGAAATCGTTCGCCACTCGTTGGAAAGCGCTTGATTTATGTGATAAATTTTCACATCTCAAGCTACCAATGTCTCCCTCCTTACGTACCTGGCTACATTCCTAAACAAAGTTGATTGGGCTATAAACAATTTTAATAAGCCGGTTACAATATTCTTAACGTAAAGCAATAGCATCATTTTTTTACTCCACTCCATAGGAAACATTTTCATCCCCTTGACAACAGTCGACTGTTAACATCAACTCATTGTAGTGGATTCTCTCCACAGTTATTTTCAACATTTTCTATTTCTACCCGGTATACAGTCCAAAGTTAAAGGATTTGTTTACAACTCTCGAGGGCAACCGTTATGAAATCCCCAATCAAAGACATATCCATGTAACATGGTATCTGCTTGTGAAGCAGATAGTGGAACTCGTTTACGAGTTTCTGTTTCTTTATAAAATGTATGTAGAAAGTTTTTGGGTGGGACTTATTTCATTTCTATGTGTTTTGAATTTGTAAAATTATGAAATGAACTAATTTAAAAAAAAGAATAAATAAATAATAATAATAATAATACCTACCGAACAGTGAAAATTTAGGGATCAAGCAATTTCCAGCTGGTTTTCATAATAACTCATTGATATATTTTGAAGCCAACAGCCCCCGCACGTACTCTCGCATGACGCCGGATTCCTGAGTAACCGTCAGATCTCCGCGGTGAACCTCAGTTTCGCACGGTTTCATGCAGAAGCGCCGGTCAAGGGGACCTTGAACTTGAACTTCCCCCGATTCCTGGAGAGGGATTCCCCCAGCGCCGCCCTGACGACCGCGGCGCTCATCTCAGCGGCGCGGACCCTTCAAGCGCTTCCCAAAGCGTCCTGAGGCCGCTCCTCCGCTCCCCGGGATTTCCTGAGCCCAGGGGTGGGGGCCTCCAGTGGGGGCGTCTCGTATTTATGATTCCTGCAGGTTTGTATGGGCGCTCAGGAATCGAACCGCTCCAGGACTCCGATGATGACGACCGGAATCTCCTGTTTGTTGGCGGCGCTGGCCCTAGCGGCGGTCGCCGCTGCCCTCCCGTCACCGCACTCCGCCAAAAGTACGTGTAAATCACAAATTTTATCAACATTTCATTTCAGCTAATTGTATTAATAAAGGGTGTTTTGCATTTGTTTTATAGCATTTGCACTTTGAATTAAACCTTCCGCGAATTGAATTAGACTTTCCACAAAACTTATTTATTTTATTGGCAAAAACATATTTATAATAAAATTAAATAACAGCAGTACTTGACAATATTAGTAATAAACAAATTAAAACAAGATACTTCTTTTAGCGAATTTTTGAAGAAAATTAAGCTATTGCTCTCGCCTCAAAATTTGTAGAATGTGAATTTTTGAAAAAGTTTTATGCAGAAATCCGTTTCAGGCTATTCTGAATCATATTCTGAAGTTTAACGCATTTTTTTATGTATGTATGTATGTATGTATATATGTATGTATGTATGTGTCATTCCAGACGATAACTGTCCGTAGAATTGTGGTAGAAACTTCAAACAAATTTTAAAATGTTAAGGACACAAAACGAAAGTTCAAGTTCGTTGGCCAGCATGATCGGATTACATCTTCGGGTTGAAATTTTCAAAAATGTAGTCAAAAATTTCAAAATAGCCTGTTTTTTGCGATTTGTTGTGCGAAATAATTTTTTCAGCATACTAACATGTGGTATATTTGGAATCAGCGTAAAATTTCCTATAAGAATATGTGTCAAGTTTTCAAAAATTTCAAAGTTGAAAAATCAGTCAAAAATCGAAATAATGCCGATCGCTAGTTGTAAAAATCGGTAATATTTGCATGAAACATTGTCCAAATTCAGATTGAACTACTCTTATGGAAGTATCCCTGTATAATCAATCCTAGAACCATGCTGTTTAAAACGTAGGTAGTAGGTGCTTGTTAAAAGAAAAAAAATGTAATCACAACTGATGAGTTTACTCTGTGAAATATTCCGTCCTCCGATTCTCTCGGTAGCTCTCTTAAATGTTTTACGCTCAACTGTTTTAGGACTTGATGTAGCTTTAATAATGACTGGCTTAGAAAATATCAGCCATGAAAATGTTTGTCTATCAAAATCATAAACTAAAATTTCTCTACTCGATCAATAGCGACTGAAATGTCGTAGATTTCTTCAAAAATTCGCTCATGGGGTCATGCTGCATGACTGGACTTTTATTTTCAAGTTATCATTTTTCAAGGACACTGAATTAAAACTAATTTAATCAAGGACTTCAAAAAATGAAATAATTTGACCACCAAGGCTCAAGTTCAAAAGAACTTGTGTCCCCGGTGGAGTCTTACTCTTAATAAGAGGCGCCCAGCTGTACAATCCTAGTCTATACCTTCTACACTACACCCTAAAGTAAATTATAAAAATAAAACTGGCGGAAACTACTTCATCAAATTATAATACCCATAACCGAGATGAAAATAATGTTTACAATTAATTATGAATTCACTCATGAAATACAGAACATCAATCCCCTATGGTACCCAAAAATTATTGAATATTAGTTATAGATTTTTGCCTTGTCCTTCGTAGGTTTGTCGTGTTGAAGGTAGAGAAATTTGTATAGGCTTCTCAAATGATGTGGTTTAATCAGTTCAGACAATGTGCACATCTCCACAAAATTTGAATATTTCTCAATTTAACAACAAAGTGAACCCAGTAAATAACACCAAATTTACAAGGTCAAGACTAAGGGCCACTTTCACCAACAACTTATAAATCCGAGATTGGCCAAACTCGATTAAATATAATCTCGAGGATCAAACCTTGGCGTCTTTCACCAACCCAAAATTCGTTTAAACCAAGATTGGAATAATCGAGTTTCCCTAACGGAGATTCCGGAAACTGTCCAATGAAAAATTGGACAATTTGAAACGACAGTTAGAAAACCCGCCATGTGTCCGGCATATCAAGACAATAAAGCAGTGAATCACAACCACGACCCGTTTTTACCCCGCGCCGTTTTTATCTAGTTACCTAGTTACTATCTACTCGCAACTTTTCGTTGACTTCCAACAAAGAAAGTGCGACACATCATTTGACGGAAGCAGGACGGTTGATCACCTTATTTAAATGTACATAAGTTATTTTATGTGGTATAGGTAGGTAGGTACATACTGTACAAGGGATAGCAATTCAACATCGTATTATAACGTGCAATCATCATCGATTATACTTTATTTTCCTACCATCCTACATCAATTTCGTATTATAATTCATCGATTTGATGGTATAAAAGCCTTTTTCCAACTTATACCTGTTCGAAGGGAACTCCAGGTGAGTGTCGATAAGCTCGAGGACTTTCAAAACTGTCGGTTTTGGGAGCCGGAATCTCCGCCGAAATTCGACGTCGTCCAACCCGCCGTCGGATCGTCCTTGCAGGACATCGTTCTCATCCGAGGAATCAAATTAATCCGAGCGATAAATCGCGTGAATTCATCATCAAAAACTTGAATAACAATAAACTATATATAAACTATAATAATAAACTGTGAACCAAACTGTAGAGATATGAGGAATCAGCTGTTGGTGCGCGGCCATTTTGCTCGATATCATTTTTATCACTAATCTGAGATTGGCAAGAGTTAACTGGCCGAGATTGGGAGATTAACCTCAAGCCACCTCGTTAGGAGTTTAAACTCGTAAAGTGGTTTGGTGAAAGACGATTAGCTGGAATCTCGATTATTTGTTAATCTTTTCTAACTTAAACTCGTTTATGTTGTTGGTGAAAGTGGCCCTAAGAGGTTCAACTATCAGACATGTGTCCCTCCACACAAATTTTCACATTTCCCTCGATTTTAACATAATTGACGCAAGCAACATCTCTAAATATAACTGGTTATGACTGAGATGTTCAAGGAGGCCCCAAAAAACTTATATTTAAACATGATACACTTCACAGCCCACGATTAAACCACATTATTTGAGAAGCATATACAAATTTCTCTACCCTCAACACACAAAACCTACAAAAAATTATTGAATCTCAGAAAAAATCCCCGAAAGAAAATGAATCAAACTTTTTGCAAATCGAATTAAACTTTTCGCAAATTGACTTAAACTTTTCGCAAATTGACCTGAAACGAATCTGTCGTTTTAATCAAGGCAAAATGTAAAACTTCAACAAAATGTATATATTGTAACAAGTCATGCAAGTGATGGAACGAGCATAAAACGTTTAGATTTAAATATAATCCAGCACCTCATGAAGTTAATCTGATAGTAAATCATTTATTTATTAATGAAAAAACTGAGTTCGCAACGTATAGTTGACATTTTATAAAATTTATAGGCATTAGTAAGAGTTAATGGAGAGCAAAAGTTAATGGAGAGGTCGTCCAAGAGCAGCATTTAGGAGCAGCAGAATCATATCCATCACGTAATTTGCGAAAATGCTGAGAACTGCTCAAGCAAATGCTTGCTTGGTACCTACCAAGCAACCTTTCTTTATGTTATTGATCTTTTCACGTATGTTGGTTTAATTCAATTTTCGGAAAGTTTAATTCGATTCGCGAAGGGTTTAATTCAAAGTGCGATTGCTATAAAACAAAATTCGTGTTGTAGTAGTAAAGAAAAAACGTCTACCAAGTTGGGTGTAGCACATAGGTTCCTTGTTCACCTATCATGAATGTATAGATCATTGAAAAACTTTAACCCTCGGATAGGCGCTGTCTAAAAAAAACGGCGATAGGCGCGGTGTATCAGTTTGATACAATGGGTGTTAGGAGGGGAAATGGGTTAAGGGAAATAGTATAAAGTTAACCGTTGTTCAAATCAATAGTTTTATTGGGCTAGCAAACAACCTGATAGGTAAAGAAACTACTATAACATTATAGAAAAATTCAATAAATTAAATTATGAGGTTGAAAAATTAGGTAACTAATAATTTGAGCTAGGCATAATTGTTACGTACCTATTTCCTTATTTAGTAAACAATTTTTCGGCAACATTCTTCACCGATGTGTTTAAATCTTTACCTACGTTTACAGCAAACGTTTAATGGAAAAAAGACAAGACTATAGATAGGAACTATACTCGTAAACTCAAAGGAACGAAATAATAAACTGTAAAATAGAACGAAAATTTTAAGTAAGGCACATAATATTGTTCTAACAAACGTATGTAAGGCGAAATTTTTAGGTACCAATTTTCTTATTGAGCTAAATTTACTTTTTGGTAACAATCTTTACAAATAGGTTTCAAGTGCTCTGAACACAGAAATTTTTCACAAAGTACGCAATTGTCAATCGTCAATCTACTTTTTTGAAGTTTTACAGGGGTCGCATCTCTTTCGTTTTTTCCTGGATGTGGGTTGTGGAAAAGCTCTCTCACGCAGTTGTTGCATCGGCTGTTCCTGAGGATGTTCTTCATCATTGCCATTGACATTTTCAATCTCGTAATCTGTAAATTACCTGGATGGGCGCGGTGTATCAATTTGATTAAAAGTAGCCATAACCTATGTAGAGGACCGTCATCTCCCTAGCCAGCATATCCCCTGAAAGTTTCATCCAAATCGGATGAAAACTTTGGAAAATTAGCTTGTTACGAGGGTTTGCGGGCATGTGCGTGTTTTTGGTTGTGTATGTATTTATTGTGTGAATGTGATTTAGTACTGTAGTCGAGAGCAAATCTGTGATAATTTGTGCAATTTTTTGTTTTTTTAGTATAGGAATCTAGTATGTAGCTAGATCGTGATAGGTAGGGGAGGATATTCAGTACTCGCCCTGCCTCAGACATTCTCAACGTGAGATGGACCAGACGAAACATGACTACCGATGATGGGAAGACCCCAAGTTATAAGAAGAGGTGAGCCAGTACCTAGGTGTCATGAACTCCTGTCCCTAACATGTACTACATCGCATTAAAACCTGGCACCTCCACGTGGTCCATCCCGGGCACACTCACTGAGTGTGGCTAACGCCAGAGGGGACAGGAGGGCCTGCTGTATCATCAAGAAAGAGTAAGGGAAATCCACTACTGCCGCAATCATTAAGTCCTGCCAAGATTTCTGGCCCCAGAAACAATCTAACCCACTCTGATACCGCAGGATTTGTGGAACAAGACAGACACAGACACGGAACCAAAGTGGTTCAGAATGGTCTAAAACGTAAAATACGAGCGGAAATTTTGATTTTGGAGACCAAACTTGAAACATGTTGAAATTGATAAAAGATGATCAAATTGTCATCCCCTAACTATCTTCCAAATTTGAGCGAATTCGGACGACTAGGGATAAAATATAGATAGAACAAATTAAGCGGCATTCTACTCCATTTTCAGTCTAGTTTCCCCCATTTTTGTGTAACTAAGTGCGAAACATGTATATGAATTATTTAGGTACATTATGGGTCTGTATATAATTATTCTCGGTGTCAGACTATGATTACCTATTCATTTGTGTATCCGTATACAATAACAAACTAATAACCGACACTGAAAATCTCTTGGGACCCTCGTTTATCGTAACTCTCTGATTAGTGATTATAAGTTTAAACTACAGAATTGATAAACAGTACCTACCTACCTGCCTGTTTCTATTTTATTCTGTAAAGAATCAGATGGCAGGAGCTGTGAGCCATTTCTCAAGTTTTCCTGAATCTTTTCTTGCAGATCCGCTGTTGAAGGCGTTGGAAAACCCAGGAGTCGCCCACGAGGAAGCGGACATCTCCGGCCTCAGTCCACCGGCCTCGTCGGAAGTGAAGTCAGCTGAGCCGCCAAGTCTATCTGGGCCTGTGAACCCGGTAAGGAAACGAAATTCCCCATGAAACACGGTAAAATGGGACGAAGTGGGACACAATTTCAAGTTTTAGTGAATTTTTGTAGAAAATGAGCTATTGCAACGGCTCGGAAAATTTTAAAATCAAAATGTTTGAAAAATTACTTCATTGAAATCCGTTTTGAGGTATTTGAAACCAATCCTAGAATTTAACGCTTTTTCTCATATATATATATATATATATATATATATATATATATATATATATATATATATATATATATCATGTCTTTCCAGACGATAACTCTCCTTAGGATTGAGATAAAAATTCCGTTCTTGCGCCAGAAAATCAAGTATTCCAAATGACAGGATTAGTTGGTTGGCCAGCACTTTTTGAGCACACTAAATTGGTCAAATTTCAAAACGTCTACCAAGTTGAGTGTGACACATAGCTTCCTCATTTTCCTATCATGAATGTATAGATCACTGAAAAGTTTTAAATGACCTAGAAAAATGCCATAGCGGAAAAGCGTGAAGCATGAAGTAGCGTGAAATGACATAATTGGTCAATTAAGAAATTAATAAAAGATACTGAATGTAATTTACGTTTGTGGAAGCGCAGGATGAACTGATGAGTTGAAAACAATGAAATGGGTACGGGACCTTCTACAACCCACGCATTGTCTGACAATATCATCGAAATCGGATAAAAACATTGGAAATAAGGTCGTTGCAAGGATTTCACATAGGCGTTTGCGCAGTAGCTATTAATGATACAATCATGTTAAAATGATATGGGATGCTCAAATCGTCATCCCCCAACTATCATCCAAATTCGAGCGAGATCGGACGACTAGCGTATGAAAAAATGGATTAATGAAGAAAAATTAACGAAGAAAAATTCAAATCATGGATTAATAAAATGATGAACAATGAGGAATTTTGTTGTACCATGGAAACATTTCTTCCAAAATAAGCTGGTTGTAACAGGGAATGTCCACTTGCCTCGCAACCAAGAAATAACATTTTTATTAAAACACTAGCACATACTCAACACTGAATAAACATAAATAAATTAATAAAAATAACTTAATAACAATTGAAACATAATAATAAACAACAATAAATAACAGGATTCAAAAATTAAAATGTAAAGCGCTTGACTGACTCCTCACCCTGCAACACGAGCTTGCTCATAGTGGGGGAGGATTATTTTGGACCTATAGGTATAGTAGATTATTAGTAGTTATTATTTATGTTTCGCTAAGAATTATTATTATACATATTATTACTTTTTTTCTCCTAAGTGGAAGTATTGTTTACTACATACATTGATGCGATGTACATTATATCCTATAGAAGTTTAATGTTTACTTTTGTAATATTTCACAAAATAAAGAGATAAAAAAAAATCATGTTGAAAGTAATGTAAGATGATCAAATTGTCATCCTACAACTTGAGCAGTAGCTATTAATGATACAATCATGTTGAAATTGATATGGGATGATGAAATCGTATTTCCCCTAACTATCATCCAAATTTGAGCGAGATTGGACAACATGGGCGTGAGAAAATGATGCTTGGTAGAATCTACGTTTGCGCATGCGTTGAGTGAAGTATTAATTTGGCAACAATGAAACTGACAGATGACCGTCCACCCCCTAACCCGCATATTCCTGAAAAGTTCATCCACCAAATCGAATGAAAACTGTGGAAAATAAGCTTGTTACAAGGATTGCGGACACACGACAGTCACACACGCTCACAGACAGACAGACAAGGAACCAAAGTTGTTGAGAATGGTCTAAAACGTAAAATGCAAGTAGAAATTTTGATTTTAGAGACCAAAAAAAATTTTTCCCCCGAAAGCGGAAACAATACCTTTAGGTAGGCTCGAAAGCAAAAATTTAGGTACTCAAGAAATCAATAAAAACTGCTAAAACGGCTAAATATCGATTAATTTATATTTTTTGGTTGAATATTGCTCAAATGAAGTTCATTAACTATGAAACAGAACATTTAAAAATTTATGTACAAAATTACGCTGTAAAATTTTGTTATAATTAATTTAAATTGCTAAAAAATCGATAATAACTGAAAAAAAGCTAAACATCTAAAAACTCCATTTGAACTGGAGATTATTATTTGGAATACGTTTTTTGCCATACACTTAAAATTTAACAATTTACTTGCACTCAATAAGCTCAAATTTCAAAAAATTCAACATTATACAATACGATAATTTACATACAAAAATTCGCTCATACGATCATGCTGCATGACTGGAACTTTTTGGTTTTAAGACTCTAAATTTTTACTACCGTCGCATGTCTATTAGGCACCATCTGATGATGTTCTTCTTCCAAAAATAAGCTTACACGGAACCCGCCTCGTTGTTATCATTGAAATACTTCGTCAATCTCTCATTCACTCCATCGCCACGCTTCCTGCTACACCCTAAAGGCCGAAAGGTTGGGCTCAGTTGAGCGCTATTGTGCGTCCACATTCACATTCTGACTAATTCTTCAATTCAATTCAATGGGGAACTTTCATCATTTATTGATATGCGTAATACCAACTTGGGGAAAACATCGAAAACTTGGTCAGAAATGCGCTTATCTTACTCATTTCAACACAGCACAAAGCGTACTAAAATTTAGTTTTTTCGGTGTTTTCCCAAGTTGGCGTTGCAATTATTAATAAATGAACATCATTACGAGGTTCAGCACGAAAAAATACCCCAAAATCATGTATTACATGTGGCAATTTTATATCTTCAAAAACTCAGTACCTATTTCAAAAATTTTGCACTTTTATAAGGGAATTACGCCCGTCTGTGCACACCGAAAATCGAGTGATGGGTCGTTTCTTCGTGAAATTCCACCTAGAATTCGAATCAGCAATTAGAAGTGGGGTTCCTATTCGAAAAAACAAAGTTGATGCACGGATCACGCATTTCCGCGCATGCGCGGTGCGCGCAAATGTGATATTTGAATTACCTGTAAAAAATGAAGGGGGTTACCGCTTGAAGTTTTTTCTAACCCTTCAAAAAAGATAAAAATATCCATCCTTTAAGAAACACCCGGTATATATATATATATATATATATATATATATATATATATATATATATATATATATATATATATATATATAATATCGTAATGATGGTAATTGATTAATACTTGCAACGCCAACTTGGGAAAACACCGAAAAACTCACATTTTAGGTTTGTGCTGTGTGGAAATGAGAAAGATAAGTGCATGAAAAAGTGCAAACCTCAGGAATTTTGTTCAGATTGCCTCAAAACGAATTTCAATGAAGTATTTTTTCAAAAATTTTTATATTAATAATTTTCGAGCCATTGCTCTACGAAAAATAGAACGTATTCTACGTTAAAACATTGTGTAGTAATTTGAAGCTGTCTTCCTTGCGGGCTCCAGTCCAATAACTTCAACGTTCAGAATCAAGGTGACCGTCAATATCCCTTTTTTTGTATATAATAAAATTAGTTAATGATTAATAATAAAGTTCCATTGTGTCGTTAATTGATTAATAAAACGTTATGGATTTCCGATGACGAACCTTCGTTTTTATGTGAATCTCAGGCTGTTGGAGTCGGGCTGAACAGGCGCAAGAGGACCCACTGCTGGAAGTGTGGAGGCGGCGGGGGCGGCTACGGAGGCGGCGGTTATGGCGGCGGAGGCGGCTACGGCGGCGGCGGCGGCTACGGGCAGCCCGCCAAGGTCATCATCGTCCCGGTGTAAGTCCTCCTTTCCTTTTACTATTAATTTCTAGCATTACCAAATCAACATAAATTACAATGCATTTCGAATCAATTTAGCGAACTTCCGTTGAAAAGGAAGCTATTGCAATGGCTCCAATCATTTTAAAATTAAAATTATTGAAACTTTTCTTCATTGAAATCCGTTTTGAGACATTCTGGAATGGATCCTAGAGTTTATCGCTTTTTCATATATACATATACACACATATATAACATATATATGAAGAGTGCAGAGGAAGAACGGGCTATCTCGGGCTATTTTTTGTCAAAAGTGAGTTGAGAATGGTACCTTATGTATTGGGGGTAGCCGAACACGGTGGTGTGGTCAAAACAGGGAATAAACGAGTCTAAATACTTCAAAACAGCGGGTGAATATTTCTTATACAGCGAAAGAACGGACTTATGGGAGCGGTCCAAGGATAGAACGTTCACGTAGAGCTGCATACTTACCGCATCCTTGTTAGTTCATTATTCAGTCTTTGAATCACAGCAGGTTAGATGTGTTTCATATTTCAAATTCTTCCAATTTTCCGATCTGTTGCTGATGTCTCTATTCAATATTCATCGTTTGGTCCTGGGTGATACGTTAATTTGCTGGCCTGATCAAAGTCAGTATTTCAAGAAATTATCCTACAAGTGAGGAAATCAATCGCTGTCAAGGGGTTTATCCCATTCTTTCTCTGTTTTCTGTGATATTCGGCTTTTCTTCCTTTTATATTTCAATAAAATCAATTTCGTGAGGTAATTTGGCTTATTTTTTATTTTACCTGTATGTTGTCATTATAATTTCAAAATTTCAGATTTTTTGATCGCAGGATATTGAGTTTTTTGCATTAAAATTCGTTTTTCTTGAAACTAGGAAAAACCATGACAGCCCGTTCTTCCCCTGTACTCTTCATATATATAGCTAGGATTATTTTCAGAATGCCTCAAAACGGATATCATTGAAGAAAACTGTTATTTTAAAATTTTTGTAGCCATTGCAATTGTTTCATTTTTTTACGAAAATTCGCTAAAAGTAGAGTTTTTATTGGAGAAGGTTGTATTTTACTTGGAAATGCTTATTGCAATATCTTATTGTGTATTTCATTGATTCAGGATTAGTGGGGGTAAAGGAGGCGGCGGCGGTGGTGGGTGCCGCGGGGGCGGCTGTGGAGGAGGCGGCGGCTACAACCACCACCCCTCAGGAGGCGGTTGCCAAGGAGGTTGCAACGGCGGCGGCGGCGGTTACCCCAGCGGCGGCGGCGGCGGCGGCTCCTGGAGTCAATCGTCGGCCTCCGCTCAATCGTCGTCCTCCAGCGGAAGTTACGGATGGTGAGTTCAACCTTTCATTTACGAACAATAATGAAATGAAATTTATTTCCTTCCTCTTGATACTTGAAATTTATATCGAGTATAGATAACAATTTCCAATTATATATAAATTGAAAAAATACATAATAAATAAAATTAATAACTACATGGTGTTTAAAAATAAATCAGTTCTTTGTCCACTTATTGAAGGACAATGTATGCCTAAAAGCTAAGCTTGTGCTGGCAAACATGAGCCAAATTCAGCAATCCGATTTAGAACTATTTAACTATTTAATATTACTCATAAAAAGGAGAGAAAAAACGTTCTTGTTTGTTTTGATTTTGTTTCAAGCTCTTCTATTGTAACCTAATAATCCACTTTATATTATTTGAGCGCATACTTGGGGTATCTTACTTCATTAGTATATAATACGAAATTATCCGTTGTTAGAACATATTCTTTTAGAGCGTTGTTCAACTTGTATAAAGGGTAAAGATTTACATTGATAAATAAAGGATGAATAACATCAAATAAACAATTAAAAACGACAATCATGCGATATTTAGGGCTGCGTGAAAAGAAAGAACATTTTATTTTAGGGAGTTCCATTCTATATGGTTTTCCTCTTAAATACCTAATATTTTCTTTAAAATCACATCTATTCTTTAATATGTATTTCCCCAAATTAAAGGTATAGAGCTGGTGGACCTCATAATTCTTTGAACAAGGCAAGAGTTGAATGCCTCATATATCTGTGAAAACCAACCTTTTTGTAAGATGAAAAGTGGATCCATCACAGTACTGAAGGTAACCCCCCCACATTATAATGGCGAACTGTAATAAAGATTGCACTAAGGCGTAATAAACGGTTTTTTTAACTTGGTCACCCAAGAATTTAATCTTTCTAACAATAAATTATATTTTTCTTATTTTATTGCAGAGAATTTAATATGCTCATCCCAATTAAACTTATAATCCATATAAACCCCCAAATATCTTACATTCTTTACTAAATTTAGATGATCACAAGTGCAGGAGCATTTAGGGAAATAGGGACAATAGGGAAAGAGATGAATAACCCACAATAAATATGTATGTCGTCAAATTATTAGGATAAGGGTCAAAAACGAATAAACGTTCTTATAACCGAGCTATAGCATTTGCCGATTTAATTAAACCTTATACCAAACGAATCAAACCTTTTGCCAAATGAGTTAAACCTTTTCCCAATGCAATTAAACTTTTTTCCAAAATAATTAAACCTTTTACCGAAACAATTAAACCTCTTGCGAGAAAGTATAAGACGTATTTATAGATACGAATTTCGAAAAAGTGTAATCAATTAGGAACTACAGAAAAACTTGAAATAAGCGTGGTGTACAATGTATGGGTCAATGAACATTGCATCAATTCCCCCCCCCCCCCCCCCCCATCACAATTCGTTAGCTTACATTTCAAGGTAAGTAGATTCCGAAAATCGAATCAAAGCAAAAATTAAAGTGGACGGACGGGTTATGTGGGTGATTCTCACAGAAAAGGTCAGTTTTGAGTTTGACTTTTGAAAAAAGAAAAAGTTATCCAATCGAGCTGAAAAAAATCACAGATGCTCTCTATATCGTATGTATCGAAATTCGAAGCAAATCCAAACAGTAGCGCTATTATTAATTCAGAAAAAAAAAAATTTAAAAATTTAGGCGGACAGGTCGATGACACTAGGACAGGGCGATGATGCGACCCGTTGATTCTCACCATTTGCATCACCACCCTGTCCTGGCATCATAAAAGGAAAATTTGCTATAACTGCCAAGAAACGTTAACCCTCAACATTTCAAGTCGAAAGACCGAAAAACGTGACCACTGTAGGGCGAATCCAACAAACGAAGAATGACAGAAATTCTCGAATAAGTCCTAGTAGACCTTCACAACATTCGGCTAAGTAGATATGTGTTTTGAATGGTCAATACGAGAATATTGGATTACTAAATGCGATAATACAGGAATACTAGAAAATCCAAAAAACATAATAGATTTGCCTTTTTCCTCATCGTCCTGCCCTCGAATTTTCAGGAGAGGACAGGTTGATGATGGACAGGTCGATGATGATTCTTCAGTTTTTCTCAAATGTTTCACCTTGTGGCAAGCTTTTTCCCAAATTCGGCATATAACATGAAACTAGACCGTTCGGTGCACAATAAAAATACCATAAGAAAAAATTGAGTTCAAGTACTCACTTAGAAAAAGTGGACAGGTTTCTGACGATTGTGATTGACCAACCCACGGTCCAGCACACATCTGCTCCCGCTGACGACCACGAGTTGACTGAATTAAAACGAATGGCGGTTTTTCAGGTAATTGAGAAGGGCGCGAAAAAAAAGCGACAACAAAACCCGCTAAAATACAATTGTGACCGCGAAAATTCGAAAAACAATATTGGACAGGTCGATGACGGCGATGCTCTGGACACACATATTTCCATCCAAATACACTTTTCTAGCGGTTCTACATTAATTTTATCGATCAAAAACGCATCTCAGAAATCATACTGATGTAGAAAAATTGAATAAAATCCAAACTCAAAAGCGGAAAGACCTTTAATTAAAGTCTTGAATTTGGGAAGGTCGCATTGGGACAGGACAGGTCGATGACGATTTGACTATATTTAGTTAATTTTCTATTTAAAGGAATAAACATAACCTAAAAATGGAAAAAAGGGTTCTAGATAAAAACCTATACTACAATTTAAGACCTTCGCCAGCTCCCAAATCCTTATTGGGTCGCCGCAACTGGTCCGGACATCACTTCTGCCCCTTTCTGTGAGAATCACCCATATACAGGGTGTCTCAACTCAAGTAGGCAAGACTTCAGGGATCAATTTTACAAGTAATTTGCAAAAAAAAAGTGTCTCTTACAGTGTTATTTTTTAGAGGCTTCGTTTTCGAGTTATTGACGATCTAAGATTTTTTTTCGTGTTTTCGACCTTATCTCCTAAAAATGGCTGTGACCCCATCATTCGTTGAGTATTCTCAAACCTGAGGATACCGTTGGAAAGAACGTTAAATTTCCTATCTTTTTGATGCCAAATCATAATTATTCAAGAAAGTTAAAATACCGAAAAAAGTGGTCAAAGTACCAACTTTGTAAAATTCTAAAAATTTGGGTTTTTTCAATCTGATTCCTCCCTCCATAAAAAAAATGAACAGTCATTTGCAAGTACAGTAAAAACTTCAAAATCTTATCAGCTTTCTAACGGTATAGCCAAAAATTGATAAAAGTAACAACAAGGAGAAAAAACGGCTTTTGAATGCGAAAAAACGTGGTATTTTAAACGAAAATCGATGGATTTCAGGAAAAAACGATCTCCCACAACTTTATGATTTAAATGTCGAATTCAACGTAATTTTTCACGCTGAATCGAATGGTGACACTTGCAGACCTCTACGACTAACGAATAAGGGCGAAAGTGCCCTTTGACCCTCGAACCTCAGAGAAGGGCCCTTTAAAACCCACTTTCGCCCTTATTCAATAGTCGTAGAGGTCTGCAAGTGTCACCATTCGATTCAGCGTGAAAAATTACGTAAAAGTCGACATTTAAATCATAAAGTTGTGGGACATCGTTTTTTCCTGAAATCCATCGATTTTCGTTAAAAATACCACGTTTTTTCGCATTCAAAAACCGTTTTTTCTCCTTGTTGTTACTTTTATCAATTTTTTGGCTATACCGTTAGAAAGCTGATAAGATTTTGAAGTTTTTACTGTACTTGCAAACGACTGTTCATTTTTTTATGGAGGGAGGAATCAGATTGAAAAAACCCAAATTTTTAGAATTTCACAAAGTTTGTACTTTGACCTCTTTTTTCTGTATCTTAACTTTCTTGAATAATTATGCATCAAATTTAACGTTCTTTCCAACGTTATCCTCAGGTTTGAGAATACTCAAAGAATGATAGGGTCACAGCCATTTTTAGGAGATAAGGTCGAAAACACGAAAAAAATCTTAGATCGTCAATATCTCGAAAAAGAAGCCTCTAAAAAACAACAGTTTGGGAGACACTTTTCGTTGCTAATTACTTGGAGAATTGATCCCTGAAGTCTTGCCTACTTAAGTTGAGACACCCTGTATAGGTATGTATATATAAGTTGTATATGTATATATTTTCTTAATTCGATTTTTGGAATTTACGTACCTTGAAATGTAGACCAACAAATTGAGAGGGGAGGGGGGGGGGGTAAACATTTGGTGCATTGTTCATTGACCCTTAGATTGCACACCTCGTTTCAAGTTTTTCTGTAGTCCTAATTGATTAAACTTTTTCGAAATTCGTATCAATACATACGTCATAGTTTCTCGCAAGAGGTATAATTGTTTCGGGAAAAGGTTTAATTATTTTGGAAAAAAGTTTAATTGTATTGGGAAAAGGTTTAATTATTTTGGGAAAAGGGTGAATTATTTTGGAAAAAGGTTTAACTCATTTGGCAAAAGGTTTGATTCATTCGGTAAAAGGTTTAATTAAATCGGCAAATGCTATATAATAAACGAGCTTTCGGTTTATATAAAACCATCACCAGGGCTCAAGAATCTTCTATGGTGTCAGAATATAGGACAAGGTCATGGATTTTGAGTTAAATGTCATAACAAAAACAAGAACAGTTGAGGCTGACAATGGTTGGCACATGAATAGGACTCAAAAACTGAAGGCTAAAATCCACCATCAAACGAACTTCACTGTAAACTTACATTTCCAAATAAGCTCTTGGTTAGGCACGAGTATTTCACGTTTCTGAATCTCAAATTGAATGCGACTTTGAATAGCTTCATTTCTCACTCAGCTGACCGATTTCAGTGGATTGTACGTACCTACCTTGTCAATGATACCAGCGCTCCCAAAGTGAGTCTTGATTGCACGTTTCCAGTTTAATGTTCTGTGAAGTGGAGCAAACATCGACTACCCTTTTGGGCTTTTGTCTGCGATTTTCAGCAGATATTGTGAATTTTTATGCCTTTCAGCAGGCTATTCGAATATATTGGCAGTATTTTGACAGAATTTTAACGGCCATGTTTGTGGGTTTTCCCAGTAAACCCGTGCTGTATTTGCAGTGATTCTACTCAATCATTGAAAGTCAGTAATCAAGTGAATACGTAACTTTTGTATTAAAGTAGTTGGCACAGTTCACCAAGTAAAATCAAAAGTAGCCAGTTAACATTTTGGATTAATTCAAGGACTCTAACATAGAATAACATTACGAAACTGATTTCGATGCACAATTTACCTCCCCGTTCTTTGATATGAGTTCTTTTAGATTCTTGAAAACTGCATAATTAGTACCTACCTAATGATGACTGAATTCTAAATTCAAGAAAATTAGAATCGAGACTAACATTGTACTCAACTTAGTGTATAAAATATTTGATTAAACCAAATGCAAATAACTTGCACAAATTTTCGTATACCCACTAATAACATTTGCTGCTTTGTATATTATGGCTAAATTCTGAATTTGACAGAATTAGAATCGACACTAATACTGGTACATAGGAACTAGGTACATTAAGACTAATAGTGCAGGTTAATGTAATAATATTTGGCTATATCAAATACAAAACATTCGTTCGAATATATGTCTAAGCGCATTAGTGTAAACTGATGAGCTAACCATCTAAGTAACTGGCATCTTTTTTGGCATTACGCCCATTAATAGTTAGGTAATAACAAATGAAAACGTTGCAAAGTATTACATAACGGTTTATTATTTCTATATTAGATAGCCTTTCTATACGTAGATCATTGGTATATAATTATTAAACCTCGTAAATAGTTGGTACATCATTAAAACTTGGCGCTTCGCGCCTTTACAGCTTCAGTACCCCACAATTTCTCGCTTTTTAGCGATTTTCGAAGAAAAAATTAGGCATTTAGGTGGCTCCGAAATTCAAAAAGTGTGAGGGAAGGGGAGGGGACTTGATATACATAGGGTGTATTTCCAGACGGTAATTCCCTTAAAATACTGCGTAAAATATTCGTTTCAACGCAGAAAAATTGGTCTTGGCAAAAGAAAGATTGAGGTTGTTCGCCAGCCCGATTGCTCCTTAATTTCAGGTTCAAATTAACAATTTAGTGACCCAACAAATGTTGATTTTAACACAGAATGTGTTTTAGCCATGGACTAACTAGCCGAAAATGGAACGCGGGATGGTAACGAAATGTGTGACGGATGATTTTCACGTACAACCGAGTCGTTGCTAGGGAAATGGTACTTCGTCGTTTTTCATCCCACAAAATTCGTTGACCATTCGTTCGAAAGCTCTCGATTTATCCAACAATATTATGTTAACTACTGCGAAGTGCGTGTCCAACAAACTGAGTTATGAGCATGGTTATATAAATAATTGTTTACACACAGGTGATCATTCTCAATAATTGATATTGTGAACATGATTGCAACCGCTTGTTAATTTCTGATGATTTCATTGAGCTTGTGTTTCGATGATTTGATTCATAGCAGGTGATCTGAGTATTACGAAAACGGTTTGATTTGTGAAGCGGAGGTTAAATAATTTGAATAGGTAATTTCTATACTTTACACTCTAGGAAGCTGTAATTTCGTTTGTAGCCTCTTTAGGACATTTACTTGATAAATCGCTCTTGATTTATCACGAATTTATTTCGTATTTTTTTTCGTAGTTTCATACTATAACTATATAAATTGATGTTATAAATGAATAGTAAACAATGACGCTTGTTTGGTTGTCACTTGGTTGCGCGACAACGCAAACACATTCTGTGTTTCAATAATTTCGTCCGAAGTATGTAAATAGAGGTAACCGGGGGTCCAGGGGGCTTGCGAGTTTTTTTATTTTTTTAAATTTATAACAATAGGGCAATTGCGGTGCCACAGTGGATGTATTTTTCAAAGCTGAATCGATTGCGGTGAAAAATGCCCATAACTGACCAAATTTTTGAGTTTGGCTGCGAGTTCTAATATTTCCTTTTCGATCTCATCATACCAGCTTGCCACCTTAGTTTTCTGCAGGACTTGAATGATCAGAATTTAAGTGCCTAATTTAATGTCCATAACTCTTTTCTTTGAAAATTCACTCTATTAGCCATGCTGCATGGCTGAGTAATTTTTCGTCAAGAAATTTAAAGAAAGTAAAAGAAAAAAAAAGATTGATCGAAAACTATAGAAGTGAGCCTCAGAGGCTTCTCAGCTGATCGGTACGCCTCCGCACCTCGTAACTGTTTTTGAGGTGTCCCAATGAATTTCTAAACCGTAAGTCGATTAGAAAAAGAATCAGTCTGAGAGGCTCCAGCTAATCAGAGCCCCCCTATACTTTGTATATATATTCTAGGGAGATGTTCCAATGGAGGTCCATTCCAGGTTTCATCACCTTAAGTCGATCATAAAACCAATTAGGCTCATAAATCAATTCTTATCTCACGTCCACTGACATCTCGCTATTCTAGTAAGATATTCAATGAAATGTTTTGTTTGCTTGTTCGTTAATTAAAACATATAGATGAGTAATGCATGCATTACAGGGACGTACCAGATGAAAACCAAGTTCATCTTAGAATAAAAAAGTGATGAGGATAGTTATAACACCATGATTTATTACTATTGCCCCCTCTATTCACCCCCTTCCATAATGCCGTTTGAAACTCTGATACACGATCCAAAACTAGGCCGAATTCATAGTTTCACAAAAAAGAATCGCGTAATCCGGACGAGAATTGTTAAAACACCATGATTTATTAGCATTCTCCCCCTCCATACCCCCCCCCCCCCCAAATGATGGACTATGTAACTTGCAAAACACGTTCCAAAACTATATCGAATTCGTAATGGAACAGAATAATAGTTATGAAAATCGGTCGTGATTTGTAACTTTTGCATCGCCTGAAAGAATCGGTAATTATCCCCTTCACCCCCCCACTACGACAGCAAATTCAAAATCACCAAGGTTTGCTGCAGAACTAGACTAAAATTGAGATAGAACCAAATAAGAATCACAAAAATAGGTTGAGAATTATAGTCTGGGTGGCGTCAACAATAATTTGTTGAATAAAACACGTTTTTCCCCTTTTCCATCATGGAATTCGAAATTTCCATGGTTTATTGCTCAACTAGAATAAAATTGGTTTCGAAAAAACAAAGAATCTCTGAAATCGGTTGAGAACTGGGGGTTTCGTACGTTTTACTCCCCATGAAACAGGAAAAGTGAAAGGTCGCCCGCCGATGATAGCGTTCTACTCCCCAACTAGTCCATTGTTGTTGCTTCTTATCTTGTGACCCTTGACGTTCTACTCTCAGAATGAAAACATTCATTTTCCGAATCGACAGTCTTGATACAACCATGTCTGAGGTCTGCAAATTTGCCCCCACCATGTACGTTATGGACTTCGAAAAACCATACTTTGGTGGTTGGGTGCAGATTTTACTTAGCTCAAAGTTGGTAAAACTAAACGATTTACCATCGAATTTCATACATATCAGAACATACATATTGCAATTGTTTTCATTGTATGTTTTATTGTACATCTATCTATGTTGACGAAGTGGCTCTTGCCACTGATCCTTTATACTATTATTATGATTTGACGAAGTGGCTCTTGCCACGGGGGTCGTACGTTTTACTCCCCATGAAACAGGAAAAGTGAAAGGTCGCCCACCGATGATAGAGTTCTACTCCCCAACTAGTCCACTGTTGTTGCTTCTTATCATGTGACCCTTGACGTTCTACTCCCAGAATGAAAACATTCATTTTCCGAATCGACAGTCTTGATACGAAGACCGAATTTGCCCCCGCCATGTGCGTTATGGACTTCGAAAAATCCATGCACAATGCAGTTGCAGCAGTTTGGCCTCATACTTTGGTGGTTGGGTGCAGATTTCACTTAGCTCAAAGTTGGTAAGACTAAACGATTTACCATCGAATTTCATACATATCAGAACTAAACGAGTCAAAAAGCAAGAGTGGATCCGACAGCTCATCTACAGGCAGCAGCGAGGCCTTCCCCTGTATAAGTTTGTTCAGCCAGTTTCACTGCCCTTTGACTCAAATGAGAGCAGACGAAATTAGGGGCAAATTGCAATTGTTTTCATTGTATGTTTTATTGTACATCTATCTATGTTGACGAAGTGGCTCTTGCCACTGATACGGGGGACAACGTGAGCAACCTCCTCGAGATGTCCCCTGGGTAACGCTAATAGCTCACATAATCTGGGGAGTAGAACGTCAGGAGCCGGGCCCTCCGCCTGTTTCATTCCGAGAGCCCAACGCAATCCCGGGAGTAAAACGACAAGATTTGGAGTTTCAGTTGGGGAGTAAAACGATGGCATTTAGGCGAGCGGGAGTAAAACATAGGGACCCGGAGAACTGTGGCCTGGGCAGCGTCAACAAAATTTGTTTTACACACACACACACACAACACATCACACACAAACATACACCTATCGTTTCTAGCTTCTGAGGGACGTCCTAAGAACAAATTACTCGCAAAACCTACCAAACTTCACAACTTCGCAAAAAAATTTACTCAATTTGCAGACAGATTACGTGTAATTACCTACTCATATCACACTTTTATTGTTTGCAGATATTTTATTGAAAAATGTCATATCCAACATGGTAAAATTTGGTTGTTTCTGTTTTTATCGCAGGGGTGGAAAGTAATGTAATAACTCAGCGACCCCCACTTCTGTGATACAAGATGGTGGATGGCGGACTATATCTCGAATGGAAAACCATCTCCTGCGGGATCAGATCTACGACGCACCGGTTCTCAACTTCACTGTGTACCTACCTATACGTAGACTAAGAGAATACTTTGTGATAATTTTCTAACTACTCGTCAATCGATGATGTGAACTAAAACTTGACTTGTGTTCATGATTTTTACTGGTGTTGCAAATACATTTTTGTGCTTGGATTTTTTATAACAACTCACCGATCCAGTCATTCAGCCTCTCTAACTGGTAGTTACATAGAAAATGTTGACCAACTTTTGCAAGAAAATGCGTCGTAATTTGATTGTGTGTCAAAAAGGAAGTTAGTGGAAAAATATTGAATTAAATTCGGCAGTTAGGCCTTCATCAGTAGCAATCAATAACTGAAGACACATTAGAAAGGACAGAACTTTTATAGTCACAGGTGTAACGGATTTAGGTCGCCCCAGAGGTGCAATGGGGCCAAAATCCGTGCAATAAATGGAGAGAGGGGAGTGTGACAGTACCTACCATAAAAGATACAACTAGTGCTAATAGCGTAATGTGCTGTGTTCGGAGAAGATTGGTTTTCCGGTTCTCAGATCCTCATCTATTGCCAAACGCAGCATTCCAAGAACTCGAGAATTGGCGTTCAACCCAGCGCGAGGGCGACGGATAGACGCACATTCTCTTGGAACTGACAGGAACTGTCACGCTCCTCCCCTTAAAGACATACTTGATTGAAGAACAAGTGTGTAAACCAAGTGGAATAGTTTACTGGTTGAGAACTTATGCTCACTAATAAATAGCTGGATTGGTGATTGAGGATAAAAAAAGAGATCCTAAAACAGGAAAGATTGTCAATGAATCTTCATATGAAGTATTCATTTGGCAATTAACCTACAATCAAAGATTGTAACAATCGGGAATAAATGGTTGCTCAACTATGGAGACTTATACCTATAGGAAAATAATATAGATATAAAAATATGTGCCTTAGATTGGGAACTAAGGCCTGGAAATAATAATTGGGAACTATGCCCTTGAATAAAGAATATATGTATAATCATAAAAAAGGCAAAGGCCTGATACCATAGTTATGAAAATAGGAATTATATGAGGGGAAAAATTAAGAAATTAAAAGTCAAGAACCAATAAAATTATTTATTTATCCAAGGGATTATAATGGATTATCCTTCTGGAAACCCGGGCCATGTTTCTTCTGAAACATATAGCCCTCAAAAATAGTGGACCTGGGTGTACTAGGTATAACCATGAGTAATCCAGGAAACCACGCTCTGCTACCATGTCACGGAGTTAGGTCGCCCCCCTAGAGGTGCAATGGGGCCTAAATCCGCTCAATGAATAGAAAGAGGGGAGTGTAACAGTACCATAATAGATACAACTCGTACTAATAGCGTTCTCGATAATGGCTTTCAACCCGGCACAAGGGAAACGGATAGATGCGCATTCTCTTGGAACTGACAGGAACTGTCACACAGGTGAAGGGAGATTGAATCCCATTGGTCATGAGAAAGGAATGGGGGCAGGAGGTACAACCAATTAAGTGCAAACAAAGTGAAGGGGGATTATAGCTAATCAGATGAAGTAAAAGGGGGGAAAACAACTGAATATGGTTTCAACAGTGTGAAGGGATAATTCCAAGCTTTACAGAAATTTACTTGGTAAAATATATTGAGGGATATCCTCATTTAAACATTTACCAGACCTGTCACTTTTGATAATTTCGAATTTTTCAAGTACATTCAACATACCTCCCTTTGGACAAAAATGAAGAAATTCTACAAACTGTCTATCTGTCAAATCAAAATTTTCTTTGAAATCCTCCTGATGCTCGTCTATTCTTTCCCTGAATTTCCTACCAGTTTGACCGCAATATTCGTGCCCACATATTTTAGCCCACTTTTATCCTCAACATTGATTTTGTCCTTAATGGATCCTAGTAATGCTTTACGACTGTTGTATTGATTGTGTGTGTTTGTATTTTTTAGTCGATTTGCACATACAGCACAAGTTTATAGGTCATCGATCGCTGCGCTCGCAAGCGACAGCTGGGCATTGGGGTACTATGTAGGTAATCCCTTGGTTAGGTAGTGCAGAACTCCCTGATTCCTCGTAGGTCTTCCAAAATTCTATACATACAAGCTAGTATAATGTTATTTTAACCCCATCAGAATCGATTTTTAACGAATTTTCGTAAAAAATCAAGCTATTGCGATGGCTCCAAAATTTTCTTTTTTCTTTTTAATTATTAATTTTCGTAAACTTTACTGTGTAAAAAATATTATAGTTAGGAGAAGTAGGTAGGAACATTAACATTAACTTGAAACTTGTTGGAGGTTTCTATCCGCAGACAGAAAAATAGATCCAACCAAGTCTCAATTCCTGATGTTCCAACCAACAACCTAAATTTATCCAAGCATGTCACGATTTGTGCTCTGTCTTTGTTCTGTTCGTAGTAGGTTGGGTATTAATAAGGTGCCCTTAATCTGTATACATGCACATAAGAATTCCTGCGGATTCTGGTTGTGGGATGTAGGGGTTTTGAGGTTAGCAGTGGAAGCTTTTCTCTGGTGTCTTCGAATTCTTTTTCACTTTTTTTGATGGGCTGGGGGTTTTATTTGCCATACAAAGTAAAAACCTACATATACTTACCTACTACAGTGAAACTTGGATAATTCGAACCTCAAGGAACCACTCAAAAACTTCGAATTAACCGAAAATTCGAATTAAAGAAGTTGTTAATAAATTACACTTTAACAAACTACAGTACGAAGTAAAGTACATACAGTAACAATGAATACTGTATTGACCACCAGAATATTCTACAATCAATACAAAGGCACCTGGAATGGTACTGTATTTAACTGCAATCATAAATTTTTTTTAAACCATTCATTAAAAACTACTGTTTTTCAAGAAAGGATGAAATTATTTTGAGCATGTTTCCTTGAATTAAGTCTCTCGGCCATTATAAAAGATCCCAACGCATTCAAAGAGTTGAAGTATGAATCACTTGCATTCACAGTGCACACTCAAGTCATCCACCCAGTGCTAGCTTTGAAACTTTGCTTTCCCAATTTTTTGGCGAATTGCTCAGCCTGGTCCTGTTTTGGGACGGTCGGTGGGGAAGGGGAGTTATCAGACTGTACGATGGCACTGAATCGCATGCATTTGGTCTAACGCAAACCTTTTGCCGAATATCGTTACTAAAACGTATTTCCCGATAAATTTACAATTATTTTGAGTCGCAGCTTAAAATGTATACCTTTATTAGCACGCCGAAAATTCGAATTATTCAAAATAAAATTCTAATTATCCACGATTTTATAGCATTGTTTAAATACAAAATGCTAGGGACAAAGAGAAATATTCGAATTAAAGATGATTTTGAATTAAAGAAGTTCGAATTATCCAGGTTCCACTGTACATATACCTAATAGAAATAATGATGTCAAAAAGTGCTGGACGTCATAGCATCACATTCCGTGAGAGTAGCAGCAATGAGGCACGACAAAATAGATTTATGTATTCAGATCTGGTGATGGAATGTGGGTGGGCCAGAGATGCCGGAACTGTCTGTAAGATGTGTGCCAAGTTGTGGTATAAATGGCGAGAAGTGGATTGTAGGCGGCTTGATGGTATCGGTATCACTGCTTAGGTCGTGAGTCTCATTGCGTGCTCTGTTCAGAAGGTCTAAGCGAGGTTGAGTCTAATGTATCAGGATGTTTCTGATAATATAGTAGAGTGTGTTGTATGTAGAGCTGCTTCAATGTAAATACTTTTGCCTCGTTAAACAGCTCAGCACTGGGGAATCTCCGGGTTTTCCTTTGAAGAACTTTCAAAATTGCTTTTTGCAATACAATTATAGGTTCCAACACGCTTCCGTATGCTTTACCCCACAGAGAATTTCAAAGATAAGACTGTATACTGCCTTTATACAGTAAAATAAGCGTATTTTTGAGAAGCAGTTATGAATAGAGTAAAATATGTGTTCAAACTTCCTAGATTTCTTCACCAGAGCGTTTACCTGGGCCTTCCAGTCAAGGTTCTCATCTAATACCATCCCAAGGTATTGTGCACTTTTTACCCTCTCTATTTCCATACACTCACATGCCATGTACGCTGAATTACAAAAGGAGCTCGCTACCATGTGACAAGGGTCGAAACACTTGTCGCTCAATAATGCACCAATATTTTCTATAATATTACTCTAATATGAAGGAGCAAGGAGAAAATAATAGTTACCTACATGTAATATTATTGTGTTCACTGGCTGGTGTCGTTGGATGGCAACTTGTTTACGGCGTTGTTTGTAGGAACCCAATTTCTCAATTTATTCATTTTTTGATGTTTTATGCAGAATAAAACCTTTCTACAGGTAATCTATATAACTTATTATACAACACCACACAGATTCAAAGGCAATGGTTGTAGTACGATTTATTGAAGGAACCAAATATGAATTTGCTCCGAGAAGAATTCTAAGGGATTTAGATTAGACAATAACTGTCTTGGAACTGTTGGGAAGGCAGTTTTCTTGTTTCTTCTTTTTCCTATTTACTTTCGTTCGTACCAACCTAGTTTATTTTTCTTTTTGTTAAGTAATAAGTTAATATGAATGAAAACACAATTATTTTTTGTTTGATGTTTTCTCGTCTATTTTGCTTGATGTAATCAATATTCTAATTCAACATTTGGGGTTTTAAAAATAACATTCTGGGACTTTTGGGATAAAATTGTAGTAACCAAATAACTTAATATAATGTCCAAATTGAAATCAATATAAATCAAAATCAATAAATAATCAAACTATATAAATATATTCGCGTTCGCGACAAAAGCAGTTATGTTTTATATCAACTCTTCAATACTAATACAGAGACATCGCAAGGGGTAGTTTTGATGGGATCAGTCTGGGTAGTAATCAGGATCAGGTATGATATCAGGAATCAATCAATTAATATCAAAATCGTTAATTTTGGGATTGAGATAGAATCAATTCAATTCTATTGTATAACCCGTGGGTATTGCAAGGCGTTCCTTAAATACATATTAAAAATAACACATGATATCTCGCCTTCATTTCTGCCTCAACGAACAATGTTAGACTTTTATGTATGATGTATCGAAAATTACTTATATAGGTTTACATAATTTACGTATAATAAATGAGCACGCATAGTTAACATATAGATCACAATGAATAATGCCTACAATCCACTGCCAAATTTCAATAATAATCCCGAGTCATTGCCGAAATTTCCAAAGCGGTGTTCTATCTCTTGTAGATTTTCATCTTCTTCTTGACCTGTTTTCTGGAAATGTTGAGAGGGGACGGAGGAGGAGTTTTCAGATTAATCTCCACTTCTGACCCAATAGATGTAAAATCCTCCAACGTATTCCGTCCATAGTGAATGATAAGTTGTTTTTTCATCAACCAGTAGTCTCATCTCCAATCTAGACGGCATGCTTCCCGTCTTTTCTTGCTTGAAACAACTTGGGCAAGAGATGCTTCCTAAATTCCCGTGATCGTCTGTCGTAGAACTCAGATGTATTAAATTGGGATCGCTTGAACTTTTAAATGTTCTGGCATACTTTTGATTTCGAGAAATTATTAGCAAAATGAATGTGAATTGGTCTACTTCTAGAAGGTTGGATGGTGCCTAAACCTCTTAGGCCTATAACTTCATAACCCTCAAGAACGCAATTCAATTCCGTTCTATAAATGTCCATCACCTTCCTCTTGAGAATATTCATGTTTTCTTTTCCTTCTAGAACGTTAATAAGAATAAGATCGTTTCTGTCTCCGTGTGCGGGTTCTGTTTTGTATTATTTTTTTCAGATATTTTCTATACTGTCAATTCTCTTATTAATTTTTTTTAATGAGCAAGATAGTTTATTGGCTGTTAGCAATTTCTTACGACAGAGCATGCACCTGTGAATTCAAAACATTTGTATGTTCCTTTAGAATGCAGTCGCAGTTTTGGAGTTTGGTTGTTATTACGTCATGGCATTGAATTTCCTGATGTAACTCGGAGGTCGACATTCCCGTAGTTGCAATTATTCTTCGAGTGCTGCTGACCAAGGAATGCAGTATTCGGTCGAGTAGATAGTCAGTAAACAACAAATCACCTACCAAACTCGTAAAAATAACCTTTTTCCAGAAATCTTCCCGTTAAAAGTTTATGAAAATTGCTATTGCATTGCTGACAGTTATAAGGAATATAGGTGCCCCCCCCCCCCCCCAATGGGGGCCTAAATCCTCATAAAAAGGTAGAGGAGAGTAAAGAGCATCCCGTCAGAGAGATACCGCTCCTACTAATAGCTTTTAATGAGCCATGTTCGGGGAAGGTTGATATTCCAGTCACCTGGAAAGCCCATCCAACGCCAAACCCAGCTGCTAAAACATTCGAGAACAGGCCGCGACGCCCGTTGTTTCATTAGCGGGACGCCGACAGCGCTATCTCTGAAGCCCTGACGGAACCTCGATGGAGGTAACTCTGTTACACTCCTCCCCTTAAAGACATACTTGATTGAAGATCAAGTATGGTAGTTGGGTGGAATAGTTGATAGCTGAGAACTGATGCTCATTCATTCATAAATAGCTGCATTGGCGATTGAGGATGGGAAAAGAGAAATTAAAACGGGATGGATTGTCAATGAATCTTCATAAGAAGTATTCATTGAACAATCGGGACAAAAAACGGTGCCTCAACTATGGAGACTTATACCTTAGAAAAATAAAATTGATATAAATTAATTTGCCCAACATTGGGGACTTAAATTAATATGCCCAACTTTGGGGACTTTAATTGTGCTCTAACCTGGTAATTGACATAATAGCAATACTCAGGTGGCTAAAAATTGAAAATTATAAATGGGGAATAAAAGAGAAATTATAAGTCAAAGACCAAAGAAATTATTTATATACCAAAGGGTGATAATGGGAATTCCTTCTGGAACCCCAGGCCATGTTTCTTTTGAAACATTAACGCCCCAAAAAATATTGGCTTTGTCTACTAGGCGTTAGCCGTGCATAATCCAAACCACGCTCTGCTACCATATAAGGAATCTAGGTCCCCCCCCCCCCCCCCAGAGGTGCAATGGGGGCCTAAATCCTCATAAATCAGGTAGAGGAGGTAACGGGCATCCCATCAGAGAGATACCACCCCTACTAATAGCTTTTAATGAGCCATGTTCGGGGAAGGTTGATATTCCAGTCACCTGAAATTCCATCCAACGCCAAACCAGCTGCCAAAAATGATCGAGAACAGCGCTTGGTTCCCATTGATTCCTCAACGGGACGCCGACAGCGCTATCTCTGGTGCTCTGACGGGAGCTTGATGGGCCTCTCAGGAGGTAACTCTGTTACAGTGTCCTCCCAAGGTCTTGGGGGTACCAGTGAGTGAACAGGGGGACATGTGGGGGGACATGTAGCTTCTCCCAAAATGTACGCCTGGCAACACTGATTGAAATCTGTTTTGATGCATTCTGAAAAGATTCCTGAAGTTTTCGCTTTTTCATATATATACAGGATAATATTTACGAAAATTCGATCATACGATCATCATCTTCATGACTAAAACTATATATATATTTTTTTTTTTTTAATCACCTCAAGTATTCTCTATCGAACGACAGTTTCATCTACTGTTTAACAGCCCACTATACTTTTAAATGACAACTATGTTCCTTCTAGAATCACAAGATAATTTTTATAACCTCGACCATTTGAAAATTATTTTGTTCTTTTTCGTTGGATATTTTCCATAAAACTTCTTCAGGTGTTTCTTCATCATTTTGAAAGCGTAGAAGACGTGATAAGCCAACTAGCAATAAAACAGTAAACCTAATGAAAAACTCAGGCCGTCGTTATGGCATCACTATTTTTCTATCATGGAAGCACAAAATTGTGGAGTAAATGATTTTACACAGAAATGGAAATAACACCTATAAAGATAGTTGGCACCAGTAAATTTTTTAGTTTATTGGTTGAGTAGTGCGTTCCGCTTGACATCAAATGCTCTATTACATTAAATGATTTTTAGATCGTTTGGGTGTGTATTTATAACCTTGGGTTTACGATTTGAACAAATATTGCGTTTATTATAAAAAGTTTGACGAACGACTAAGAAATAAAATTGTATAACCATAAAAATTTGAAGCTTTACGATGCAAGATTATCAAGAATATCTTTCCCCATCTATAAGTTGTCTATAATACAGAGTGGATTCGAATAAGTGTGAAAAAAGAAGTTTTAGTAAAACTAGTTTAAAAAAAAAAAGAGTAAAACACCATCATTTGCAATGTTTTATCTCATCCCTCTCCCCTACACCCCCTTGCAAATTTATTCATTTACGTTTCGAAATGCTTAGAATCCAAAAATCAAAATCTTCGAAAAAACTATTATCTTGAGAACGGATGGTCAGTATTGACTTAGGAATGGTTCAATTCAATTCAGGAGTACAAATATATTTGAAAAGAAAGGATAATGTACAACAGAAAATCCCAAGTCAAGCAGCATGTTTATTCAAGAGTCTGTAACATCCTTCACAACATGAACATCAACTTTGTTTAGCCAGAGATCGACAACAAAGGAGTTTTAGAGTTCATTGCTGAACTTACTGACTCTAAATAGCGTGGGGAAACATAGCTACGGAACTTTTTGACAAGGCGAATAGTTCCATGTGCGTCCCCATTTTTTCAATCCCATATTTCTCACGTACACGAAGGAGCAAGTTGATTTAAATATTTACTTTTTGACTAGGCAAATAGTACCGTATGTTTCCCCACTTTTTTAACGCGTACATATTCCTCATGTACGCAAAGGAGAAAGTTAATCTCCCATGAAAACATGGGAAATACGAGATTCTGAGGTTTCCGAACAGTCGTTAAATTCATTTTTTGATAGGGTAATAACAGATTTACATTGGTTTGAAAAAGGTGACACATACCACCCCCTAATCCATTATTGCTAATAATAAACCGAAACAGAAGGATTTAATTAAAGCTTTAGGTAATAAAATTCGATAACACATACAAGTATATGGTCACCCAAAAGCAATAAAAGTTATCATGCCACAGGGTTTATTGCTGAGAAATAAAACGGTATCGAGATCACTACGAAATAATTTATAGATCGACCATCTGTAAATGAAAGAACTAAGGAGAAATAAAATAACACGAGGTAGGTACGATAATTACTATTAAACAGTAATCAGTACCTATTACTATATCTGATTAAATCTTGAAATTATGTGTTTTTGGGTTATTATTTTCAATAATGAACCTTCAATCGAACAAGAAAAAACGTTCGCTAAGTTAAGAGGGTAGTATAGCTTCTTCGCACATCGTAACATGGACGTATAGAATTAGTTGTTGAAGAACAAAGTAAGAGTCGGAATGATTCATAAGTCGACGTTATAAGAAGTTAACGTTTGCGCATGCGCACTGACTAAAAGTCACGGCTATGACATTTACAGGTAAACGTCTAGTAGCTAAACCTCAAAGCCCTTGAAAATTTCATAAAAATTGGTCCATTAGTCTCCAAATTTTGTCTGTGTCGATCAATTTTAGTTTTGCGCATGCGCCATAGTTATTACTCCACCAATCGTGATATAATTCATAGGGAATTTCCCTAGAACATGTACCTACCTACGCCCCGAGTTTGAAAGAAATCGACATTATAATAAATCAATGTTTGAGCATGCGCACAGACTGTTATTTTTGTGAGGCAGTGAAAGTTAAAGGGGACCGTCTAGATGCTATCCCGCACAATCCTAGAAAATTTCATCAAAATCGTTCCATTAGACTCGGAGTTTCGCCTATGTCAATCGATGTTACGAGTAGTTTCGCGCATGCGCGATGGTTATTACTTAACTCATCATGATTTGGTTTATAAGGCATTTTTCTAGAACATAATACCCTTTTATCTACATCATTTGAATGAAATTAGACCTACAGGTGATGAGAAATTTTGACATCAACGATATTTGGTCGTTTTTCAAAACATGAATCGGATCTACCATTCCTTTCGTTTGGAAAACTTGTATTTTTGGCGCAAGAACGAAATTTTTATCTCAATTCTAAGGAGAGTTATCGTCTGGAAGGACACATATATAAATAAATTTGTATAAATATGTATAAATATATATTTATATTTATAAATCCACCCCCTCCACCTTTGAGGAGAGTTTTTTTTTTAAAAAGTGTGTGTGTGTGTGTGTGAGGTTTTGTGCGGGGTCTTTTCCTGTAGTGTAGGTGTGGGGATTGCGTGGTCGGCCCTCCTTGGTATGCTCTGGATCTCTCTTGAGATCTGCTTGGCAGGGCATCTGTCTGCGGGAGATGTACCACAAGTACTCTTTCCTGCGGCGGATGCACAGTGGGTGCTGCCACGGTGAGTGGGGCCTGGGGCCGGCAGGTGGGTGTGACATCCCACATTTGTCGACCCAATATTGTCTCTCAATGTTTAACTATCTAAAACATGTATACCGTATCTACATACCGACCTAATGATTCTTCTGACTTTTGTGATGCCAGTTTTGGCTACTGCGAATAAAAACGATTTGATTTGCTATTCTTTCACTTTAATAATCTGTACTCATTGTACTTACTCATTTCATTTTGTTTTCATATCGAAGCATGTTGCGTCTTCTTTCTTCTCGGTTCAATCTGAACTGTAGGGTGGACTGAATCAATATTGGTGTCTGAAATAACATTCTAGTAAACCCTTTTGGTTTATTATTTCCAATAATAAGCCTATGTGATCGTGTAGCGAAAAATTTTTATAACCCCTCCTCAAACTTTGTCACTTTACGTTTCACGGTGCGTAGAATCCAAATTTGAAATGTCCGTCCGCCATTCGCCGTCCGCCATCCGCCGTCCGGGCCATTAAAGGCCTAAGAATTGACTTTAAAAACCCGTTCTTTCGCACATAGACTCCATTTGGGGTCTAGTTGGACCTAACGTTTAACCATCCCGATCGCTATACTCGCATATATGCTATGGGCCAATAACGGGCGAAAAAGTGTCTTTTTCAAGGCTGTGAGTGTTAGACTTACGCACGCACGCACGTCTGGCACGCTTTGCAGGGGGTCACGGTGGGTGGTAGGGGGGTGAGCGGGGGGTGGAGTGAGAGGAGGCGCCGCGGCACCTTATGGTGTCTGGGGTGACCAAGGACGTAGCAGAGGGGTGTAGGAGAATGGATATTTATTACTTTTACGTGTTATACCCATATAATACACCGCGGCACCATGAGGTGGGTACGGCGCACAGTGGATGGAAGCGTGCAAAAACCTCAAAAAATGAAAGCGTTAATAAAAATGTTTTTCCATTTTTATATTGTTCCTAGATACCTTCAGACACAAACTTAGCCCTTAGTTTCCCCATTTGGGCGTGGAGAAAATTTTGAGAAGGCATTGAGTGTGATGATTGGTCGTATGCTTGAAATGAAGGTTTTGGTGTAGCAGTTATTGATGATTTATTACGCCTCCAAAACTGGGGAAATTCCCCAAGACGAATTATTCCATGTATTTTATACATGTTTAGGTGTACCTGATCATTTTTTCACATTTTTTTGGTGCATCACCAAGAGTAAGCAGTGATAATGAGGGGTTTTGGAAAAATCATGTGATCATTTAAATTTGATAGAGTGCCAAAAGTGCAGGTCATCTCCGGTCGTCCTGGGACTGGAATAATCCGACTACGCACTCATTCAAGTGTCTTGTGTATTAATTTGATCGCCGTTCTCCGCCGTCGGTGATCACAATGAACGAAAACGTTGAGGAAGGTATGTGACGGCACCCACCTATCAACTCCTGCTTTGACGAGTCAGAGTAAATAAACCACAAGGTGCGAACCTTGTCCCGAGAATGAATGTTATGGTACATTCTTCGTCTAGAAAAATAGTTCTTTGGGAGCAGTCTTCTATCACTATCTAATCATTCAACGTCAGCGGAAGCGTGGTACCTAACATTTAAACATACATCGTGGTAAAAAAAATTGTCTCTTGAAATTCCATATTCAGTGCTTTGCGATATTTTATTTAAGAGTGGAAGTGATTTTGAGAAAGATCTGCGCGAACGATACCCGAATTTGGAAGAAACGGTTTTACATCAGGTGAATAAAAAATAATTAAGTAACCCATTTTGATTATACTTACGTTCCTTCAAAATAATTATTCAGCTTGATTTACTGTTGATTCAGCTTTCGCGCTATGAAAAATGAAAAAAGGTTCTTATTTGTCCTTCATCGCCACACCTTTTTTTTACTAGTTATTTTGGTGTAGATACTTGGTGCAGTAATAAGGGATATGGCTGATTTCGGCTTTTCCAATGTAGAAAGCAGGGCATTCTTATATATACAAATATATATACATATAAAAAAGCGTTAAAATCCAGGAATCGTTTCAGAATACTTCTAAATGGATTTCCATGATGAAAATATTTTTAATTTTCATTTTAAACATTTTGGAGCCATTGCAATAGCTTCATTTTCTAAGAAAATTTGCTAAAACGTTGCTATCCGATTAGCCATTATAGTTAGCGAGTTGGGAATGGTTTTAATCGACTCAGCACTCCAAAAAACATGAGAATCCATATCAAGTTCAACCACTTGGCTCATCTAAGAGGTTTTTGCACAAAAACTGCTGTTTCCATCCACTGTGCGGCGTTCCTTCGAGGCATGAATATATGTTTTTTTCTAGGTCATATTTGTGTGTTAATACCAATGCTTTTCCTACTCATATTTAATTACATATCCTCTCGACTTTTCGTACGTACTTAGATAATGATATTATTAAGGCAATAACTATTTGAATAGATAGGAGCTCAAATCGAGAAATATAAACATGCGTATATAATTATAGAAGTATAGGTTGTGGCAACTCGAAATAGGACACGCCGAGGAGTCTGGACGGGCCTTATGACGTACGCAAGCCAACTAAAACTACGATCATACTCAATTGAAAAAATAATAAACCTTTGTGAAATAATTTGCAGCGTTTTATTAGGGAGTAATTTTCTATTGCCTTAGCCAAACTAGTCATAGCAACAGGTGAACGAGCCATGAACTTCGGTCAAAACGACTGATCTAGGTCATTTCAGGAGTGAACCCCCCAAATATTAAGTGATCCACCGGAACTTAACTTATTATAGAATAGCTTTTATAATACATATTTTGGCACCTCTAATATTACCTAGACCTGGTGCAGTTTATGCTATTCATGCCCCCTCTTATGCTCTACCAGTAGATACAGCTACCCCTATAATATAGAACTAGATAAGCACAAACTCAAGCCTAGCCTGGTCCAGCAACGCTTAATACATACTTAAACCAAAAATATATGGACAAGCATAAACTCTTGATATGTACAAAGTGGCCCAATAATGGAAATTTTAAATTTCCTTGACATTTCCTTGACTTTTTCCTGACCGAACTTCAGATTTCACTGACAGAAAATAGCAGTCAATTTTTTAACACAGAATGTGTTTTTACGGAGGGTTATTTGGTTTGAAGGTGTCCGTCCCGTAAGATTCCCCCCGAACCCCACCCCTCTGTCGTGTCTATGCACGGCCAAACGGCTGAGTGGGGGGAGTGTACGAGTGGGGGGATCTTCTTGGGATTTTCCGAAAGGGGGCATAAGCGAATTTAAAATTTTCTAATCCCACCCGAACCATGGGCCGTAGGGCGGGAGGGGGGTCGAAGTAACGGTTAATGTGCGCTTTTTTTACTTCCCCGCTTCCTGTTTCGTAGGTTTTTCTACGAGAAAGACGACGGCGCGATCGGATCGTGAAAAAAGTATCGGGAAATGCGTCAAAAAATGCAAGAGTACGGACCTGTTTTCTCGAAAAGTCCGACGAAAAACTTGGTTTTTTCTGATTAATATATACCCCATAAAGGTACGTTTTTCGGAACGGTTTTCGTGGACGAAATGAAGGTTTGATCCCGACGAATCTGAATCCGAAATCGGATATCGAAAAAATTGACGGGGAGTCGGTAAAATGCGAGGGGAAGCGAGGCGAAGCAATTAAAGTGACGTGGAGGCGAGCGAAACGAGCCGGAGCGGCTAGTATGTTGATAATGGTGAGTGGAAACGCTGCTCAAGTGTTCTCTACGGACTGGGGAATCAGTACCTACTCACGTAGCCCTTTGACCCATCATTCGCGCGAGTGTGTGTATGAATGAAAATATATACCTAATATAATATAATATAACATTCATATACTATACCCATTGTATTCATATACTATAATATTCATATAACCATTTCATTGACAGTTAGTATTCAGACGATAGTTGGATTGCTTGTAATCTTTATGATTATTTGACTAATTCATCAGAAAGTGGGTGTTTTAATTAAAGACACAATTGTCTCCAGGCCAGAGGGTTTTCCTAACCATCCCTACCCTTCCTTGGAGGGGATGAGCAGTCGGTCACGTAGGCTCAAAGTAATGGCTTACATGGAAAATCATCGAAGGAAGAAGGGAGATTTCGTTACTGAGAAGTATAATGCGTTGCAGTATGAGGACATTGAGTTGTGAAACATAGGTCCATGCCTAACATGCTTAACGACTTTTATAACTTACTGCTCCCATTTTATTGAAAATTAGTAAACAGACGATAGTTGGATTGTTTAACGACTTACCTGAGCCTCCATGCTTATATTCGTCTTTGGAACTCATAAGTTCACACCACAATTGGTCACAGGGTTGCCACCTTATAAAACGTTAATATCCCCGGGAAGGGTCTACGTCACGTAGGTCTACAATCCAAGGCGCTGGATTCCAAGAACGCGGAATGAACTTCGGCCGAACTTACCAGAATGCCACCAGCCCTCCGGGGAATCCCCGAAATACACTTTCTGTGTTTCATTGGTTTGATCCTTGATCCTAACATTAACAATCCGGGGGTCTGGGGGTGTCCCCCAGATTTCATTTTACAATAAATGTACCATCATGAACACAAACCACTGCCGGCTAGACACCCCCAACGGCAACGTTTTTTTCTCGTCATCTTTAAATACGTATAACGCGCCACCTTTAATGCTTCTAAAACGAAAATCGTATAATTTAAGAGGGAGAAAAACCAACCTACTCCAGCGTTCTGGTGGTAATAATGAAAGTGAAGCATGGGGGAAAAGATACATTCTTTCAAGTAATTGCATTTGTGAAAGAATGTATTACCAATCGTTAAAAAATCGCAGTTAGACATTGACTCCCAAGAAAGGAATGGTTTTGAGTACCTACGTACTTAAGGTAACTAAAAACCTTAAAACTTAGTTAAAAGCACCAAATGGCCAATTCGGTTGAAAATTTTTAACTTTACATTTTTAGCGGAATTTTACACAAATAAAGTTTATCAACTATACCTAAATTAGAACATTCAAAAATGTATGCACAAAATCGTACCGAAAAATGTCTTTGAATGTCATTAATATATGCAAAAATATCAATAAAAACTTCAGAAAAGATAAAAATCCAAAATCATTTTTTGAATAGCAGACCATTATTTAGAATGCTGCATGACTTTTTATTCAATATTTTACGGTCTCTCAATTTGTAATCTGAAGGAATATGTTGAAGCTCAAATTTTATTAATTTAAAATGAAGAAAAAAAATATATATAAGTATGCTTGGATATTTCTTAGCTCTGAGGTTAATTCCAAACTTTTGTCCAATAGCAAAAAATTTCTCGCTTATTTTCACCTACAACTACATTCTTGCTAGAGAGAATATAACTTCCTGATTTCCCGTCCCACGAAAATCGTTCGTTGGTAACCGTAAGTTATTATCAGAGCCCTTCACAACATGGCATTTATTATTGCCAAACGTGGCTCTAAAAAACATGGCAAAATAACACTTATTTTGACCAAACATGGCTTTTATTTTGGTCAAACATGGCATGCACTCTTCAAAATCCAAACTATTTTTTCCTCTTTCTTTTTTTCCCCCATTGATAGGAAAATTAAAACTTGCCATTTTAATTACATTATGTACTTTATTTACAAAGAGCATGCTACAAATTACAAATTGACTACAAAAAATTGAATTTAAATCTATATAGGAGATAAAGAACCACGTTCGAACTAGCAACTTTCGGCATAACGAATTTGAAAATGAAAAAATTTATATGAGCAATACACGTCCACTTCACCGACACACTTTAGCTTGGAATGAACCACTTGGTGGAGGGAAGGGATATATATATTCATACACACTCACACAATCAGGCAATCCTCGAAAGGGAATCCATGGTCTTGACCTGTGTATTAGGTGACCTTGCAATGACCCTTTCCTTTTCAAGCACTAATGGCTGTAATCCTCGGACGTTGGAGACTTTAATCCTCGGAAGGGAATTCCCGGTCGTAGACTTATGAGTTTGCCCATATGAAAAAGTCCGTATTAACTTGCCTTTTTTGTAAAAAATTTGAAAAAATACTTGGAACCCCAACTTTTTGTGAATATTCCCAGAAAAAAATCTTTTTTTCACAAATTTTCAAGAAAATCAGGCGAAAAATGGCAAAAACGTGGCATTTTCCCAGGACTAAGCAAAAAATAGCTTTTTAACCAAAAATTGGCCAAACATGGCATTCAAGGATGGCGCCATGGCGAAATGGCACTTGAAGGGCTCTGGTTATTATACAAGACTCCACATTTCAGCGGGCCAATTTAACTCACCTTAACCCTCCTGAAAAGGCGTAGCTTATGTACTTATACAAACTGTTCGGACTCTCACTGGATGAATCCACTTGTCTGCTGGGATTGCTCCTACTTCAATACTCTGTTGATTTTTCTTACATGTGGTAGAAGATGTAGTAAACAGAGGAGCGAAAGACATATCCTCCCTTACTCATACTCTTTGAACAGTTTAACCACCACTCTATAATTTATTGTGTCATTCGCATAACTCATCTATGAAATAATATGTAGTTTGGTAAAGTATGCTATTGAAGTTTGATTGTTTAGGAGTTAGAATATACCTAAAAACACTATAAATTATTACTCAAAGTTTTCATTTAAATAAATCCCCGACATTTTTTGATTTTTGCTAAATTTCCTGACATTTCTCTGACTTTTCCCGACGCGAAGAATTTCCTGACAATTCCAGGTTTTCCCTGACTTTTCCAGTTGGGGGCCACCCTGATGTACCATAACTGGCATATTCTTAAAATCTGTACCTAACCAAACCAATAATAACGACGATCAGCCTATTAATAGCTTAATGAATATACCCAAATATGAACCACAACCTGCTGGGCAATGCAAATTACTTGAGTATAGACTCAAATATAACGAAACTATTAACACCTACCTCTGATGAGGCCGTGTAGGAGAAAGCGCTAAGATCATTAAACTGACACTGAGTACTTGCCTGATTTTCCTCCCCTCGCCCTACCTTCCAGTGATACTGACATAACGTTTCTTTATTCAGACAGTTAACCCTGGAATGCCCCGTGGGGTTTGTCAAACACCAATCGCGATTTGAAGTCAGTTTATCATGTTGAATCTCGCACGTGTGGCTCTTCTCGCCCCCTTCTATATCACCCCCCACTTCTTCCCTAAAGGCTTCAGCCTTTTTCCAGTTTAGTACGTTCAAGACTTCTGTGTAGTGTAGTACTTTCTTGTGCCTGGGGTTTGACAAACCCCGCGGGGGAGTTAACCGCTAGTGATTTTCTCTATAGCAAGTGTTATTTTTGTGGGCGTTCCCACAATTTTGTTATTGGCTCATCGTTAGAAATGGCTGAAAAATGCAAGTTTTCGGATCCTGAAGACATTACATCCATGTTGGAACAGCTGGAGGCAGAAGATGTATATTTTGGCGAAGAAAATTTAAACACGGAAGATAATGTGGATTCACAACAAGTTGCCTCCGATGAAGACGCGTCAAAAGTGACAGTTTTGGAGAAACTAGTTCGATGTTCCATCTTTGAACATTATAGATCTTCAAAGTGTTGAGAATGTTGATCCTATTGCTTGGTGCCAATTTTATGTTACCTTTTCATTCTAGTTATTGGGTTTTGTAAGTGGTATCAAACTATTCTCAGAAAATTGTTTTGTAGATTTTATTCATTTATTTATTTTTGTTTTTAAATGAAAATATGCTAATTTTATATTGAAATTTTGTTACAATGAAATACCTTTCTGTTATTATTTTTTTCTTCAGAGCGTGAGGTTTGCCTTACTATTACTTTCTTCGTCATGAGTTTAGGTACCTACTTCATGTTTCTCTACACTCTTGATAACAGAATAAAAATAAAATTTGATTCACGTGTAAGTTATTTTTGAATTTTCTAACTTTTTTAAAGTTGGGGTTTGACACACCCCACCGGGGAGTTGAGTGTTGGAAATTTAGCCGGGACATTCCAGGGTTAAGACTATAACAAGCTTTATCAAAAGGCCTTCTGTCCTTAATTTTTTTTTTTTTTTTTTTTTTTTTTTAAATTTAAACTCCAACATTTCTTCCCAGGAACAGGGGCTTCTTCAGAAAGATTAAAATTCAATAGTTTAAAACATCTACTTACATATAAGTAGTTTTCTTTTTTTTTGATAAAAACCGAATTTAAAGACTAGACGTTAACAGCACGTCCAACCCCCCATCTCCAGTGCCATCTAGATCCAATTATTTTTCAAATTTGACCTCCGTAACATCATTTTAGACGTAAATCCGATCTTAGACGTTTATTATATGGAGGCTGGTATGATGGTGCTCTTGAACGCCAAGTAATTTAAAGTTATGAGTTTTTTGAAAATCAAATTTAAAATTGTTTATGTAGGTAACGATGTTTTTTTCTTCTTCTTCTTCTTCTTTTGTCTTCTTTCTGCTGGAACTATATCCGAGAGATGTGTGTCCGTTCGTGTGTAGTAACGATGTTTTATCTAGTTCGCTGTTGGCGGAAATTATAAATTTAAAGTCCATCAATCAAATACGAGTAAATTTTGCACAAGTGTTGAGTGTCTTTTCGGGTGTTAATTGAATTTGAATTTTTTAATCTTAACTATTTCTAGAAATATTGTTTTTTGCGAATTTGATTCTCTTCCTAGAATTTTGAAATTTTCCAAGTCCATAGTACGTCCTAAAAATCTGCAATGGTCATCCAACGCGTTTTTTGTATCTTCTTGTCGTAGATCCGAATCATTACGATGTTTTGAAAAACGACCAAATATTGGTGACGTCAAAGCCCCCCCACAACCAATGTGACGTCACCAATGCATTGACAACGAAAGGATGAATTCGTAGGCCAGCACTTTTTGAGCACATTAACATGGTCAAATTTTAAAAAAGTAAAAAAGTGCTGCAAAAATCACTAAAAATGGCCAAAAACGGCTAAAAATTGTTAAATTTATAATTTTACCAGAATACTGCTCAAATAAAGTTCATCCTATATAAAATGAGCATTAAAAAAATGTATGCACAAAATTTGCTGCAAAATGTACTCAAATTGCGTTAAAATTTGCAGTAGAATCGATAAAAACTTCAAAAAAAGCTAAAAATTTAGAATAGTTTTTTCTATAAAATCAATAGTTACCATTTTCTTTGCACACAAGAAGTTCAAATTTCAAAACAATTTAACATAATATAATACGATAACTTGCGAAAATTTGCTCATACGACCATGCTTCACGAGTGGAATTTTTTCATTCTACACTGGTTTAAAACAAAATCCCTTAATATTTCACGAGCTGTTCGCGAACAATCAAGTTGAGTGGCATGCTGAGTGGCATTCCCAGCGCTCCAGTTGCCATGAGATTTTACACAGATCAGTTTTCTGCTTAGATTAGCGGTCTGGATGCTCGCTTCGCTCACATCTCAAAAATACATAACATCAAGTAGTCAATCCCTTAGTAAGAATTTAGATTATTTGGCCAGGGTCTAGAGCCTCGTGTCTCAAATTGATTGTTCCCGAACGTCTCGTCAACATTTCAGTAGGAGGTGGGGTTAAAAAATTAGTTTATCGGTCCATTACAAAGGTTATTATTGAAAATAATACACCAATTTGTAGTATGTCTGTGAAGATGAAGAATGATACATTTTTCCTGGCAGGAGAGGTTCGTGGTATCAGAGCACTTCCTTCCATCCCTCCCTCCTCCACCTTTATCAACTTCCTGGGCTCAACTTGCGGTTTTTCGGGTTTCTTCCTAATTTTTACCTTCTCCGTTCTTGAGAGGATGGATTATTCTGGTCATACAGTAACCTTACACGCTGTTGTTGATGATTTTATTATATATTGACTAACATTGACAATATTGAAAAAGCTTTTGGATTGATTTTCTCATTGATAATGACTTACAGCACTGAATAAACCCTGTACAGCACAGTACAAACTATATCTGATTAAAATCCTGTGATACCTGATGATTGAATGTTCTGACATACTTTTCTATTCTATTTACAACATTTGAAACAAATATATGACAATCAAAATTCTGAAAAATGATGTTGGAGCAAGGCTTGGAGGATTGCTAGAAACTACGTCTCATTTTTTGGTCAGTAAGCTTTCAGTTTCTGCTTCAATAAGATGATTTTGAATCAGGTAGATACAAAATTCAGTTTCATATTTCTTCAGGTGTACTTTATTTTTATTATCATTTTTTTCTTTAATTGCAAAACAAATTCGATCCCTAGATATACAGATTTGTAGATATATAGATGTAGGTATGCATATAGATATGTAAATGTAGGTATATAGATGTATAAATGATGTGTAGATTTGCCCCACCGAATGCACAAACTTGTTTTTGTACAACTAAGCCCTTTTTTCCCTACGTTACAGTCCATCAATTCCCAACAAGATTTCGCGTTCGACCAAGTTGATTAATAATGCGGTATGGTAGTAATTTTTGGGTAAATGTTTTCTGCCTATATAGATCAAAGATTTTTGGGCAATCGGGTGGTTACTAATTCAATAAATTGATATGCTGCAGATATTAATCAAATCATTTCCCAACTTTTCAGGGCACATTGCGTTGGCTGAAGTCAAATTTCTGTACGTTTGGACTCAGTTCTTCAAATAATTATGTAGCTATATAATCAGAGTAGGTAAGAATGATTTGTGAAATGTAGAGCAAGTGTATTGTGTTTTGTAACGAGTAATAGCCATAATGATCTTTGTGGAGCCTAAGTACTTGTCTTCAAAAACGGATAGGTACGTAAGAGAGCTAGAATAATAGAGGAGGTGTCAGCTCCTCGAGGCTTGGGAGGTCAGGAAGTTGAGGCAAACTGAATCGGCCGAACTTCCAGGGAGCATTTCCGAAAAAGAAGTCCAATTTTGGTTGTTCTAGTGTCAATTCACCAAAGGCACCCGTATTAAATGGATCCGTCTTGAAAGATTCTATTTCTAATTGGGGCATATCTTTCATTGGTCCGAAATCGGATGACTGATAATGTGACGAATAATGCACACGCCTATGAGTCCCAGTGGGTGATGTGTATACTCCAAACATCTCTAGTTTTGCAGGTCTTATTTTCCCATTACCTCCATTACTGCGAGCAAAAATTTTCCAGGGTTGATTGGGGCTGTTGAGCGGTTGATTGAAGGGTCCTTGGTTGAAGGGTCCTTGGTTGAAGGGTCCTTGGTTGTAAGGTCCTTGGTTGGAGGGTCCTTGGTTGTAGGGTTTTGGGTTATACACGCCTGAATGGTAAGGCGGTCCAGTAATCGGTATTTGATTATAGTTCTCGGTTACAGGATTTAGAGGAGGTGGAGGCGGAGGTGGGTTCCAAGGTGCTTCCTGCCAGTAGGCAGGTTTTTGGGGCAGCAATCCTGGCGGGGTAAAGGTGTTTCCAAATCCGGGAGGCATCTAGAAGAAAGAACAATAATAAATTAGTAGTCATCAGAAAATCGGCGTGTAATCATGTTGTTGCAGGGAGTCTACTAGATCTGTATAATAAAAACGCTGCAAATTATTACATAATGGTTTATTATTTCTGAATCAGATAGCCAGCTATAGTAACCAGCATGCTCTGGGGCATTCGCCAGTCTCTTTTCTAGTATCCACCTCTGTTCTCGCGTTACAGGCTGCGCTCCCGATGGGGAGCAAATGGATGTACAGGGAATGATCGTACAGCCACCCGAGTGGTCTCATTCAATCCACGGAGCTAATTTCTATAGGAATCAAACTAAAACCGTAGGTACAGATTCCAAAAGCATCTGTGACCTATCCCAGTCGATTCTACGTCCGAAATTACTTGGGTGACGACACCCCACTTACCTATGGCAGAAATATAAGTAAACAGCTATTCATCCAGAGGGTTCAGACTCCAACCTGCCCATGTAATGCAATTTTAATTTAAAAACGATTTGCTTCGAACTATCTGAGAAGCGGCGCCTCCTCTCACTCCACCCCCCGCTCACCCCCCTCACCACCCACCACCGTGACCCCCTGCTAAGCGTGCCAGGCGTGCGCGCGGGCGTAAGTCTACGCACTCAAAGCCTCGAAAAAGACACTTTTTCGCCCGTTTTTGGCCCATAGCATCTATGCGAGTAAAGCGATCGGGATGGTTAAACGTTAGGACCAACTAGACCCCAAATGGAGTCTATGTACGAAACAACGGGTTTTTTAAGTCAATTCTTAGTCCTTTTATGGCCCGGACGGCGAACGACGGCGGACAGTGGACGGCGGACGGACATTTCAAATTTGGATTCTACGCACCTTGAAACGTAAAGTGACAAAGTTTGAGGGGGGGTTATAAAAATTTTTTGCTACACGATCACATAGGCTTATTATTGGAAATAATAAACCAAAATGTGTCTTGGTCGATTGATTACTTGTCAAGCCCAAAACTATACCAAGTTTCAGTCCGATTCTGATGGAATTTTCAGGGTTTGTGCGGGTTAGCTCCTAGACGGTCTCCCATAATTTTCAATGCCCTTGAATCAACAGTAGCCTGTGCGCATGCGCGCTAACGTGAATTTCTTATAACGTCGTTTTCTCATAATCTGTTGGTCCGATTTCGTTCAAACTCGGTAGGTAATTGGGTATTTGTTTCAGAAAAATGCTGTATCAATTATACTGCGATTGTTGAAGTAATAACCATTGCGCATGCAAGAAACTAATATCGATTGACACAGGCAATCCTCCGAGCCTAATAAAACGATGTTGATGAAATTTCAAGGAATTGTGGGGGAGAGCTTGTTGATGTTCCCCCACAAGTTCCGTTGCCGTCACATAAATAGCACTCTGTGCACAGAAGCAAACGTTTATTTATTATAACGTCGATTTCTTCTTATCTATTGGTTAAATTTCGTTCAAACTCGGAAGGTTGATGGGTATATGTTCCAAGGAAATTCCCTATGCATTATATCGCGATTGGTGGATCAATGAAACGCGCATGTTCAAAACTAAAATTGATCGACAACGATTTTTATAAAATTGTCAATGATTGTGCGGTTTAACTCTTAGACTTTCCTCTATAAATTTCATTGCCGTTGGATGATTATTACCTAGTATGCACGCATGCGCAAACATTAATTTCTTATAACATCGACTTTTCAATCACACAAACAAGCCAAATAACAAATACAAATTCACAACTCCCAAATGATCAAATTATCATACATTATTTATCCAGCCATACAATTTTATGGAAGAACTATTTTTTAAAAAAGTCCAGTCATGCAGCATGACCCTATGAGCGAATTTTTGAAGAAATCTTCGACATTTCAGTCGCTATTGATCGTGTAGAGAAATTTTAGTTTATGATTTTGATAGACAAACATGGAATCAAATTATTAAAAATAATTAGGAGGTACTCATACTTTATTATTATTAAACTAATCTTGTAGATTTAAAGACAAATGTAGGTAAATATTCATAGATTTCGATGTCCAATGTGGTCAGTATTGAAGGCAGTTGAAATCTTAACAGTATACTATCATATCATCATCAAATCTTGACATAAAATAAAATAACATACCGACGTCATATGAAAGAAACGTATTTCCACAGCCAATCGATGATGAGGCTTTATATTACGAGTGATATAAAGTCAGTTGCATTCGAATCCAGTATCCCACAGCAAGAAATTGACAGACAAACTGTAGTCTCTGTTTCATGCAAATATTACCGATTTTCACAACTAGCGAACGGCATTATTTCGATTTTTGACTGATTTTTCAACTTTGAAATTTTTGAAAACTTGATACATATTCTTATAGGAAATTTTACGCTGATTCCGAATATACCACATGTTAGTATGCTGAAAAAATTATTTCGCACAACAAATCGCAAAAAACAGGCTATTTTGAAATTTTTGACTACATTTTTGAAAATTTCAACCCGAAGATGTAATCCGATCATTCTGACCAACGAACTTGAACTTTCGTTTTGTGTCCTTAACATTTTAAAATTTGTTTGAAGTTTCTAGCACAATTCTACGGACAGTTATCGTCTGGAATGACACATACATACATACATGTATACATACATACATACATAAAAAATGCGTTAAACTTCAGAATATGATTCAGAATAGCCTGAAACGGATTTCTGCATAACAATTTTTTCAAAAATTCACATTCTACAAATTTTGAGGCGAGAGCAATAGCTTAATTTTCTTCAAAAATTCGCTAATAAGCCTTTAAAAAAAATAAAAATAAATAAAAATAAATAAATAAATAAATAAATAATTAAAATGTCGTCTGCAGACCAAATAGGTGGTCTGTAACCACCCAAAAGGTGGCTTGGCCGGGGCGTCCCGGCCAAGCCCGGACCCGACCCACCATGGCGGCCTCCCGAAGGTGCACACACATTTCTGGATATGCACCCCTAGACACGATCATAACCATCGCTCCACCGGAAAGCAAAACACCAGGCGAGATCGCCCCCGGGCCAACCGACAGCCCAAAGCCAAAACACAGAAAGTCAAAAATCATACAGCCCAACGTTCTATAAATTACAAACATACTAAACATTCATTTATTAAATTCATAAAATCAACAAGCAATAATAATAAAATATATATATGTATAAAAACTAAACTATTTGAAATTTAACAGCAATGCTTCTAATCTTGTCACAGTTCATCTCAAAGTTAGCTCGAGCACTCTTTAAAAAAATTCCTCGGCTGCTGACATAAAATTTACAATGGCTACAAGTCAACCCTAAAACTAACAATATACAAACGAAGATAATAAGTTAGGAGACAACACTTCGTCAGTCTTACATACAATGTGCAAAAGAAAAATACTCTTTAAAATCATAAGGTGCTAAGTTGCTAAGAAATTCGGAGATAGTATTTTTAAATTTCTTTGATGGGAGTGAGCGAATATTTGATGTGTGCTTTTATGGTGGGTGCTTAGAATTTTATGGCGGTTTAGTCGATTTAATTTCGTTGCATAAATTGAGAAGTTTTCAACAAGTTCTGAACGATTCTCAAGGGGTGTAAACTTGTAGAGTTGTTTTTACTCAGCTGAGGGGAGATAGCGGCAATGGGGAAAAATCAAGTTAGCTACTTAGGAAGCCTAACAACCAAACGTTTTGCTGTTGTTGACTCTAAGCAAAGTAAGCTACCTACCTACTCTGGGTACAAACACGTTACACGTTACAAATTTAATATCCATTCAGGAGCGAAAGGAGATTTTCTGTTCTTTAGATTCTAGCCCGGGGCTTTAAATAAAGTATGATGGGAGGAGGAAGGGGTCTAGCGACCCCCCCCCCCCCCCCCACCCTTCCCGGAGTTCAAATATCTAAACGGAAGTTAGTGAAAAACGTTGTCTATTTCCACGAAAAATAAAGAGTTACACTGTAGAATATTGCGGTCAAACTGGTAGGAAGTTCAGGGAAACAATAGACGAGCATCAGGAGGATTTCAGGGAAAATAAGGGTAAGTCTAAATTTGCGAAACATCTTAAGGAATCCAATGGCTTCCGTGCTGGGGGCTCAAAACCCCCGCCCTGAGAGTTTTTCTCTACATCTACATCTACATCTCCATCTAAGGAATCCAATAATAGTTACAATTTTGATTTGACAAATAGACAGTTTGCAGAATTTCTTAATTTTTGTCCGAAGGGAGGTATGTTGAATGTACTTGAAAAATTCAAAATTATCAAAAGTGACAGATCTGGTAAATGTTTAAAAGAGGATATACCTCAATATATTTCACCACTGATAGGTCCACTTTTATAAAGCTTGGAATCATCCCTTCGCAATGTTGAAACCATATTTAGTTATTTTTTCCCCCTTTCACTTCATCTAATTAGCTATAATCCCCCGTCACCTTGTTTGCACTTAATTCGTTGTACCTCCTGCCCATTTCCTCTCTCTTGACCAATGGGATTCAATCTCCCTTCACCTGTTACTATAAAAGCTGTGTCCTTTCTGATGTGTCTTGTCTTCAGTTATTGTTTGTTACTGATGATGGCCTAACCGTCGAAATCGATTTAACAGTGTACTTAACTCTTTATTTTTCGTGGAAATATACAACGTTTTTCACGAACTTCCGTTTTGAAATGGGTTTCCACAACTTCGTTGCGAGTGACTTAGTTAGTTTCAAATATCTAGTGATATCAACATTTAAATGAACCATCCCTAACCATCAACCATTGCTACGCATAATTAGGCTTGTCTATTTGTTGAAAATTTTTCAATAATTAGGAATAGATTGAATTTGGTTTGGAAAAGGTTGTTGAATTTGGTTTGGAAAAGGTTGCATTTGACTTGGAAATGCTATACAGGGTGTCTCGACTTAAGTAGGTAAGACTTCAGGGATCAATTTTACAAGTAATTTGCAACAAAAAGTGCCTTTAGACTTTTTCTTTTAGAGGCTTCGTTTCCGAGTTATTTCTTTTTTAAGATTTTTTTCGTGTTTTCGGCTTTTCATCACAAAAACCCCCTTATTTTTCGGGGTTTCTCAAATCTAAGAATAACGTTGGAAAGAGTGTTAAATTTTCTATCTTTCTAATGTAAATTCCAATTTTTTTTTTTTTTTTTTTTTTTTTTTTTTTTATTTTTTTTTTTTTTTTATTTTTTTTTTTAGTTCTAATTAGTGAAAGAAATGGCCAAAGTTCGAAATTAGAAGAAAAAAATGTAAAAATTGTCGATTTTTTCTTCGTTTTTCTGCTACTCAGTGTGGAAGTTTTTCAGCAAGCGCTTTTTGGGAAAAACTTTCCTAATCTGTCAGCTTTCCAACGGTTTACTAAAAAAAAAAAAAAAAAGAAGTATTGTAGGGAAGTTTCGAGAGAAAATTGCGTTTGAATGACCAAAACGTGATTTTGTCAGTCAAAATAGACGTTTCATTTTTTTTTTTTTTTTTTTTTTTTTTTTTTTTTTTTTAAGTATTTTATTTTATTATTTTATTTTTATTATTATTATGCACAAATGTATTCGATGATAATGAACCAAAAAATAATAGTCTCTACCTAACTCATCTTCCACCTGCCTTATCTACTTGAGCAAAATTAGATAATTATTGGAAGGGCAGGCGGAAAAATACGATAATAGGATGATCGGCTACCTCAGTCAATTGTGCTTCAAAATTATTCCTCGGATACTCATCTTTCATTTGAGTGGGTACCTAATAATACGGGGTGGGTTGGCAATGAAAATGCTGTTGTGTATCAGAGATCGCTCGTCTTATAAAAAAATAATTACTTCTTTAAAAAAAATGCAGAATGCACATACCTTACGTTACATCACACGATCCGCGAGGAAGAGATGCCAGGAAGCACTTTGAGAACCTGCTTTGATTTTTTTATTTTATTTTATTTTTTTTTAAGAAGTAATTATTCTTTTTTTATAACACGAGCGATCTCTGACACACAACAGCATTTTCATTGCCAACCCACCCCGTATTATTAGGTAACTACTCAAATGAAAGATAAGTATCCGAGGAATAATTTTGAAGCACAATTGACTGAGGTAGCCGATTGTATTATTGTATTTTTCTGCCTGCCCCTCCGATAATTATCTAATTTTGCTCAGGTAGATGAGGCAGGTGGAAGATGAGTTAGGTAGAGACACTATTATTTTTTTGGTTTATTATCATCGAATACAGCTGTGCATAATGAAATATAAAAAAAAAAAAAAAAAAAAAAATCACGTTTTTTGTCATTCAAACGCTATTTTCTCCCAAAACTTCCCCATAAAAAATTTTTTTGGTAAACCGTTGGAAAGCTGATAGGTTGAGGAAGTTTTTCCCGAAAAGCACTTATTGAATCACTTCCATACTGAGGAGCAGAAAAACAAAGAAAAATCGACAATTTTTTTCCTTTTTTTTTTTCAAATGTTAAACTTTGGCAATTTTTTTCACTGAATAGAACTAATTAAAAAAATTGAAATTTACATCAAAATTATAGGAAATTTAAAGCTTTTTTCAACGGTATCCTTAGATTTGAAAAAACTCGACAAATTGGGGAGTTAGAACTGTTTTGTGATGTAAGGTTGAAAACACGAAAAAATCTTAAAAAAGAAATAACTCGGAAACAAAGCCTCTAAAAGAAAAAGTCTACAAGGCACTTTTTGTTGCAAATTACTTGTAGAATCGATCCCTGAAGTTTCACCTACTTAAATCGAGACACCCTGTATATGTTACATAAGGGTAGTATATGTATATATAGTATGCCACGCTAGGGTGGTTCAAAAAAAAAAAAAGTTCTGGGATTTTTGGTCCCCATTGCGTTTTTGCTTCCTCGGTATGTCAGGATGACCCTCCTGAAGTTTTAGCAAAAAATATTAATCCTAACCACTTTACCTGGGTCGATTTTTGCCAGTTATCGACTGCTATCTTAAACCAACCTCTAAATTGGGGCCGACGTGATGATTTGAAGGACGGATTTCAATTTTTTTAGGTCTATTTATGGGTTTTCGCATGCGCTGAACACGATGAACCTATTTATTTTACGCTCCGTCCACTAGTTATCCGGTAAACTGGCGGAGGGCACTGCTTGAAGATAGTAAAAATCGAAAATTTCACCGAAAATGCTGTCGCCTGGTTAAGAATTGTACTAGAAACATGCTATTATGGTCGGATAATATGCTTTGGCATGTTCTGAACATGATTCCGTTTTTTACTATACTTTTTTACTTCGTTTATTGGCCATAAACCTCAAATTACTTGTAGGGTAATAGACAAATTCACCCTAATTTCACCAGAAATTATGTCGCGTTGATAATTTAAGGTCCCAAAATACCTTGTGCCGATAAAATTTGGTATTTTCCAGGATACTCGATACAAAGCCGTAGGTAATTTGGCAAGGACCTGAATCGGCATTGTACTTATTCGCCAAATATAGCGGCGAAATGGAGAAAATAGCTAAAATTTTCCCATTTTTCTGTAAAATTCCTTAGTTTCCATCGGTTTTCCGGGGTCAAATTCATAGTTCTGAATTGTCTGAACTGTGATTGGATTGTTAAATAAAAAAATGATGCAGTATAATTGAAAATAATATGTAATATAATTTTAGTTTCACAAAACATAACATTTTAACGAGAATAACATAACAAAAATATACAAAAAAAAAAAAAAAGTCCAGTCATGCAGCATGACCCCATGAGCGAATTTTTGAAGAATATTACCGATTTTTACAACCAGCGAACGGCATTATCTCGATTTTTGACTGATTTTTCAACTTTGAAATTTTTGAAAACTTGATACATATTCTTATAGGAAATTTTACGCTGATTCCGAATATACCACATGTTAGTATGCTGAAAAAATTATTTCGCACGACAAATCGCAAAAAACAGGCTATTTTGAAATTTTTGACTACATTTTTGAAAATTTCAACCCGAAGATGTAATCCGATCAAGCTGGCCAACGAACTTGAACTTTCGTTTTGTGCCCTTAACATTTTAAAATTTGTTTGAAGTTTCTAGCACAATTCTACGGACAGTTATCGTCTGGAATGACACATACATACATATATACATACATACATATATACATACATATATACATACATACATATATACATACATATATACATACATACATATATACATACATAAAAAAATGCGTTAAACTTCAGAATATGATTCAGAATAGCCTGAAACGGATTTCTGCATAATTTTTTTTCAAAAATTCACATTCTACAAATTTTGAGGCGAGAGCAATAGCTTAATTTTCTTCAAAAATTCGCTAATTAAACACGATGAAATATCGAAACATTAAAAAAATACCAAATTTCATCGGCACAAGGTATTTTGGGACCTTAAATTATCAACGCGACATAATTTCTGGTGGATTTAGGGTGAATTTGTCTATTACCCTACAAGTAATTTGAGGTTTATGGCCGATAAACGAAGTAAAAAAGTATAGTAAAAAACGGAATCATGTTCAGAACATGCCAAAGCATATTATCCGACCATAATAGCATGTTTCTAGTACGATTCTTAACCAGGCGACAGCATTTTCGGTGAAATTTTCGATTTTTACTTATCTTCAAGCAGTGCCCTCCGCCAGTTTACCGGATAACTAGTGGACGGAGCGTAAAATAAATAGGTTCATCGTGTTCAGCGCATGCGAAAACCCATAAATAGACCTAAAAAAATTGAAATCCGTCCTTCAAATCATCACGTCGGCCCCAATTTAGAGGTTGGTTTAAGATAGCAGTCGATAACTGGCAAAAATCGACCCAGGTAAAGTGGTTAGGATTAATATTTTTTGCTAAAAATTTAGGAGAGTCATTCTGACATACCGAGGAAGCGAAAACGCAATGGGGACCAAAAATCCCAGAACTTTTTTTTTTTTTTTTGAACCACCCTAATGCCACGCCCTTTTTCGATTTTGTATTAACTGCCGCATCTTAGGATAATTTCTGGGTTTTTCAGCTGTCAGGATGTTCTAAGGGAGTAGCAGGCTAATCGCTTCTACCCCTTAAAGGGGTAACTACTTCATTTCCGTCACCTACTTGTCACATTCTAATATAGTCTGCTGAATTCAACATTAATTATTGCATAGAAATCTACTATCGCGAAATATTATCTATTCAACAAGATAGGTAATACATCTCACCGAAATTCCCTGCCGCCCTTGTGGATTCGAACCAGTGAATGGTGGAAAAGGTACATTTTGAACGGCCGCTCCGTTGAATGACGCTTCTGAATTTGAAAACGGCGTGTTACCATATCCATAGGTGAATAATGGAGATTTTTTGTACAGTGCGCGATTTGCAACAGGCAACTGTCGTATTCCTTTTGTTTTGGTTTTTCCATTTCCCACACCATCGATATTCGGTTGGTCTATGCGCAAGGATCTAGCACCCACGAACGTCTTCTTCTGCCCTTCTACGTTCGTTATGCTATACTTTCCATCATTTGTTTGTCCCGCAGTGCCAGGATTTGTGTGATTGGACGCAGAAGAGTTATTGGTCTTATCAAAGATATTTTTTGTGGCATGTACGGCTGGTTTTGCTGGTGCCTGGAACATGGAAAAATAAAATTGACAACATTGACAATGAGATTCCTCGAACAACCATTGTTCGTTGATATTTGTTCAAGATTTGCTATTTGTAAAACAAATGACAGATATCACATTCACAGATCCTCACACATGTGAGGATTTCTATTTTAGTCGATTTCTAATTTCACATTTATATTTGCTTCCGTGTCTACCTATAGGTAGCGAAAGCTTTGTTTCTACTTTTGGGAGAAAAAACAATTGTGGTCTCCAAAATCAAAATTTCCACTCGCATTTTACGTTTTAGACCATTCTGAATATCTTTGGTTCAGTGTCTGTCTGTCAGGTCTGTCTGATAGTATTTCTTATCAGATGGGGTCTAATTCTCCCAGCATATCAAGCGAGACGCTAGTCTCGCATTGCCAAGCCAGACAAAGCAGACAAGCGTCGCGTAGTATATATTACAAAGAGGAACTTTGGCCGAACTTTAGCCCCCTCCCTACCCCAAGCTGTTGCTTGAACACCGATTTTCTTTGCACATCCTGTCTTGAGATTTTCTTCTTTTTTTCCTTTTTTTTCTTCTTTCACCTGATTATTTATCCTACCATATCTACCAGTTCCCCTGGGCCGATTCTAATGGAATTTTGGATGTACGAGGGTCATCCCAAAAGTAAGTTTCCCTATTTTCTTTTAAAAAACCTACAAGTCATAGAAACCTACAGATGGTCTCAAGTTTTTTGTTTGGATGTAGTGGTAGTCCTGTAAAAGTTTCAGGCCGCTGTGTCTGTTTGTTGATAACCTATTCAGTTAGAAACATGGATGCCCCCCTTGCGATTTCGTCCGATTGTGAAGTGCGTTCTGTGATCAAATTCCTGACCAAGGAATCGCGGGTTACCGCGATTGAAATTCATCGTAGACTTTGTCAAGCATATGGTGACAATGCGATGAGTGTCCAAATGGTCCGAAAGTGGCGAAAAAGTTTTGAGGAAGGACGTGTTTCGGTGCATGACGAGCAGCGTAGTGGACGCCCGTCGAGTTCGACTCGAGAGGAGGCGATTGTGGCCGTTCGCGCAGCACTTGATGAAGATAGACGCCGTACGATTGATGAAATTGTGAATTGTGTTCATCCCAAGTACGAATTAACTCGCTCAGTTAATTAACTGGCTCAGTTAGTGCCAGGAACGACTCGGCGACTATGTGGAAAAATAGTTCAGGTCTGCAGCTTTCCAACCATGTAAATATTTTAGTCAATAAAGCATTTTTTCGATTTTTTTCAAAAATAGGGAAACTTACTTTTGGGATGACCCTCGTACGAAGTGCCTTTTGTAGGTTAGTCCCTTCAACGCTCAATAGGAGGGGGGTTGTGAGGGAAGGGTGGGAGGCTTTATCCGTCCATCTAGACATCAAACTCAGCCAAGTGGGGGGATCATCCCAGTGAGTGGGGGATTCGTTCGTGGACCCCCAGAGGGTGGCAACTGGGATTTGAAACTTTTCAACCCCCACCCTATCAATTGGTAGCGAGGTGGAGGGGGTGGAGGCACGTTCCACTTGGCATTATGATAGATCGAGTGGGTGGATTAGTTCAGAGACCCATAGGGTGGCGAGCAGATTTTAAAATTGAGGGTACACTGTGATACCCTGGGTACACTGTGGGAGCTGTCCCGGACATTTTCAGGGGAAATGGGTGGGGGGGGGGAGGAAATTCTAAAAGTAGTCGGGTCCTATCGACACCACACCACCCTGGGTACACTGTGGAAGGTATCCCAAACATTCGCAGAAGGGGTGGGTGGGGAAGGGGAACCTAGGGTCGGTGGTGGGCGCTCGACACCACGGTCTTGAAGAATATTTTTTGAAATTGAGCTATTGGGCAAGTCTTAAGTATACATTTTCGGACAACAGTCAATTATTATCTACGTGGTTGGCTGTTGACAAAATCAGCTGTTTATACACTCCACTCCTTTTCTCCAAGACCGCCAAAAATGTGTTATATCCTCCCAAAAAAGACGCTCCGCGTACAAAACGTGCCAAGCTACAAAATTCATCATATCACTCTTTTCCTTTGCACGGTCACAAATATATATAAAGAAATCGAAAAATGAATGACTATTGTAAACGTGTTACACTGTTATTGTAAACGTGTTCACAACCTGTTAGAGCTACCAGCCAAAGTAGGGGTCCTTGCTGTAAACAACCCAGTGAGGTCTGCATTAAATGACTTCCCTATCTCCAGAAGAGCCACAAGCCGTTTACTTGAGTGTATAAAAGGAGGTTCAGAGCTAGACATGCACAGGCACTGTGAACAAGTCAGGTCAGTCCTCAACGAAGAAAGATCTTTGCGGAAGGCAGCAGATGCGGTCAGAGGGAAAGAAGTGCTCAACGAGCTACCCCCAAAACACCAGCGTGCCATCCGAAGATCCAAAGATGCTTCCCAATGGCTCACAGTCATACCACTGGTTGCAGATAATTTTGATTTGTCCAAATCACAGTTTCAGGATGCACTGTCAGTGCGGTAGGGATTTGAACCTTATGGCTTGCCGGTCTCCTGCGATGGATGTGGAGAGCCAATGGATCTTAATCACGCCCTTAATTGTAAAATGGGAGGGTTAGTAAAACGAGGACACGACAATGTCAGGGATGAATGTGCCCTCATGGCTAACCTTGCGTGGGGCGGCGTCACGACCGAGCCAGTTCTACGCGACAATGACGAATGGATGCCAGCTCTAGTTGCCGATATAAAAGTTCATGGCGTGTGGGACAGCGAGAGACCGGCGTTTTTTGATACTCGCATCATAAATGCTGACGCCGTCTCTTACTCATTCCAAAAATGGCCAACCATCTCGCAAAACGCAGCTCACAATAAGCATACAAAGTACAACCGAGCAGCTGAAGACCTTAGAGGATCCTTCACGCGTTTGATATGTTCGTGCGACGGAGCTCTACACCGTGAATATGATAGGTTTTTGAATAGGATGGCGGCTGTCCTTGCGGACTAGTGGTCTCGCCCGTATTCACAAATTTGTTCTTGGGTGAGGGTGAAAACCCAGTTCTCTATCATCCGAGCAGTGAACCTTCGGCTCAGAGGAACAAAGAGGGCAATAAGGAGCCTGAGCTTGGAGGATGGAGCAGCTACTCTACTACTGACGGAGTAGCCCAACAAGATTGTTTAGAGGGAAGGTCGGAATCACCTCTAAACCGAGAAGAAAAGCCAACAGCCGCATATATAAACTCTTCCAAAATCCCCATTTTCAGAACATTTCCATCAATTTACAATACATTGTAAACGTGTTAAACACCCTCTGAAACGCAAAGGAAATGCATCCCCACCCCCAAGTGCAGCCTTGCCGATGGCTGTAATAAGCACCTCCTTTTCTACGAAAAGTTGGGTAAAACGGATCATGTTTTGTGCCTCTAAAATTCCAGCTTCGTTGGTTGAATAGAAAAAAATTCGCTCCGGAGCTCACTCAGATGATAATAGAAACTTCAATTATTTCAAATTAGGTAGTCGATCATCTTAACCAACAAACATGACATCAAGTTTGCTCATAAAGAAAACGTTTCATTATAGACGAAGAATGTGTTTTCCTTCAAAAGTGATCACAAAAGTACCGATGCAATACTGTTTTTAAGAATTTAATGGTAGTACAGTCGTAACGTGAGTAGTCGTAAATCATTACCCGAATCGTGAAGTTGTTTGTATGACCACGTCTGCTGGTAACTGCGTCTGAAAACCAGAATAACACAATTCAGAAAAAGGTTGAAAATGTTTACAAGGGTATAGTATTTTTATGTTAGGAATAAACAGTGACGGATTAATAGAATTTCGTGGGTGGGGGCGGTCCTCAACCGGGAGTACCCCCCCCCCCCCCCCCCCCGAGAAATTTTTTGAAAAAAGACCTTAAAACACTAGCAGTTTTAGAGGTTATAGGCCCAGACTTTATATCAGGCATGTAAAAATTAACATGAAACATAATTTTTATTTGCACAAATTTTAGCTTGGTTACCAAAATCCATGTACACACACAAAATAAAATGATTATAGGTAAGTAATTTTTTTGGCAAAATTATATCGTAAAAGGCAGGGAATGAAACATAAAACGCTGGAGAACTTCAGTTCTCGTGATGTAATATTATTTATAAATTATGCATTTATATTGCAAACACAAGATTAAATAATAATACACTCTTTATTTTCTCAATTTACTTTAGAAGTAAACAACCATTCAATAAAAACTTACGCTGAAATTGACTGAACAAAGTACATTTTTGATTAAAGATGAAAATACAAATAAAATATTACCTTGTTAACCATTTTTTATCTATTACTGGTAAATGTGAAACAGTGAATAATTCACTTCAATCGAAAAACACTGGTTGCTATCAGTTAAGAAAACACGATTCGTTTCTTTCTTCGTCGAAACAGTAGGTAGGTTGATTATGTATTATGGCTATTGATTATGTATTGTTACTGTGTTGTACTGTTACCAAAAGCGGTGAACTAGAGACAAATACAGTAGGTTCCTACCGTAACTTGTTAAATAAACTGATGAACACAAACTTATCCCTATTAATTAAAATTGTATTTCTTGCCTGCTCCCTAATATTTTTTAAAGAAGAGAGATGTTATCTTACATGCTCGTTTCTTGACAGAGCTAAACTCAAACACTAACAAAAAAATTTAGTTCGCATTTAACATGGTTTGGTTTCTACTGCTCTTCTTCTCACAAAAGGGCGACGATGGACGACAGCACGACACGGACACAACACCACCGTTGCCAACCTGCTTTGATGATTTTTCTTTCAAGCACTTCTGGAAATCTCAGAGTTTACCGACGAAAATGCTGACACTACCCACGTAAATCTCCGATTGGTACCCCGTGGCACCAACACAGTTTGTAGGCCAACTAAAATTCAAACGAAGAAATAAGACAGATTAGTAAAACCGGTACCTATCATCCCAGTTTCCCCACACTATAAAGTTTCTTCATCTATACTCGTATTTTTGTCAACCGACAAGCGCGACGGCGTGAGTCTATTCTGACGTTCCTTCGCAAGAATTTTTTTCTTCTGCCTCTCGGGGGGGGGGGGGGGGGGGGGCCCCCCCCTTTAATCCGTCCCTGGGAATAAGTAAATGACGAAACACTCAGTTCAAGAATGACATTTATTTCTCAAACTCTCAACTCTCACATCTGAACTCTGATAATTGCAAATAGATGAATAATAATAATAATGGAGTAGGATAATTCATCTCTTCCCCGACTGCCATTAATACTTCTCCACAACGAAATCCTTGTACTTTGACGGTAGTATCACCCTTCTGCAGCCTCTTGTGACTATACCCGCCTCCATATTCTCAGGGGTTGATTCATTGGATGACTCTTCGCTTGTGGGAGGTTCAGATGGATCGTCTTCATGATGAAATTGTTGAGAAGAATCATCTGGTAAATCAACTGCCACTTGGAGTAGTTTTGGAAAGAATATATAAATATATATATTTTTTATGCTCTTATTGCACCGAGTAATCTCATTAACAATATAAATCTGACTTATACTACTACAATACACTATTCTGGACCTAAGATGCATAACTTTTTCCCTTGTCTCTCGAACATATCACATTCACTTCCTACACCAGCGGTTTCAAACGCTTAAGGCGTCGAGTTAGATCTTGCACATCCAGAAGCTTTACAGCTTCCTCATTCACATGATCTTTTAGTCTGGCAAGATGAGCCGTTGCCCGCTTTTTGATCACCTCATCCACACTGTCAACTTGAAGTTCACGGTGGAGTGCCTCATTTCGTAAGCACCACGGCGCATCAGTGATACATCGTAGTACAGAGTTCTGGAAACGTTGAATGATCTGTCGATTGGTTGGAGCTGTGCAGCCCCACAACTGCGCTCCATACATCCAAACTGGCTTGAGTACTTGATTGTAAAGAAGCAGCTTGTTTCCATTGGTCATGGTGGATCGTCGGCCGATTAGCCAATACATCCTTTTAAGTTTCAATTGGAAAGAATGATGAGTTTCTCATTACTTTCCTTCCATCTCTCAATGCTGTTATCTGGGTGCCTTCTACATTCGTTATTCCCAGTGGCTTCGGATCATACACAGAGCTGTATTTATTAATCTTCCTCTGCTTCACTAAAACTGCATCTCCTTCGTGTAAATTATGAGTTTTTGTATTTCTTCTGGAATCTGCTTATCTTCTCCTTACTTGCTTTATTCATCCTTGGTTCTTAACTTTTCATCAATGTCTTCTTCATAAACGTTCGTAACAATCTGAGGGAGAAATGATCTGAAGTTACTTCGTAATAGAGTTCGAACTGGAGAAACGCGAGTAGAGCAGTGAGGGGTAGCTCAGTATTGGATTTAAAACTCTGGCCTAGCTTTCTCCCAGTTTTTCTGTTCAGCTACAGCAGTTCATACCGTTTTGTTCAGGCTAGAAATGAAGCATTCCACCCTTCCATTAGCTTCAGGCTAACAGCTTGTAATTCTTTGATGTTTAATTTGTAACGATGAAAAAAAATGTTCGAATTATTTTCAGTTGACAAGAGACAGTAGACCAAATAAAGAAAAAATCTTATCTCATGTTCAGTTTTCAGAGACGTTATAATTTCGGCTACTGGATATCAACTTAAATCGTCTATAACTGCCATAATATACTTTGGATTTGGAAATGGTCCTACAAAATCTATCGAATGGTTTTCCCACGGGCCAGAAGGTGTAGGTAGGTGTTGGTCGGATCGGGTCTCTCCTGATCTTGGTATCGTTGGCTAGGCAAGGTGTACAACTTTTCACCGCCATCTCTATTAGAGTGTTCATAGCAGGAAACCAAACTTGGTGACACCTTGATGGCCACGATGAGCAAGAGCAATGATCGTCGGTTGCAGACTTTGTGAGTTAGCAAGACGAATTCCACGGTGAATAATTGTATTTGTAGTGACAGCCGGTTCTCATTTCACTGTTTTAAATTTATCAATAGCTGGATTTGACCAATCCCCAGTTCCAATAGCCTTTATTACTAAACGAAGTTGTTCGTCTTTCGATATTGCTTTGGATAAAATATTCCGTGAAATCTTTGATGGTAATGTAGTGCCAATTATAAGATTAATCAAATCTTCTTCGGGAGCACACATTCTTCGTTTACATGGGTGACGTGACATTTAGCCGGATGGATTTGCTTTTCTAGCTATATGAACATTGAGAAAATGTAACCCATCAATTTGAAAAGCAATATGTCCATGCGAGGTGAAGTAATTGAAGTGGTACGAGAGAGAGGGGATCTTTTTTGGAGACAGTTCGTGATCTTTTTTTTTTCTTTATTTTATTTGGCATTATACATGGTATATACAGTCATACAAGTGCGTCATAAAAGTAATTAATGATCTAGACTTATTTTCTAATCAAACTATGTAGAATAGTTGTATGGTTTTGTTAATTTCTATAATAAATTCATACAGGCGGTGGAAAGTTGTTGGAGATTTCAATAAATCCTTATAATGAAAAGGTAAAGTCAGTTTTGGAATAATATCGTCGAAAAACTTTCGTCGAGCAGTTGAAAAACATAGGCAGGACATGAATTGTGCTCGAGAGTTCCATCTTCCATCTGACAGTCGTGACACACTGCAGAGTGCTCTTCTCCTAGAAATCGATCATTGTACAAATCGCACAGTCCGTGGTTACTCCTGATTCGGCAAATAGCAGAAATTTCCCGACGGTTGGGTGTTGTCCCCAGGAACCAGGGTCTTTGTAGAGGGGCTGGCTGAATACTTTTGTAGAAACTTGCATTGTCTGACATTCTATATGCTTCAGTCCATATACCGCGATAGTATTGGTTAATCGGACGATAGAAATCATCCTTAGGGACCAGATCAAGGTCAACCACTCATTGTTCAGCTCCTCTTTTTGCCAGCTCATCCACTGCTTCATTGAAGTTTGTGATCTCTATGAATTATGAAACGAGCTCCAACTAGGAAATGATGAAAATGAGCGACACCCCATGATACCCCATGATATCTCTTTTGTAGTTATCAAGTACGTAGGTATACCTTCCCTCTTGAAACTCACTTTTCCACATGCGATAAATACTATTCCCGACTGACAGAGCTCTCATAGCACATCCTTTCACATGACCACTTTCACAGCACCCTAAAGATCTTTAGTTTCAATCTATTCAAAGGACAGTTCTGAAAACTAGATAGGTAATCCACAACATCTTCGCGGCTGATGTCTGGAACATCTAGAACACTTGTATGTCAACTCTGAAACACACATTTCATATGGATTCAACTGCACAGATTAAATTTTGCGTTCGTAGCGTTTGAGGTCATCACCAGATAATAACTTGATGTAATTTGCTTGAAATTTATAACCTTCCGTATTACAAATAATGAAATTGTTGACTAGGAACTAGAGTAAGACTATGTTCTGCACTTGTCCAGCTGTGTCTACAAATGGCCCATTTCTGCATAGTTTACTCGTCACCATGACAACAAAGGTGAAATAACTTCGACTTCGCCTTGCCTCGATGTAAGGATGCGCTAGTGTCGAAGTCTCGAGAATATCATTTGTCGTTCTCCAATAATTTGTTGATCTCCATTCCAATTTTTCTCTGAGATGAAATGGAGTCCTCCTAAAAGCTATGGGCGGAACATGTTTGGGCGGAACATCTTTGTCAATATACAATTTAACTTGGACGTTTTGACATGGATATGTTTTTGCTCTGGGGGTTCAACCAAAAATTTTCGTCACGCAAAATTTATGTCACAATTTCTGATGATGTTCAGCCGTTGCTAGGGGAATGGAACTTCCGCAGTTTTCATTGCACAGAAATCGTTCGCCACTCGTTGGAAAGCGCTTGATTTATGTGATAAATGTTCACATCTCAAGCTACCAATTTCCCCCTCCTTACGTACCTGGCTACATTCCTAAACTAAGTTGATTGGACTATAAACAATTTTAATAAGCCGGTTACAATATTGAATATTCTAAACGTAAAGCAATAGCATCATTTACTCCACTCCATAGGAAACATTTTCATCATCTTGACAACAGTCGACTGTTAACAACAACTCATTGTAGTGGCTTCTCTCCACAGTTATTTTCAACATTTCTATAAGTAAACCGTTGTTTTGTTGGAATTAGTCTGGATGCGGCCATGCGGCCCAGGGATTTGTTTAAAGTTAATGGCTTTGTTTACAACTCTCGAGAACAACCGTTATGAAATCCCCAATCAAAGACATATCCATATAACATGGTATCTGCTTGTAAAGCAGATAGTGGAACTTTTTTCGAAGTAATGGTGCGCCAATTAATGCGTTGTAGACATCTTCAGATATGATGTTTACACTGCTCCCATTGTCGACTATAAATTCAATTTTTGTTCCTAGAATTTTTACTTTAGTCAATGGAATTCCTTTTGGTTTAGCCAAACCAATTAAATTCAATGCAATCAGATAGCTCTTGGTCGATGTCATTACATTTAGTTTGATTGACAGTCGTTTTTTAGTGTCAGGTTTACTTTTAGGAATAGCCTATTATTTTTTAATGAACCAGAGCAATACCTTGAGTGAGGTAAATGGTCTAAAACCTCCCCCATTTTGTGTGGCCAGTTACCACCACAACAAAGGCAAGTTGTTCCTACTGGTTTATCCAATTAATGAACGAACTCATGAGGGTTAACAAACGAACCAATCTGTACCTTCACCACCTCTTCAGTTTGCCAAAATTTGAGAATTTCGTCAAGAGCCATGTTTCCTCTTTTCAGCATCTGTTTACGTAATCTATCAGATGAAGTAGCCATAAAAACTTGTACACAGATCTCAAAATTCATATCATGAAAGTCGCAAGAATGAACCATTTTCCGTAATCACTCTTTTATTGACTCGGACGGTTCTTGCTCCGTCTTACGAAATTTGAAAATTTTAAACAAAACATTTTTCTTAGGAGTGAAATAGTCTGCCAATGTCGTTTTCGCATCATCAAAAGATGGATCAATATCCGGTAAGTTGCGAAATATTTCTTTTACTTCACTACCAGCAGAGTTTAGGAGCAACGAACTTTTCCGCAAATCATTAGTTACATCCGCAGCTAAGATAGAAACTTCAAATTCACTAATCCTCGCTAACCGTTATATGTGTCGCTGCCTTTTTGTGAAATCAGCCTTTGTGTAAAGAGCCTTTCCTATTTACAATACGCCGCCTTTTCGTAGTAAAAGGGTTGGAATGGCAAACTATACAAATCATTCTGACCTATATGTCCAACGAATCTGAATTTTTACTAAGGGATTGACAACTTGATGTTATGTATTCTTGAGATGCGAGCTTGCCTGCATCCAGACCACCAAACTAAGGCGGATCACGCTCAGCCTTTTTGTCAAATGGAATAGGTTGGTTTTTCAAAACGGCTTATTTCTTCCAGCATCTTTACAATAAGCTAAAAAATTCCAGGCTGAGTGTCATTCCAACGTTTTTATTACGAAAAGGCGGCGTATTGCAAAAAGCTAGGCTTTTTACAAAAAGGCTGACTTCACAATAGGGCTGCAACGTATATGTATACCCTTGCATGTATGTATACATATGTAAACCCATATATGTATTCGTAGAAAACGAAGATTCACCCCGATACGTGGTTCTTAGCCGACGGATACACTCGAACTGAAACGAGTCCTAACAATGTTTATATCTTAGGCCAAAAGACCTGCAGACAGATCTCGAAATTTACCTCTCACGCATCCAAACGCAACTTATTGGGGAAAGGAACCAATTTAATTGTACTCAAGGACTATGTGGTGATATTATTATCCAACCATATACTCTGTATTTTATCTTGAAAATAATAGAATTAGGCTGCATACACTTAATAACTTAAACATTAGATATCACGATTATTAAGTGATGAATGTCTGGAAAGTGACGCCTACCCTCAGCACAAGTACGCAAATACTTAAAAAAGGAAAGTACAAGAGGATTTAGATGAAAACTGTCTGACATGTTGGGTGTGTCACATTAGGGCGGTTCAAAAAAAAAAAAAAAAAAAAAAAAAAAGCTCTGGGATTTCTTGTCCCCATTGTTTTTTTGCTTCCTTAGTATGTCAGGATGACCCTCCTAAATTTTTAGCAAAAAATATTAATCCTAACCACTTTACCTGGGTCGATTTTGGCCAGTTATCGACAGCTATCGTAAACCAACCTCTAAATGGGTGCCGAGGTGATGATTTGAAGGACGGATTTCAATTTTTTTGGGTCAATTTACGGGTTTTTGCATGCGCTGAACACGATGAACTTATTTATTTTACGCTCCGCCCACTACTTATCCGGTAAACTGGCAGAGGGCGCTGCTTGAAGATGAGTAAAACTCGAAAATTTCACCGAAAATGCTGTCGCCTGGTTAAGAATTGTACTAGAAACATGCTATTATGGTCGGATAATATGCTTTGGCATGTTCTGAACATGATTCCGTTTTTTACTATACATTTCCGCCGATGATTGCTTCGTTTATCGGCCATAAGTATTGTAGGGTAATAGACAAATTCACCCTAATTTCACCGGAAATTATGTTGCGTTGATAATTTAAGGTCCCAAAATACCTTGTGTCGATAAAATTTCGTGTTTTCCAGGATACTCGGTACAAAGCCGTTGGTAATTTGGCAAGGACTTGAACCGGCATTGTACTTATTTGCCAAATATAGCGGCAAAATGGAAAAAATAGCTTAGTTTTCCCATTTTTCTGTAAAATTCCTTAGTTTCTATGGGTTTTCCGTGGTCAAATTCGTAGTTCTGAATTGTCTGAACTGTGATTGGATCGTTTGAGCGTAGGGTTAGCTATTGTCAGCGGTATCGGTCACGTGTAAGAGCTTGTACAATGGTATCGGGTCGTTAAGCGAATAAGTACAATGCCGGTTCAAGTTTTTGCCAAATTACCAACGGCTTTGTACCGAGTATCCTGGAAAATACCAAATTTTGTCGACACAAGGTATTTTGGGACCTTAAATTATCAACGCAACATAATTTCCGGTGAAATTAGGGTGACTTTGTCTATTACCCTACAATACTTATGGCCGATAAACGAAGCAATCATCGGCGGAAATGTATAGTAAAAAACGGAATCATGTTCAGAACATGCCATAATAGCATGTTTCTAGTACAATTCTTAACCAGGCGACAGCATTTTCGGTGAAATTTTCGGTTTTTACTTATCTTCAAGCAGCGCCCTCTGCCAGTTTACCGGATAACTAGTGGACGGAGCGTAAAATAAATAAGTTCATTGTGTTCAGCGCATGCGAAAACCCATACATTGACCCAAAAAAATTGAAATCCGTCCTTCAAATCATCACCTCGACACCAATTTAGAGGTTGGTTTACGATAGCGGTCGATAACTGGCCAAAATCGACTCAGGTAAAAGTGGTTAGGATTAATATTTTGCTAAAAATTTAGGAGGGTCATCCTGACATACCAAGGAAGCAAAAAAACAATGGGGACAAGAAATTCCAGAACTTTATTTTATTTTAATTTATTTATTTATTTATTTTATTTATTTATTTATTTTTTTTTTTTTTTTTTTGAACCACCCTAGTGTCACATAGCTTCCTCGTTTACCTATCATTAATGTATAGATCAATGAAAAGTTTTAAATGATCTTGCAAACTTCCATAACGGAAAAGATTATATCAAGACATAGCGTGAAACTTCATAGTTAGTCAATTAAGAAACGAAAAAATGATATTGAATGTAATTCAAGTTTTAACAATAATAACAGTTTTTATTGTTGTTATACAAAATGTACATAACAATCGTCAAATTAATTTTACATAAATATCGTCATAAGGATTCAGAACTATATATTAAAATACAATATTATATATTAAAAAAGTTCCAGTCATGCAGCATAAATTTCTTAATTTTTAGCAGTTTTTTGCCTTTTTTTTATATTTTTCAAGTACATTTTTTGAAATTTGACCAATTTAATGTGCTCAAAAAGTGTTATCCAACAAACTCATCCTTTCTTTTGAAATGCTTGATTTTTTGGCGAAAGAACGAAGTTTTTATCTCAATTCTATCGAGAGTTATAGTCTGGAATGACACATACATGTATATATACACATATATACATATATATATACATATAAAAAAACGTTAAAATCCAGGAATCATTTCAGAATGCCTCAAAACAGATTTCGATTAAGACAATTTTTGAAAATTTTTATTTTAAAATTTTTGGAGCCATTGCAATAGCTTTATTTTCTAAGAAAATTCGCTAAAACTATATATTATATATATTAAAAACTTAACGTGAAATATTCTTGTTTAGTGTACAAGGCATTGGCGATGTTTCGTCTTCACCATCTTGGTAAAACTTCTCAAACACTCTTGACGAATCGCAGCTGGAATGAAGTTGTAGTAAGCAATCCCTTGGTACACGAACTGATTTTGGGATCTGGTCAGTCTAAATCGAGGAATCTGCAGATCAGCTCGTTGACGGGTCTCGTAGTCATGCATATCACCTCTTTTGGCAATGGAGCTGGAGTTCTTGTGTATGCTGTTCAGAGCTGTCAGTATATAGAGGCCATGAACTGTGAGGATGCCAAGTTCTCTAAACAAAGGTCTTGCGTGTGCCTTATAATCCACTCCGGCAATAATACTCACAGCTCTTTTTTGTAGCAGAAATAAACGCCCTGCTCCAGGAAAGGCCCCCCACAATATTATGCCATATGACATGACTGAACCAAATAGTCCATAGTTTGCGCATGCGCAGAATGAATTGATGAAATAGGTACGGGACCATCAACAACCGAACCCGCGCTCTCACTGACAAATTCATCAAAATCGGATGAAAGCTGTGGAAATTAAGGTCGATACAAGTATTTCACATTGGCGCATGCGCGGTGGCTATTAATAATACAATCGTGTTGAAATTGATATGGGATGATGATCTCGTCATCGCCCAATGATAGTTCCAAGTTTAAGCGAAATCGAACGACTAGGGTGTGAAAAAATGGAGAACAATGGAATTTACGTTTGCGCATGCGCAGAGCAAAGTATTGATTTGGAAATAATGAAACTGACATGAGACCGTCTACACTCTAGCCTGTGCATCCCAGAGGCGTTCATCCAAATTGGATAAAAACTGGAAAATAAGCGTTTCAAGATGCGTAGAATCTAAAAATCGACTCCCGTCCGCGGCGTTTCTCCGAAATTAATAGACCAAACCGCATGAAACTTGTGTTAAAAATCGCATTTGGGGTTTAGATGGTCCTAAAAGCTCGGAATCAATTTATGTCAACCTTAATGTGTAGCCATTTAAAAATTGAGATCTCAAAATCTTTTGAGGTAACAGTAATGATTTTTTGATTGTCAATGATCAATAATTATGATCCTAAAGAATCGATTAAAACCAGAGAGAGAGAGAGAGAGAGAGAGAGAGAGAATTTATTGGCAAAAAATGACATTTTTTTACATATAGATGTATGAAATACATTTGAGCTTATAATAAAATAAAATAAATAACGCACTGCCGCCTACCGGAGAATAAGTAAAAATCACTTGTGCTCTCCGGTAGAGTCATCATCCAAAACCCATCAATAAATCATAATCATACGAGTATGTAAATCAATCAATACAACATAATCATATAAAAAAAAGATAATATACAGAGTAATATACAGACAATGCGAGTAACTAATAATGAGAGAGAGAGAGAGAGAGAAAAAAAAACTTTTAAGTGATTCTTTAGTATGAAGAGGAAGATGAACTGCCCAAAATCTGTTCAATTCAAGTTCGTTTGAACAATTTACGGCTCGAAAAATTAAAAATATTGATTTTGTGATTGTACAAAAAGGTAACAGCCTGGATATGCGCTGTACGCTTAAAGAGTTCAGTTCTCACCACAGGTAATCTCAAATTTGAATCGGTAGCTGCACGAGTCTGACATGCTCTGCTGAAGAATTCCTCATCAACGCCCTTCTTAAAAACATGGAGACAAGCCTCTAAATAATTTACCCAATGTATATGTACCTATTGATTCTAATTTACCTAAATTTACTTACAAGATGATTATTGAATAAGGTATTGAATGAGTGTGCTGATTATGTATTACTCCTCCCCACAGCACAAGTCTACGACTTATGGTGGGGAGTAGCATTTATTGATTTGTGTAACTTTTTTGTATTGCAATACCTATCTAAAATAATCATCAGTAACGCTTGCATACGAGTCTGCAACACATTGGGACATTTCATGTTTTTAGTTGCGGACTCGTCTATTAAAATGATTACCTATCAATGATTTAACCACCTCATCACAAATCAAACCGTTCTGGCAATATTCGGATCACCAGCTATGAATCAAATCATTAATCAATTATTGAGAATGATCACCTGTGTGTAAACAATTATTCATATAACCATGCTCATAACTCAGCTTGTTGGCCACGCACTTCGCAGTAGTTAACCTAATATGGTTGGATAAATCGAGAGCTTTCAAACGAATGGTCAACGAATTTTGTGGGATGAAAAACGACGAAGTACCATTTCCCTAGCAACGACTCGGTTGTAAGCGGAAATCATCAGAATCATTGAGCATATTTCGTTACGTAACGTAACGTGACATAACGAAAATTTGGTTGTGTGCCATACCAAAGACATGAAATGTCAAAAAATGTCCTTGACTCTAAGCAACTTGGATTCATTATATAATGCTCTAGTGGTGCCACCACCACCAACGCAACACCGCAACCATCCACAATGCTGTACTTTGAACGGTTCGCTTTCCCTAAGGGCTCGAACATCGAAAGACACCTACGGATTTCAAAGCGCGATTTTTAATGCGGTGCTAGCAAATCTATTGATTAGCCGATCAAGAACTAAATTCCATTAACGATCGCTAGATAGTGGGACGGAAACACATAGAAATTGCCTTGTAAATATCTGATGAATGCCGATATTGGACATATCAGGTGATATAATTCCAATAGAATCTATTATAATAATAGGATACATACAAAGTGATAACGCTTGAACGCCTGCACCGATTCTCTTCAAATTTTTTTTTAAACTGACCGGCATGAAGAAAACTGGTGCAGATAATTCTACCAAGTTATAAATCAGATTCCAAAAATTTTTTCAAAAATTCACATTCTACAAATTGGCAGAAGAAAACTAGATAATTCTACCAAGTTATAAATCAGATTCCTTCATATTAAAAAACAAGAAAAAGTTCAAAAACGAGGGAAAGTTGTAGAATTTTCCGGTTGAGGGAACGCAAATTAAGTTGAAACAGAAAGATTTTGCTTTTTTATTTGCATAATTAAAGTTTGTACTTGCATCCCGTGGTGACACGGGCTTTTCCACTTGTGTATTTATACAGTGCGAAATCATGCTTAAATTAACTGTTGTCCGTGCGGATGTACCTACTAGTGAAGTATTGGTACCTGCTATATGCTTGGCAACCGGCACACACTCACAGACAGACGTGCACACACTCACTGACAGACAGAAACACACACACACACACACACACACACAGACACGGAACCAAAGTTGTTCAGAATGGTCTAAAATGTTAAATGCAAGTGGAAGTTTTGATTTTGGAGACCAACAATTTTTTTCTCCCGAAAGTGAAAACAATGCTTCCGCTACCTATAGGTAGACTCGGCAGCAAAACAACAACCGTGTTAACAACAAAACAACAACCGTTTTAATAACAAAACAACAACCATTTTATTCTTTTAATTTAAGAGATGTAATTTAGCATTCAGCTACCTATACTTCACTAGTAGGTACATCCTCACGGACATTAGTTACCTAATAAATTCGATTTTGCAACGTTAGAATAAATTCCATTGGAACTACATAAATCACCTGATAATTCCAATATTGGCATTATATCAGCTGATATTTACAAGGCAATTTTTATGTATTCCAGTACCACTATCCAGCGGATCTTTGATGGAATTTAGAGCTTGATCGGCTAATCAATAGAATCGCTAGCAGCGCATTAAAAATCGCGCTTTTCGATGTTCAAGCCCTTAGGAAAAGCGAACCGTTCAACCTACCTACCTGTTACAAGGATTTGCGGATACACGACAGACACACACTCACAAAAACACACACACACAGAAAGAAACGGAACGAAAGTTTTTCAGAATGGCCTAAAACGTAAAATGCGAGTGGAAATTTTACCACTGAAAAAAACGAAAACCGTTTGATTTTAGTGGAGACTGGAGTGAAGAAAACTGTGGGAATTATGGGACATGTATGTAATTTCGTGCTGTGTGGGTTTTTCTCTCTTTCAGGGACTAATCCTTAAACTCTTCTGGTTGGATGGTTAACATCTAAACTCAATCCGACCACCAACAAAATTTGACATCTCCGAACTTGAGCTGTTCTAAACCTCATTTTTTGGTATAAATGTCCCGTTTTCTCTCAAAAATCTCAAGCTATTGATCTGAAATTTTGATAGCTCCATCAATATACATATTGGAGAAAATATGGTTACAAACATTTTTATGAATTTGACTGAAGAAAAGTCTCGAGGGTTTTCGATTTTAGCAATATTCTGACGGTTCACTCACTCATATCCAAATTCCATGGTGTTTTCCGCGAAACCCTCTGTTATAATTGAAGGTAAGCTCAGCTTAATTAGAAGAAAACCCTCTAAAAATTTTATCACAACCGGATTAGTAATTCTTGAAGAAATGGGAATAGTGCGCTCAAAAATTAATTTTACAGGAGTGCGGTTTGAATTTAAAAAACGCGCTTGCCGAGCACTAATGGCTCCCTAGGTTCCAACCTAAATTTGAAGCGCTTATACTCTTAGAATTTTATTTCATTTTTAATTTAATTTATTTAAATTTTGTATTTATTTATTTTTAATGTCCAGAATTGAGTATTTACAAATTATGAAGCAGAAAAGTTTTGTGCACATGACCAAAAGTTGACATATTTGTTCCCTTAAGCTTGTTACAAGGATTTGTGGAACACACAGACATTTAAATAGTTGTTCAGAATGGCCTCAAAACGTAAAATGCTAGTGGAAATTTTACCACTGAAAGAAACAAAAACCGTTTGATTTTAGTGGAGACTACAACTTTTCCATCTCTCAAAAGTGAAAACAATGCTTCCACTACCTATAGGTTGACTTGGGGGAAATTTAAGAGATGAAATTCAGCATTTAGGTACGGATATTTCACTAGCAGAAACATCCACACAGAAAAAAGTTAAGTAACGGTAAGTAAGTAAGTGAAGTTTAGTTAATAAACTCGATTTCGCAACGTTAGAATAAATTCCATTGGAACCATATTACCTGATAATTCCATTATTGGCATTATATCAGCTGATATTTACAAGGCTATCTTTATGTATCCCAGTATCACTATCTAGCGATTATAGATGGAATTTAGACATTAATCACGCTTAGAAATTCGAAGGTGTTTTTCGAGTTCGAGTCCTTAGAGAAATTGAACCATTCAACCATTCAACGCGTGTGTTTTTAATCGATTCTTTGGGATTAAATTCATCATTTATGAGCAAAAATTCATTATTGTTACCTTGAAAGTTTTTGAGATCTCGATTTTTGAATGTTTAGCCATTTAATGCTACCCTTTAGGGTTGACACAAATTGATGCCGAGCTTCTAGGACCATCTAGACCCCAAATGCGATTTTAAATGCAATTTTCATGATGTTCGAAGTTTTATTAACTTTTGAGAAAATCCGCGGACTGCGGATGGTGGATTTTTTATTGTATTCGATTTTTGGATTCTACGCATCTTGAAATGTAAACCAAAAAATTTCCATGGGGGGGGGGGGGGGGGTAACATTATTATTTTATTATTATTTTATTTCTTGGTTGATCACAAAGGTTCATTATTGAAAATAATAAACCATTAAAAATATTTTGGAATTTGGAAAAGGAAACACAGACTGCTTTCAGTTTTCTGCGAGCGCTTTTGGGAATTACGAAGCCCCCTTCCTCAGGCTCAGTTAGTTCGAAATTTGTTAGATTTGTAAGATTTTTATTGATAGACAGATTGTTTGCCTACTAATGTTGATTGTTTGGAAAATAAAGTGACTGGGGGGGTGTTTGTGATTTAAAATTTTTTTTCTGAAGTCATGTTCTATTATAATGTATCTCATACTGTGGTGAAATAAATTACGGAGCCTGAGGAAGGGGTATCGTATTTCCCGAAAGCGCTCGCAAAAAACTGAAAGCAGCCTGTGTTTCCTCTTCCAAATTCCAGAATTTGATGATCCACACAGAAAATCTAGACAATCAATAAAAATAACTGCATGGCCTGGCTATAACGTGAAGTATTGTCCTCTCAACCTCACGAGATCGGTGGTGAAGAGTATGTATACAATTTCGAGATATGTATATATACGACGTTAAAATCAAGGATTGTGTTTTTTTATGTATGAAACGGACTTGTAGCGACCCTTCAAACCCACTTTTAAAATTTCAAAGCCATGTAAATAGCTCATTTTTTTTTTATTGAAAACTCGCTAAAAACAAAACATTTCACGAAAATTGCTCCTAATTCAGCAACAATGGATTGTTCAAACAAAGAAAAAATCACCCATAAGGTTATGGTTCCCGTAGCATATAAAGTGGAAAGTTGCCCCTTTCTTACGGAATAGCTATAAAATACAGTTTTTATAAAGCAAGTCGAATTATTTCGTAACTTACTTTTGTGTTCCACGAGATTGAAACCATGAACAGTTACGACTAGAGTTAATAGTTGTCCAATCAGCATCTCCGAAGAACAGGTGGACGTTGTGAAAATCAATAGAGAGGTCATTCAAATTGGAAACAAAGACACCTCGAGCCGGGTGAGAAGCTGACTGAATCGAGAGCAAATGTCCATCAAGCGGTACATAACTTGCCTTGATGGGTTTTTAATTTCCGGTTTTCTGGGATAAACATTATAAGCAACCGCGCGTGACATCATTGATTCATAAGGAAGATAATCGATTGTGGTTCGCGTCGATTAAAAGGTTTAATGTCGCAACTTTGAAAATCACCAAGATGAGAATAACGGCGGGTTCAATCATTGGGTATCAGTTTGGCGTTTCTGTTCCTTGTTTAGATAACCGTCCAAGAAGAACCTAAAGAAAACTCCCGGAAGGTAAAAGGAGAGTTCATTCCCATAATCATCCCGTTCGAGGCTTCGAATAGCTTTCCAAAAACGACTTATTCTACGTGCGTGAAAGGAATGTGTTTGTGGAATTTCGACCAAAAAAGTTCCAGTCATGCAGCATGATCGTATGGGCGAATTTTCGTAAATCATCGTATTGTATAATGTTGAGCTGTTTTGAAATTTGAGCTTTTTCAGTGGAAAGAAATTGTTAACTATTAATTTTATGCCAAAAAACGTATTCTAAATAATAATCTGCTTTCAAAAAGGCATTTTGGATTTTTAGCTTGTTTGGCAGTTTTTACCATTTTTTAGCAAATTTTAATGAAATTTAACTACATTACCACCATAATTTTGTACATAAATTTTTGAATGTTCTATTTTATTGTTGATAAACTTTATCTGAGCAATATTCTGCTACAAAAATTATAATTAAGCTAAGATTTTTAGCCGTTTTAAGTAATTTTTAGTGATTTAATCGCACATTTTTACAATTTGATGTGCTCAAAAATTGCTGACCAATGAACTCATCCTTTCCTTTGGAAAGCTTGATTTTCGGGTGCAAGAACGGAATATTTATCCCAATCCTTAGGAGTGTTATCGTCTAGAATAACACACACCCACACACACGCCCAAGCATTTTTTTATTATTTTTTTAATATATTTTATATATATATTTATTTATTTATTTTTATTTTTTTATTTTTTTATTATTATTATTATTTTTTTTTTTTTTACAAAACTCCTCTCAAAGGTGGAGGGGGCACACCATTAAACTGAGCAGTAAACTAATAAATTAACAAAATAGTGGGGAGGACCCCCAAGTTTACCCGACGCCGGTTCAAGGGATGAGGGAAGTTGCAGGATGAGAAGGAAGAGTGGGGTGAAAGGAAGTGCCCCTATAAAATGACCACCAGTTCAAGTAAGATCCCCTCAGGACGCGGGTGGTGATACCACGGAGCACTCCCGCCGAGATGTCCAACTCGAGTAACTCCTTGACACTTTCCCCGCACCAAACCCCGCGCTGTGACCCGGTCGCAATTACCCTGATGTTGTTGGTCGCCACTCCTTTCAGCTCAAAAATCGCTAGCCGCATACACACACGCACACTCACTCACACACACACACACACACTTTTTTTTTTTTTTTTTAGAAACCTCCCCTCAAAGACGGAGGAAGGAAAAAATAAAATAAAATAAAAAACTAAATTAAAAAGTGGGGAGGACGCCCAGGTTTACCCGAATGCCGGCCCTAGGGATTAGGGAAGTTGAGGAAAATCGAGGAGGGAGAGATGGATGAAAGGAAGTGCCCCTATAGAATGACCACCAATTGAGGTAAGAACCTCGAAGGACGCGGGTGGTGATACCACGGAGCACTAACACACGCACATGCACACACACACACACACACACACACACACACACACACATATATATATATATATATATATATATATATATATATATATATATCAATGAAGAAAATTTTCGAAAATTTTGATTTCAAACATTTTTGAACCATTGCCGTAGTATTTTTTTCTCACATTAGTTATGAAAGTAGAGATTGCCCTTGATGGAAAACTGGTGAAGAACATTACATGTTAGGTAAATGTTTCAAAAATAGCGCAAAAATAGTCCAAAAATACACCCGAAAAAATTGTTACCAAAATTTAGTGCGACCCATGATTTTCAATGGTTTTTTTTCAATATTGAATGCAATGGTGTTGGTTTACGCGACCTATTCAACAAACAAGAAGGTATTAGGTAAGTTTTCCACCTATCGTCACCATTGTTTTTAGTGAAAAAAAAAGTATTGGTAAATAAATACAAGTAGGTACACGGCACGTTAGCATAGGTAGGTCCTCACAATGAAACTAGTACCCCAATTAATGGATAGATATATTTGAAGGAGAGGAAAAACATTATGTAAGTGTAGGCCGTAAGGTTCTTGAAAAAAGTTTATTGAAAAATAGTATATAATATATCTATAGATAACGTCACTTGGCCTCGCTGGTATATTTCTTTTATTTTTAGTAGCGAGACGAATACCCAGAATGTAAATAAACAGACGCGTTTGTCTCCACTAATAAGGATCTAGAATGAATGGTCGCAGCTAATTTTTGTTCTAATCGCTTCTCCATACCTGTATGAACACATTTCAACTTGATTTTCAAAATTGGGTGGAAGCGGTAGATTTAAGAGCTTCTAAAAGCGTGAATAATGTATAAAAACTAGATTTTTTCCTATATTAAACGATCTCAGCGCACGTTATCGTTACATTTTCCCAAGTGTGAATAACGTACTAGCTTTATTTTTGCCTTGTAAAAGAAAGCCACTATAATATGATTTTAAAATATTGGTTTTAACATAAAACTTGGCTTTTATGTTTTACCAGTCATCATAAAACTTGGCTTCTTCTCACGGCGATTTTCACGTTTGTTCTTATTTAACCCCTTACCATTTCTTCAAGTAGATGAGCTTACAAAAATTACGACCAGAGCTTAGAAACCATCGGTTCTGAACAGTTTAGGTGCCACTCTAACTGAATATAAATCCATTTTATGGCTCCGTAAAGGTGTCAAAAATGGAATTTTGCACCGTTTTTCGTCGTTATGAACCAGTTGGAGCCGCTTCGATGACAGGTCAGTAGTATGGTGAACCTATACGCTTACATTCGAGCGCTCATTAAAATTGACGTCATCACCCTGGAGCTATTTTTTCGCATAAAAACGCACGAAAATAACTGAGATATGGTTGATTTAAAGCTCCAAACCGACCTATACTAAAGCTTTTTTGCTTGGAAACGCACACACACAGTAAAATTACATGAAGCCTGCTTTTTAATTAGTAAAAAAAGGAACAAAAAAAACCATAGTCGGGAGCTGAAAAATGCATTACTTTGGCGCGCCCTGGTGATGTGACCTCAGTCGGTACCCAAGTTTTTTTTTGCTCCCCATCAAACTGTCCTACCTCAACGTGCTTTTTGTTAAACTCGTATTACACGTCCGTGTGCTGAAGCTAAAGGTTTGTATTTTTGTTCCCAGCCCCAGCAAGCACGAAACGCGCACAAATTGGCCAAAAGAGCCTTTACCATCGTATTGAGATTTTTATACGCCTGTTTGCTGGCGGCCCCACCACCAGTGTGCGCCAACTTAATGCATTTTTCAGCTCCCGACCATGGTTTTTTGTTCCTTTTTTACTAACTGAACCAGGCATCATGTAATTTTACTGTGTGTGTGTGTGTGTGTGTGTGTGTGTGTGTGTGTGTGCAAGTGAAAAAGTCCAGTCATGCAGCATGACCCCATGAGCGAATTTTTGAAGAAATCTTCGACATTTCAGTCGCTATTGATCGTGTAGAGAAATTTTAGTTTATGATTTTGATAGACAAACATGGAACCAAATTATTAAAAATAATTAGGAGGTACTCATACTTTATTATTATTAAACTAATCTTGTAGATTTAAAGACAATCTGAATTTGGACAATGTTTCATGCAAATATTACCGATTTTTACAACTAACGAACGGCATTATTTCGATTTTTGACTGATTTTTCAACTTTGAAATTTTTGAAAACTTGATACATATTCTTATAGAAATTTTTACGCTGATTCCGAATATACCACATGTTAGTATGCTGAAAAAATTATTTCGCACAACAAATCGCAAAAAACAGGCTATTTTGAAATTTTTGACTACATTTTTGAAAATTTCAACCCGAAGATGTAATCCGATCATGCTGGCCAACGAACTTGAACTTTCGTTTTGTGTCCTTAACATTTTAAAATTTGTTTGAAGTTTCTAGCACAATTCTACGGACAGTTATCGTCTGGAATGACACATACATACATACATATATACATACCATATATACATATATACATATATACATACATAAAAAAATGCGTTAAACTTCAGAATATGATTCAGAATAGCCTGAAACGGATTTCTGCATAAAATTTTTTCAAAAATTCACATTCTACAAATTTTGAGGCGAGAGCAATAGCTTAATTTTCTTCAAAAATTCGCTAAAAGCTACTCATTTCCCCGTTTTACCGCTAAAAACAACCATATCTCAGTTATTTTCGTGCGTTTTTGTGCCACAAAACAGATACTCCATGATGATGACGTCAATTTTAAGTAGCGTTCGAATGTAATTGTACAGGTTTACACGAGTCAGTCTTAGTTTTACCATCTTCGAGACGACTCTGTGCATCTTTTGTTTCACATAAACTGTGCCTATTCAGTAAAGCTATTTAATTCAAGTGCCGTATCCAGTTGATAGAGGATTTTTGTTCTTCCCGTACGATTTTCCCCTGTTAACGCGAAGAGTACCGTCCAGAGCAAAAGCAACAGATACTACCTCGTCGTCTATTTCTACGCGTATTTTTACACGTAGGTATGTACACGAATAACTAAACGCTATCGTCACGCTAAAGTCTCTTGAGTATTTCAATGTCAACGATTCTCTTGAATTCGAGATTGAGTAGAAGAAGATTGAATTAATTTTACTGTCTGCTTTATCCACTATCTACACAGGCATGAAATAACTAGGTTCTTGTAGGTAATTGATATAATAGACCGACGACCCAGGAAAAAATCTTATTCGCCAACGCCCATATTCCGTTGAACAACGTCGGGCTTGGTTAGCATGGATGGAAGACCGTCCGGGGGCGCAGCAATTTCAACATATTTTTTATATTTTGTCTCATCATTCAATCTGTAACCACTATCTACATCAAGTTAATTGTATCAGGCCTTGTGGAATAGTTCGTTTTGAGTGCCTTCCCTGCTTCATCCAATTGTCATTTCCAAGATCTGTGTAGGTACCTAGCACAAATTCTACTTCCAGCCTAATCTATTTGTTGTTGACATGAAAACAGCTTTTACATACAAAATCATCATTTAAACACAAACCTGCTCGTTGTATGAATCTTTATGTTGGCAGATAAAACTTTGAAGTACGAAATGTACATGCGAATGCCTACGAAGAACAGGTACCTACTTTAAAGTCGGAAAAGTATCGACAACTGCAATCACTTCCAAATAGGTGAACAAGATATCTGGCTGCCAGACGAAGTTGATACTTTGTTCACATAGGTAATCAACGGAATTCGATGTAATAGTACAAATATATTTTTCCTAGGATTTCACTTTTTTCGACTAGTGGAAATGGGAAAAGTTATTAGACGGCAGTCAGAGGGAGAACAAACTATGGTCATCTTGCGTCAGGTTATGATGACTAGGTACGCGTAGGACGGGATTCCAACGAAAGCATTTTTCCCGCCTACGTGTTGATAGGCCTCTTTCCCGTACACGTAGTTCCGGATTTTACACGTAGTACCTAGCGTTGACGCGAAAAATTGCGCATGCGCAGTTGGAGTTTCAGTCTCTTCGCGCACTCAGGTAGAAAATTACGGGAAGAACAAAAACCTCTCTATAAACTTCTTCAATCGCCCTATCCCAAACGTAACAGTATCGACATCTCTCGCGAACGATTTACAATTGGGTAACTAAATAAATAGTCGCTCGAGGAACTTTTATTTTTTTCACTTAAAAAGAATAATATAAAAATAATGAACAGTTTTAACGACTGAAGACTAAACGTCAAACAAAAACATTACTTAGGTAAGAATATTAGTTTAACACTCCATAATCAAATGAAATCTTCTTCAGTACGAAATATTAATAACAGTTCTAGCGACTAGAAAAAACGCTAAACAAAAACATTATTTGGTTAAGGAAATTATTAATTAGATCAGTACCCCAAAGCCAAAGCACAGAACGATAGGAAATATCGAAACTGGTTCGCACTTACACTAGATATTTGCATACCCTAAATTGAATTAAGACCTTCGAAAAAGAAATAGAATTAGAAAAACAATGCGCTTGTCATGCCAACTTGAATTAGGAACTAAAAAAGTCCAGTCATGCAGCATGACCCCATGAGCGAATTTTTGAAGAAATCTTCGACATTTCAGTCGCTATTGATCGTGTAGAGAAATTTTAGTTTATGATTTTGATAGACAAACATGGAATCAAATTATTAACCCAACGTCGACCACGTGGGGTCCAGGTGGACCCCATGCGCACCTTTCCCCCCCTCCCTTATAGCCACTTTGCCCCTCACTGCCTGCTCCTCGAGTAGCTTCCTACTCAGTACTGCTCCAGAGGTTGGCGAGGTAGCAATGGTCCTCCAGGATAGTGTATCTTTTGAATTCATTTCTGTTTGATGAAAATCGTTGTTGGGGTCTGAGTAGACCCCACGTGGACTTCCGTGAAAAAAAAATTTCGGCACATTCACTCACATGTTTTGTCTTAATTTTCAATCGTTTGAGCATACATACGTAGTGGTTACTTAGTTCTCCTGTTTGCACCATGGAAAAAACTGGGAATGTGAATCAGTCGTTTTTTGTCCATACTAGTAGACAGTGAAGTGGAGGACGAAATCTTGCCTAACGAGGACTCAGTGTCCGACGAGTTCTTTCTTGTGAAAACATGAAAAATACCAATCGCAATGTGACTGCAAACAATTGGTTCACGTCATACGTATTAGCGGAGGTGCTCACTAAATGTAAATTCACTTTCGTAGGCACCATGCAAAAAGGCAATATGAAAAGGCAATTTTCGAAAAAGTTCTGTGTTGGCTGAAGTTCCGTATTTTATTGAAAAACAATGGGCCTTCTTAGAGTTTATATGCCTAAAAAGTTGTCTAAAGTTTATATTTCATTCTGATATAAATAAAAGACTTGAACGTTTTGCTTTTTATTCCTTTCTCTTGCGTTTTTGGTTTTCTTAGATGAGGAAATTCTTAGGCCCATGTAATTTCGGAGCTACAAGCTGCAACTTTGCTACCATAGACACGATATTAGGAGACTATCCTCGTAGACACCTCAGAATTGATTGCATGATGTTTTGACGCTAGTCCCATGCAACAATAGGGCGCCACAGCCAGAAATGTGAGTGGGGTCCTAGTGGACCCCACGTGGGCGACTATTATTCTAGCTCCCACGTGGTCGACGCAGGGTTAAAAATAATTAGGAGGTACTCATACTTTATCATTATTAAACCAATATTGTAGATTTAAAAACAAATGTAGGTAAATATTCATAGATTTCGATGTCCAATGTGGTCAGTATTGAAGGCAGTTGAAATCTAAACAGTATCCTATCATAACATCATCAAATCTTGACATAAAATAAAATAACATACCGACGTCATATGAAATAAACGTATTTCCACAGCCAATAAATGATGAGGCTTTATATTACGAGTGATAAGAGTAGTTCAATCTGAATTTGGACAATGTTTCATGCAAATATTACCGATTTTTACAACTAGCAACGGCATTATTTCGATTTTTGACTGATTTTTCAATTGGACATCGAAATCTATGAATATTTACCTACATTTGTCTTTAAATCTACAAGATTAGTTTAATAATAATAAAGTATGAGTACCTCCTAATTATTTTTAATAATTTGATTCCATGTTTGTCTATCAAAATCATAAACTAAAATTTCTCTACACGATCAATAGCGACTGAAATGTCGAAGATTTCTTCAAAAATTCGCTCATGGGGTCATGCTGCATGACTGGACTTTTTTTTTCTTTTTTTTTAACAAGCACCTACTACCTACGTTTTAAACAGCATGGTTCTAGGATTGGTTATACAGGGATACTTCCATAAGAGTAGTTCAATCTGAATTTGGACAATGTTTCATGCAAATATTACCGATTTTTACAACTAGAGAACGGCATTATTTCGATTTTTGACTGATTTTTCAACTTTGAAATTTTTGAAAACTTGATACATATTCTTATAGGAAATTTTACGCTGATTCCGAATATACCACATGTTAGTATGCTGAAAAAAGCTATTTTAACATTTTTGACTACTTACATTTTTGAAAATTTCAACCCGAAGATGTAATCCGATCATGCTGGCCAACGAACTTAAACTTTCGTTTTGTGTCCTTAACATTTTAAAATTTGTTTGAAGTTTCAAGCACAATTCTACGGACAGTTATCGTCTGGAATGACACATACATACATATATACATATATACATACATACATATATACATACATACATACATACATACATAAAAAAATGCGTTAAACTTCAGAATATGATTCAGAATAGCCTGAAACGGATTTCTGCATAAAATTTTTTCAAAAATTCACATTCTACAAATTTTGAGGCGAGAGCAATAGCTTAATTTTCTTCAAAAATTCGCTAAAATGATGGAATCTGTTAGAAAACGTATTGCTGTCAGACATACCTAGTCACGAGTTGGTAACAGGCGGAAAAGTTGTTTACGAAATCAAATTTTAAAGATTACACCATTTTCAATGAAAACCTGGGACCTATTTCATAAAGCAACAAGTGACAAGTTACAAGCCCATTTTATGTACTAGTTGTAAAACATAAGTGTGCAAGGGTTTCATAAAATTTACATGTGTAGGCTTGCGATGCACTGTGAAAATTAACAAGTGTACAGGCGAATTTGGACAAGTTACAAGTGTTTCCCCATCATTTTGAACAAGTCACTGTTTTACAGTTGTAAAAAATGGCCGATTTTTAACCTACGTCCGTTCACCTGTAAACTTGTTATTTTCCAGCATTGTGAGTTGACAATTTTTCGGTGTTTAATATGTGGAATCATCTTCTGCTGAAGAATACAGACAAGAAAGAAGCATTCAGCGTAGAAGACGCCAAAGATTTTTTCGGTCACGAATAAACGCTCATTTCGTGGGTATTTTTGAGTTTAACGAGAGATTTAGGATGTCTTCCGAGACCCTTGAAAGATTCAAATGGTGCGTGACCCGATCGGTTCTTGAAGATCTCCCCGTCATTGAAGAACAAAGTGAAGTATGAAGATCATCTCGAAGTTACAGATGACATTCTTAACCCAGTAGCATTAAGACTTGATGAACTGATTAATCATTTCCGCTGAATGAAGGAGAAAAATTAGATTATGCCAGCCAGCAGAATAAGTTGAAATAAAGTACACACTTTCTCCACTTTTCAGTTTATAATTTGTCTGTCTTCCAATCATTACTTCAATGATGCAATTCAGTGGTGCAATGTGCAATAAACATCCTATCGTGTACTCAACACCGTTTTTATATTATGATTCACTGACAAAACTTCAATTTCGGTATCCTGCTTGACGTTGTTCATTTCGTTTGTTCCCACACGCCAATTTTCTTTTCTGCTACACTTGTAAACTTGGCTTCTACAAGTGTAACATTTCTACAATTGAGGAGCTGACATGGAAAAGCAGTTAAGTCCAAAATTCAAATTTCATAGGAACTCCCTCTGAACTCTTATCAGATTTTTTTAAACATAATCTCTTCTCCATGCAAAGGTCACTCATTTATTCAGGGTGTGATCTAGCAAGGATGGGAGGAACTAAGGCCGTTGGCGTGACTGTTTACTTGCACTTCGACGAAATAATTTTTCAACTAAGTATGATCCAACCCGCATGGTCTACTTATGAATAACACGGTAATAACACTGCCTGTACAATGTCAGAAGAATCCAAGTTGTTTGGATCGTTTCAACGTGATGCATAATATGTCTGTCTTTCCTTCCTAGTCAATATAAGAAGATCCAAGAACCCTGGATCCTTCAACGAGACGTTCCAGACCCGACGCGAGCAACTCCCACTCCATCCTGTTCCTCACCAGAAAGCAACCCATCACGGTTGCCAACCTTCGTAAATATCCGTAACTGTAGGGAGTTACTGTCAAATGTACAAACAAAATATACTGAATCGAACTTGAACGCCTGTTTTTTAAAGCTATTTCATCTCTTTCTAATATTCAAGTAGTCAATCCCTTAGCAAAATACAGATTAGTTAGATGAATAGATCAAAGGCGTTCTAAAATATGGCTTAATGACGTTTAAAAATATGTTTCGGAAGTGAATTCAAATGCAAAAATCGATCTCCTGTTCTTCGACTCAGTAGCCTGTTGTGCTATCCACTAGTCTACAGAGGACTACAAGAGCAAGAACCAGTGAACAATCATAGAACTTCGCTACTCATAGCCGGTCAGACTGTGATTTCCACAGTATCCACAACAAATGCTAATTTCACACAGCCGCAGACGGCAGGCTGGAGACACTCTTAAACAGAGGGGAAAAGACAATGGGGTGGGAGGTGCTCGCGTCGGGTCTGGAACGCCTTGTGATTCTTCATGGTTACTGGGCTACACGGTACTCGGAGCGTTGGTGTCCCTGATAGGACTATAGCCAAAGCTACATGCATTCAACGTGCTCTTAAACAAAGTTGCGATGCAACTAATAAGAATATGAGTAGTTTATTGTATAGTGAAAGCGAGGAATTTCTTCCCAACAACCAATACATCTTTCTGAACTTGATTTTCAGCACCACTTCCTTTTTCTCGATGTGATTATTCAAGTTGAGTTTAAAAACGAGAGTCATACTCAAGTATTTAACTGAATCTCCATGCGGTATGACATTTGAGTTAATCTCAACATTCAAGGGTGTAGTGAAGTTTATGTGACTCGATTTAGATTCGTTCAGTCATTTAGATTCAGTTTAGTAGTTCGATTAGTTTTATTCTCTACACAAGATGTAGAGAATAAAACTCTCTAGCTCTCTTGCTCCATCTGCTGATGGAGCAAGCTCCATCAGCAGATGTCTGAAGCATCCGCGTTGCAGTTTTTATGTCATCTTCAACAGAGAAAATAGCCGTGTAATCTGCGAAAGTAGCTACAGTTATATTTTCGTGTAGGGGTAAGTCCCGCATGAACAGGAGGTTGAGTACAGGCCTTAGAACACTCTCTTGCGGGACCCCTGCTTTGATAGGCTTCAGGCTTGAGTATTGATCATCTTGTTTGACCCTAAAGTTAAAATGTCTGTTCTCAAGGCACGGATTTTAAAATTGCGTAGATTATCTAGGGAGATCTCTGTGCAGTTTGTATTCTAATCCCCCATGTCAAACCTTGTCAAAGGCCTGAGCTACATCTAAGAAAATGTTTGCAAATATTTGCTTACCTTTTAAGGCTGTCTGAAACCAAAATGATGATCCACGTTTGAATTCCTATTTGCTATTATTGGTTTAAGACGTTTAAGAAGCAATAGTTTTGACATTGCAGGGAGGAGGGATATCGGTCGATATCCTGATTTCTCATCAGGTGACTTCCCTGGTTTCGGAATCATTATAACCTCTGCGACTTTATACTGGGATACGTGTTTTGACCTCAACACAGCATTATTAATGTGATGCAATTTCAGGATGGCCTTTTCGGGAACCTCCTTCACTATTCTACCCGTTATCAAGTCGTAGCAAGGCGTATTTTTTGCATTGATGTTGCTTTTTAACTCTTTCTTCTAACTTCGATTCTCTTCTTGCTTGAGACAAAATTTCAGATCGATTTTTAACCCACTTCCCGATATCCAAGGAGGAGGAGGAGGAGGGAGGAGAAGGATACTATTGAACGTCTGCATAAAATGACAACGAATACAGGGTCAATAAAATATTAAATGATTTTCCTTGTCAATTTAATTTAAGTTATTATCAATGTGATTTTGAAACAATGTGATTTTGTTTCAATTTACTGTTGCCAAGAAACTACCAAATATTGAAACAACAATAAAATTAACCGAGAACATGAGAAAAAGAAAGAGTTACATTAAAAACTTGTTTTTATGGGTTCCTTTTTTTATTTCATTTTTAAGTTCTTTCAGTGTAACAAGTAGTACCTATTTCGAACTCATCCGTTTTTTAAAACTTTTGACATTGAAAATGTCTTAGTCGACGGGTCAACCGGAAATTTTGTTACACAAAGAAAAAACGACGAGATCTTCTCGAACGATCAAGTTTGTGTCCCACCCCGGCAACTACTTGGAACCGTTCCCTACAAGAAGAACTGTGAGTTCTTCAATTCCGTTCAACCTGTTTCGTTGAGAGCAGTAGTCAATCCCTTAGTAAAAATGCAGATTAGTGGACATGTAGGTCAGAATGAAGTGTATAGTTTGGTGGTCTGGATGCTCGCAAGCTCGCATCTTAAAAATACATAACATCAAGTAGTCAATCCCTTAGTAAAGGAGCCTACCAAATCTCATCCTCAAAACCAACTTCTCTACATAGTTTTGTTTGAAATTAACGGACCTAATTACTATATTTTGATTGGATTCATAATTTCTGAGCTAGAATTGTATAATAAAGGGTTAACACTCTAAGGAGTGTCAAAACTTCTAGGAATTGATTTTACAACAATGCCCGATCGAAGTTGTCTTTTAACTTTTTTATTAATTCTTCTTCTTGTCTGGATGCCGTAACCATCCATAGGCGACTAATCCAAAGTGCCCTCCACATAATTAGTGTCTGCTCGATTGTTCACTTTTGAGAGCACCAAAATCTTGAATGATTATAATTTTATGTTTATTCGACATATCACATAGTAAAAATACACTATGTATATCATACGTTGGCTGAAATGTCAAAAATAACGATAGGTAAAACGAACAATTACACAGGAATACCTAATAATAATTTCATATTAATCTAGTTTCAAGTTGAAAGTGCCGGAGCGTTGCATTTTGTGTGGAGAAACCTTCTGGTTGAGGTGCGGTGAAATTCTATTTGTAAAGTGTAAATCAAGCATTTTAATTTCTCCCTTGATGGGAAAAACAAAAGATCATGGATATGTCTAGTACCTACTACTTACCAGTTGGTACCTACTACTCAATTGTATACCAACCATGTAGTGCCTTCTTTTCACAAGAATTACATTATGGTTACACAACAATATTAGTTTTTAACTTAGAGTAATAAATCAGCATTCCTTGACACTACAATGGCTTAGAGGTCATGAAATGTCGTGGTAAAATGAGAGCATTCCAAAAAGTGGCGAACGATTTTCCTACTATGAAAACTATGGGAGTTACTCTTCCCTAGTAACGCCTTGGTTGTACGTGAAAATCAATAGAAAATGTGCCGGTCGGGAAAAAAAGTGTCGGTCGGGAAAAAAAAGTGTGAATGAAAAATTCCTTGACCCCCAGCCAAAAGACATATCCATGTCAAAAAAAGTTCTTTCGATTTTTGGACTTGACTGCATGTCAGCTCCTCAATCGTACTCTTTTTTTGGTGAAACACTTGTTCTAGCTTACCTTGCATTACAAGTTCCTGTACGTGTTAACTTGTACTCTTGCAACTTGTTGTTCTATGAAATAGGCCCCACGTAGCCATACAAATGGGGGAAATCGTAATTGAATTCAACCGTCCAATATATGTGTACATGTGTGTCAGGCTATCTTAGATATTTCGAAGACCATCATGTATAGGTATCATCAAATATGATGTGATGAAACCGAGATACCCTGAGACGTCCCGAGTCACCTATACATGGAGACTGACTTTTTTATGTAGGCCATAAAAACAGACGATTGGTACCGAAATATGGGACAAATGTTGGAATATCTGGATACCTCTAACTCCGGACACCCCCTGCTCTCCAACAGAAATAAGAAATGTTTAGGAAAAATCAAAGACGAGGCAGGAGGCAAACTAATCACTCGTATTGTTGCACTTATAGCAGGTTTATCAATGCTTAGTAAAATCTCTGGCTATCTAACCACTGATTACATACCTCCTGCTCAAAATTAGAGCACCACCATCCATTTCTTCGTTTGTCCCCTTGTTTCTTCCCTTATCAACTATCTACCAAAACTTGATTAGAGGCATGGGCCGAAGGCTCCAAGCCCTCATCCGAGCTAGATGAGATAATACCAAGTATTGAAAAGCAAAACTGGCATACTTTTTTTCACATTTACAATTTTTATAATTTTACCACAAGGTACATTTTTCTTTAATTTTATCCATAACATCTTTTCTTCAAGAATTTGTGCCTTTTTTGGTTACCGTAGGTGTTTACAAACAATGTGTACAAATGAATAAAAGCTTGATAAGGGACAACAGAAGGGAGAACAACGAAGAAATGGATGGTGGAGCTCTAATTTTGAGCAGGAGTATATAATCAGTGGTTAAAATGTGTTGTACTTCCACATACCGTTTATCAATCTTGAAATGATTGCTAACTAATCAGAATTTACCACGAGGAAAACACGGGTGCTACAACAACAGCAAAATATTCCCACGAAATTAGGTTGGAACACTGCGCAGAATTTAGTTGTTTCCATAGCAACTGCCAGGCCTCAGCTTTCAGGCGCATTTTTCTTCCATAACCTCTTTCTTTTGCATCATTGTATCAATGGTGAATCCTTTCTTTCGTGAATCGCTGAAGTTATCTATTTTTTTCTTATTTTTTATTTATCTTATTTATTTATTTATTTATTTTTTTTTTCTTCTGCTACCTAATGTTGAAAGACATACCAGCTCTCAACCTCTTAAATGAACTCATGGCGTTCAATTCAATGCTTCACTGTACTTTCCCAACATTTGTAATAAATAAAAGGCGTAGACACCAGTTTATTTTATTTTATTTATTTATTTTGCACACCCTTCATATGAACTTCATATATTCCCCTCCCTCCCTCTTTTAATGCACCCCAAACTTTTCACCAGGTCCAGAAAACGATTTATAGGCTAGCTAAAATTCCAATTCCAATCCATCATTGGAATCCGAGGCGTTGGGAAAGTGGGAAGTACTTAGGTACCTACCTCCTTGTACCTACACAGATCGACGCAGAACCTACCTACCTTATTCATCCCCTCAACATTCTATAACCTTTGTCTTCCTGCCTATGGTACATTTTTAATTTAAAACAGAACAAATAATGTAGAAACCTTTCACTAAATTAAACCGTGTAAGGAAATCCACATCTTCCACAACTAAAAACAAATCTGGACAAGACCTCTCTCTTACCCAAGCGAGAAGGTTCATGATTTGGACATGGATATGTCTTTGCTCTGGGGGGTCAACCAAAACTTTCCGTGACGCAAAATTTGTGTCACAATTTCAGTGTTTTTCACGTACAACCCAGCCGTTGCTAGGGGAATGGAACTTCCGCAGTTTTCATCGCACAAAAATCGTTCGCCACTCGTTGGAAAGCGCTTGATTTATGTGATAAATGTTCACATCTCAAGCTACCAATTTCCCCCCTCCTTACGTACCTGGCTACATTCCAAAACTAAGTTGATTGGACTATAAACAATTTTAATAAGCCGGTTACAATATTCTTAACGTAAAGCAATAGCATCATTTACTCCACTCCATAGGAAACATTTTCATCCTCTTGACAACAGTCGAGGACAACCGTTATGAAATCCCCAATCAAAGACATATCCATGTAACATGGTATCTGCTTGTAAAGCGGATAGTGGAACTCGTTTACGAGTTTCTGGGAATCGGAAATTTCTTTCCTCATCCCTTTCGTTTTTGTTAACGATTTTTCATCTGAAAAATCAGAATTTTCTTATTCCCAATCAGACAAGACAACAAGGACAAGAGGAACAAGGGTGAAAGGCGTCATCAAGACGCCACAAAAATCAAAAATAGCTATTTTGAGGAAACACAGAAAGTTTTGTTATCCTGTTCATCCAATCGACTTGAGCAGCCTGCATAACAGCTAGAGAGATATCAGCCCATCAAATAATGTAAGAAACCGACAAGCTCCGGCCGGATGCAAGACCAACCCTAAATTGTGAAGTGTTATTTTTAATAATGTACCTTTGTAATCGACCAAGAAACAAATTTTTAACCCCCCTCAAAATTTGTTGGTTTACGCATCAAGATACGTAGAATCCAAAATCGAGTTTGAAAAATCCATCTATCCGCTGCCCGAAGCTTTTTTCTGAAACTACTGGACCGAACTTTATGAAATTTGGCTCAAAACTTATAAATCGGCCAAGGATGTGCCAGTAACATCGGTATCCCGTACGATCAACCTTAAAGGGTATTATCGGGCTATAAAGGCCAATAAAGGGAATATACGAGCCCAGATGCACACCGAATAATGAGATTTTATTACACAGGCGTTAGTAGCTCAGTAGATAGAGCATCCGACTGGGGGCAGTGCCGGCCGTACACTGCTACTGACTGGCCGGAGTTTTTATACGCAGGAACAATATATTTTTTAATTCTTTCTTCTTAGTCACTTTCAAGGTTCTTTTTTTTATGTTAATTCATTTATTTTCTTTTGGTAGGTGACATCATCCAATTATATTCGATAATGCACTGAAGACTCAGTTTGATAAGTAATTTTTTATGTACCAGTTCTATTTGACACCAAAACTCTTTATTCTTTATACTATAGAGGGCTACACTACAGCCCACTCTCTATACTGTAGTTTAGTTAATAACGTTAGTTGTTAATAGCACAAAAACAAGCTGATGATTCAATGTTTTCCGTGATAGCAGAGAAAATTATTTTCTCTTAACTTTAGCTCTGGGTTATTATTTTCAATAATAAACCTTTGTAATCAATCAAGATAAACAACGTTTTGTTTTAGGATGGGTAACTATTCTGGTACCTGGTTGACATTATAAGGAACCGAAGTCGTAAAAATTTTATTAACAAAAGCTTTACATTTTCTCTAAGACCACCTGACATTTCCCTGTTCAAAAAATAATTTTGATTGATTACAGAAGGTAAAATATTACTTTTTAATTAAGGCATTAGTTGACACCCAAATTTCGAGATGTTTAGTAGATATCCACTGCACTATTAGTAAACAGTTGTATCGCATGTCGGAAGTAAATTCCGAAATAAAGTATAAATATTGTAGCCTTGTAGGAGACATCGTGTTTGATAGTGAGCTCAGAGAGGTGGTTAGTAGTTTGTGGTTCATATGAACCACGAGAGAGCGGCCCTCGATGGCTTGCTTGAAGTGAATCATCCCCAGGTCGATGGAGATCAACCCCAAATTGTTGAATGTGTCAGTGCGCAATTTAGAACTAGATTAGGAATTTAGGGAAGAGTTCATATTAAACAAAGTGTGATAAAATTTCCCCCTTTATTGATGCAATCTTTTCATACAACCTAATTCACCCTAACGTTTCTCCTCCTCGTTGTACCTTGGTACTCAGTAGAGGCTTGAAGATCTGGAAGGTCTAGGCGTCTTCGTGCAGCAGAGAGGCACTGAGAAGAAGGCTTCCAAGAGGGCACTATCGTTGACGAGACGGTAGCTATTCGTCCCAGATCCTATTCACGGTGCAGGATAACGAGGACCAATCGTTACCAAGCGTTGACAGTCCAGTGACGAAAGATGCCAGATGCCAGGGTCTTATAAATCCTCGGTCAGTCGGTTCTTCGAGGTGGGGTCACTGCTGAGGCCAATCTCCTCACAGCTGATCTGACATATGCCGAAGAGCCCGAGTGATTCCTTCTGAAAGAAACCTGGTAGGTAGAGAGTTCGGCCTTTCTGTAGAGGAGAATTGCTCTGACAGTGAGGTCTGAGGTGTCCGTGAACAGCTAGAGACTTGGAAAGAAGACCTTGAACGCCTGCAGAGAAGCGTAGAGTCTCCCTGGTTGGAAATGATCAGGACCAGAGCGGGGTCCTCCGCAGGGAGAGCATTTATTGTGGTCATGACTGGGGTTTCTGTGACAATGGGTGACCAATTGTGAAGAATTGGGTGCCCAGTTCTAAGCATCGTTCTGCTACCACTGGAGCAATCTCCAGAAAAAGTATTACCTAATGACCTCGACAGCAAGGAAAATGAATAGGTAGGAAAATAAAAACAGATAAATAAGGGAAAAATAAACTGTACTTGTTTGAAAAGGCAAATGCGCAGTGGAAATAAATAAAGGAAAAATCAGAACCTCTGAGAAAAAGAGAAATTACCCTAAAACGGAAAAGGAATGGCACAATGTTGAAAAAGAAAATTAAAATATGCTCAAACCTGGCTGTTGACACTGATGCAAAACTCAGGTGGCGAAAATAAATAGAAAATAAACACTTTCACTAAACTTGGTGAAAAGAAAAGAAAAATATCACTAGGCTGTGTGAAAATCAAGATGGAAAAAATGGAGGCGTTGGCTTATTAGGCACAAAACTATTTGGACGGCTTCAGAGAAGAGAATGGGGAGAAAAAAATTATCATTACCAACGGATCCCATGAAGAAGGAAGGGGACAAAACAATATAGCCAACCTTCCAACATAAAAAACTATCCAAGGCACCACCAAGTCATTTAGAAGGCTATGTTGGGGGAAGTGCATGGAACCTGGAACAGGGGATCCATGACACTTCCACCAGGCAGAAGGCATCACTGTTTGTGATGAGGTGGGTGTGCAGAGCCAGAGGCGACTTGCTCAAGCCCAATACCCGCACTTAAGCTGAAGATAAGGAGGACTCCACTGGCAGGAGGATCTGGTCATTGTGCGACCGATGGGTGCCCGGGGACATGTTTCATTTCTTAGGAAGTTGTCCAGCCTTGGCAGAGTTTCGCCTGGCACACTTTGGATTGGCACAGCTCTCCTATGACACTGTCACCAGCATTTTGAATGGTACAATCTGGATGCCAGTGGCTAGATTTTGTCAGGCCGCAGGGTCGTATAGGGGGGAGCTGAAAATTGGAATGGAGCGTGTGAAACAGGCTGAATATGATTTCCACTTGCCGAACCACTCCAACCAGCTGGGTGAGCTCTTAACGCTAAATTCTACCCTATCTATCCAACAATGTTGAAAATTGGATGGAGCCTCTGTGAGACAGTTAGGGCGGAAACCATAGACGGGAATTGAGTCTGAGTGGGCCCCTAAGTGAATCGAAAAGGGAATCCATGCGCTCTGAGCGATTCATTGACGTAATTTGAGGGCCACCCTGAGTGTGCAACCCAAATGCACACTCAACGGGATTCATAAACAAAAAATGGCGTTGAGGTGAGTTTCACCCTCAACTCAACAGTGCAATACCCTGAGTGACGGCAGGAGGTCAGTTAAGTGCATCAACTGATAACTTCTATTATTATGTTCACGTAGGTATAGGTACTTGTAATATAGTAGAGCATACATCGTTTATTTTGTTGCATGGTTTTCCGATTCATCTTGGTTTGTGGAATGAGTTACTGGTAGCTAACTATGAGGTAAGAATGAGAACTCCAAGAAAATGTTATTGCTTGAAGCTCTCCCAAAACCTCACATCTTCTTTTTGTCCAACAGTCTCATTATACATATAACTCTTCTTATTTTCAACTACATATCTGTTCATCAAAATTAACTGGCGAATCATTCTTTTCTCATTTTCTCACTTCTTTTCCGTCACAACTCTATACATAAACACAGATTATCAGCAGTTCAACAAACAAGCAACAAGGATTCAATTCAACTGTGGCTGCTCCGATCCAGGCGGGAGGACCAAAGACTTTCGACTTTGTCTGATAAGGACTATGTCCTGTCTCCCCAAGGAACAAGGATAAATAAAAAGCAAAAACACACAAAAAAAAGAGTTATCTTTGAGAACTGTAATTGATCAGTGCGGAATGTGAGAGGGAATTACCTCGTCCCTTTTCACTCAAACTAGGGAAACTTCCCCTACAACATACTGTCAGGGCTGCCAACTTGAATTGAAAAAGCCATGAGTGTCCCCTGAGTGCACTGTAATCTGAGTGTAATCTGCGTGTGCCCCTAACTGTTGAGTGAACCACCCCGCTCAACTATGAATTTGAACTACCCTCTACTTAGGTGAGTGTGAGTTAACAGGCATACACACTCTCAGGCTTTGTCGATGAATTCCGCCCTTAGAATATGATTTCCTCTGGCCAGACCACTCCAACCAGCTTAGTGAGCTCTTAACGCTTATTTCTATGCTATTTATACTACAAAGCTGATAAACGCTAATCTACTTAAAAGAAAATGCGCTTAACATGTGGCTCACATCGTGAGTGGGTACTGATCTATATTTTCTAATATTTTGTGATCTGTACATTTATGTGGGTAACGGATACGAGGAAGCTACGTGCTTCACACAACGTGGTGGACGTTTTAAATCTTTCTGTAATAATTTGCAGCATTTCAGTTTTTAAAGAACATTAATTATGAACAATACCTTCATACTTTATCAATAAAACAGTTTATGGTCAATCATTTTAACGTGTTTTTCGAACAAAAATATAATCAAGCCACTTCTCAAGATTTAAATTACTCACGGGACAGCTTGTTCAATGACGAAATAGTCGTTGATTGTCGAAAATTGTCGATTTCAGACGGTTTCACGCAATCCAAAACCATAAAAATAAATAAGGCTTACGAAATGTCCAAAGAAACAAGCGAACAATTAAATAAACAGGACGAAAACGAGCATTTAGTAAAAACGCTGCAAATTATTTCACAAAGGTTTATTATTTTTTCAATTGAGTATGATCGTAGTTTTAGTTGGCTAGCGTACGTCATAAGGCCCGTCCAGACTCCTCGGCGTGTCCTACTTCGAGTTGCCACAACCTATACTTCTATAATTATATATGCATGTTTATATTTCTCGATTTGAGCTCCTATCTATTCAAATAGTTATTGCCTTAATAATATCATTATCTAAGTACGTACGAAAAGTCGAGAGGCTATGTTATTAAATATGCGTAGGAAAAGCTTTGGTATTAACACACAAAAATGACCTTGAAAAAAACATATTCATGCCTCGAAGGAACGCCGGCGCCGTACCCACCACAAGGTGCCGCGGCGCCGGCGCCTCCTCTCACTCCATCCCCCGCTCACCCCCCTCTCCACCCACCGTGACCCCCTGCCAAGCGTGCCAGGCGTGGGCGCGTCGAAAAATACACTTTTTTGCCCGTTTTCGGCCCATAGCATCTATGCGAGTAAAGCGATCGGGATGATTAAACGTTAGGACCAACTAGACCCCAAATGGAGTCTATGTGCGAAAGAACGGGTTTTTTAAGTCAATTCTTAGGCCTTTTATGGCCCGGACGGCGGACGGACATTTCAAATTTGGATTCTACGCACCTTGAAACGTAAAGTGACAAAGTTTGAGGGGGGGTTATACAATTTTTTTGCTACACGATCACATAGGCTTATTATTGGAAATAATAAACCAAAAGCAATATGTATAATATTCTCACTGAACCGGAAGGGAAAAAATATATACGATTGTTCAAAGTGTCCGGCCCTCGACCAACAATGTCCATTGTGCAAAAGGTTAGATAATTTTGCTAAAATTTACGACTAAGAAATTTAATCTAGTCACGTTTGAGTGATCTGAAAAAACATCAAGCTATGACTACGTAACTCTACTTTTTTTTTTTTTTTTTTCCACAAACCATACAAACTTAATTTATTCAACAATAGCAATAATAATAATAAGCTATCAACAGTTCAGAGATATCCATTTTCCATGACACGATCCAAGGAACCCTCTTTTTTATGTTAGTAGGATAGCCGCTGCTCCATCCTCGACGCCGAGACTCCTCACTCTTCTCCTAGCCCCCCGCAGTCGGAGTGACACTGCTCTTATAGTTGAATATTGCATTTTCACTCTTACCCATTCGAGAACCTGGGAGAAGGGCCTTGTCCACTTATCAATTTCTCTGCCATCCTCTTCAGGAATACATCAAATTCTCTATGGAGAACTCCCTCGCAAGACGGGACTAGGGGTGAAAATGAGCCCCTCAAGTCTTCAGCGGCCCTGTCATATTTCAAATGCTTTTCACGGGCTGCTCGTTCAGCAACATCGCCCCAGGACTGAGAAATGTAAGAAGCGGCGTCAGCATTTATGAATCTTACGTCGAAAAACGCCTGCCTCTCGCGATCCCAGACCTCAGGTATTTGGATATCGGCAACAAGTCGTGGTGTTCCATCTACTGATTCTTGAATAACCGGTTCTGTTGCCACGCCAGACCATGCCAATACTTGCCACACTCATCTCTCAGCTGGTCATGTCCATGTTTAACTAATCCCCCTTTCTTGCAGTTGAGCATGTGGTTCAGGTCACTGTTTCCTCCGCATCCATCGCAAGTATGTGGGAGATTTTCTGGCTCATGTCCATACCTTAGTGCCAATGCATCTCTACGTAACTCTACGATGATTCAGAAAATGTATTGGTTTGAAACTTTTGAGGTTGGCAAATTCAAGAACGATTTCGTTTTTAAATTGGACTGGGAAATTGACATAGGTAATGTGATTCCAATTGTATCTGCTTAAAATTCACTGAATTTGACCTGCCCAGGGTCACTATAGGAGGGGGGGGGGGATTTTCAACATTCACCTACTATAAACCGTAAAATGGTGGGGTCCTGAGCTGTGAAGGTGCAGTGTTGGGCATAATCCTATCGTCGAATACGAATACGATTGTAATCGAGATAAAGTCAACTGCGATTATATTCGTATTCGTGTAATCGTATTCGTCTATCGGCGATTACACGAATACAACCCATAAAAATTCGTCACGGTCATCAATTTCAATAGGGCGTCCCTCCTATAATATGCGAAGCCTTGCTAATATTACCTAGCTTCGAGGGACGTCCTATTGAAATAGATTTGAGACAAATAGGCTAGGCTCCATTTGTTGAATTCGCTTTAAGGATGTAATTGAGATTCATTATTCGTTTTCGTCTAAGGACTCTCAGTGAATCATGGCCTTTCATTTGAGAAATCACTTGACTTAACTGGTTGAGTTTGAAAGGATTTATGAGCGGCCGAAATCTTATTTGGTTGCCAACACGCAGTTTGAGGCCTTTCTTCGCGCGTCTTTGGTTTTAACGATTTCGATCAGCTGAGTGAGCAAATTCTCCCCTGTTCACCATAGGAAGTTGAAATTTGACAGGGAGACTCTCTTGGTCATTAAGAGACGATTGAAATTTTGGGCTCTTTTCTGATCAGCTGTGTCCGCTAAATTCTCTCCTGTTCATTCTAGAAAGTAGATATTTAATAGGGGGACTCTCTTGGGGGTTAAGGATAACCACAGCACGTGGGATAAAGAAATCAATAAAATCGGGTTTGCATTAAAGACAGTAGTTCATCAGGTAACCAACGACACAGACTCCGAAGTCGGAAGTAAGAAGAAGAAGAAGGATAGTGAAGAAATTGAAGCTTAGAGCAACAACCCATGCGAGGGTTCTTGGTATGGTATAGGTACCTACCTAAGTACACAATTCAATTCCACTTCAGGGAAGTATGTACGTACACTCAAGGACTCAGGTTGGTTCACAATCTGTTGCGCTTGACAAACAATGCGATTCATATAATTTTGAACCAGACGGAAGAAATCCCGGTAATATCTTTCATTATCAGCTGAGTGAAGTAAATTCTATCCTGTTAACACTGTTCACACCTAAGAGTATCATTAGTTGATTTTTGTTTGTATATTCATTTATGTTCTGCCGACCAAAGATGGTTAACAGCCGGCGCTTTATTACCTCTAATATTATCAGTGTAGTGAAGTGTTCTTTGTGCCTGACTACGATTCCACGAGTCGATTCAGTGATCCTATCTTCTCATGAATCCTGCCCCCCTCAACATAACCACGTCTCACTCCATCAAGACACCATTTGCTTTGAGACTGCCAACTGAATCAACCTCGTTCGTGGCTGACTCCTCAATCTCGTGGTCTTCAGCATCCACTATTTTGAATAGCTTCTTGTGGAAAGGGTCAGCAGCATCCCGTACCCAAGACTCACATCTACCAGGACGACGCTGACACAACATTTGGCCATTTCTATGTGAGTACATATCAGTACTGAGACCATAACTCAACCGTAACTTTGTTTCCAAGCTGACGGGTTTTCCTTGCTTCTCTGGAACGTGTCTTCATGAAATCGGTACATTGTATGCTTACAGATAGCAAGGGCGTTCTCGGCATCACCGCTCTCTTTTCAACGATCTCTATTCATCGCTACGCATGCTGCGTATTGATTCTACGCAGAATCTGGGTAAAATCTTCTACACTGGCGCGTGCTCCTCGTCCTGCACCAAACGGTCAGAATTCCTAATATTAATATTTATCGCTCGTTATTCAGCAGCCTCAAAGAACATTATTAACTACCCAAGTAAACTATCAACTCGTCAGATTTAATAATCATATTCACTCTTGTACAAATAACTTAGAAGGAGCTCCTTAATTTATTTATTAACATGTATCATGTTTTAGCCCTGGGGTCCTAGCAATTTTTGCGAGTCAATTTTTTTCCGCGCACGAAACATATAGTGTTACAGTGATTTCCGCCTACAACCGAGACGTTGCTAGGGAAATGGTACTTCGTCGTTTTTCATCCCACAAAATTCGTTGACCATTCGTTCGAAAGCTCTCGATTTATCCAACAATATTATGTTAACTACGGCGAAGTGCGTGTCCAACAAACTGAGTTATGAGCATGGTTATATAAATAATTGTTTACACACAGGTGATCATTCTCAATAATTGATATTGTGAACATGATTGCAACCGCTTGTTAATTATTTCTGATGTTTTCATAGAATTTCGAATCAATATCGAGGAGAAAACATGATACATGGTTGAAATTTTTGGTTCTAGAACAGAAATAATTTTGACATGGATATGTCTTTGCTCTGGGGGGTCAACCAAAAATTTTCGTGACGCAAAAAATATGTCACAATTTCTAATGATGTTCACGTACAACCAATCCGTTGCTAGGGGAATGGAACTTCCGTAGTTTTCATCGCACAAAAATCGTTCGCCACTCGTTGGAAAGCGCTTGATTTATGTGATAAATGTTCACATCGCAAGATACCAATTTCCCACTCCTTACGTACCTGGCTACATTCCTAAACTAAGTTGATTGGACTATAAACAATTTTATGAAGCCGGTTACAATATTCTTAACGTAAAGCAGTAGCATCATTTACTCCACTCCATAGGAAACATTATCATCCTCTTGACAACAGTCGACTGTAAACAAAAACTCATTGTAGTGACTTCTCTCCACAGTTATTTTCAACATTTCTATAAGTAAACCGTTGTTTTGTTGGAATTAGTCGGGATGCGGCCCAGGGAAAATAAATGAAATTATTTCATTTATTGTTTTATTTGATAACGTTTCATCCTCTTACTGAGGACATCTTCAGATCTTGGTGTGTCCAGGAAAAAATTCATAAACATCCGAATATAACGGATTTGTCAAATAAAACAGTGGCTCACCAAGTCAAGTCAATGTCAAGAAAGCAAGATCTGAAGATGTCCTCAGTAAGAGAACGAAACGTTATCAAATAAAACAATAAATGATATAATTTCATTTATTAATGAAAAATCAGGCTATCATGAACATAAAAATGATAGCGCTTGTATTGAAGAAATAACTTTAATAGTACCTATGTATAGTATGCGTGCGTAGTAGTATTGTGTCTCCAAGAATAATAGAATAAATTCTTTATCCTACATTTCGTCGCCTACAGTCCAAAGTTAAAGGATTTGTTTACAACTCTCGAGGACAACCGTTATGAAATCCCCAATCAAGACATATCCATGTAACATGGTATCTGCTTGTAAAGCAGATAGTGGAATTTTCATATGATCATTGATTTCAAAAATATATCGTTTATGCCATAGGTAATTGGTTTTCTAAAATATTTGAAGCCCCACCTCTGGTACACCTAAACAAACACTAGGAAGTTGAAATTTGACAGGGTCATTAAGAGACGATTGAAATGATGGGCTCTTTTCTGATCAGCTGAGTGAGCTGAATTCTATCCTGTTCATTCTAGGAAGTTGAAATTTGATAGGGAGACTCTCTGGGGGGGGGGGGGGGGGGGGGGGGTAAGAATAACCACCGCAAGTGGGATAAAGAAATCCAAAAAATCGGATTTGCATTAAGGACGGTAGTTCATCAGGTAACCAACTGCACAGACTCCGAAGTCGGAAGTAAGAAGAAGAAGAAGGATAGTGAAGAAATTAAAGGTAAGAGCAACAACCCATGCGAGGGTTCTTGCTATGGTTTAGGTACCTATGAACACAATAATTCAATGGTTTGGTGATTCTTCTTGCTGGCCGTGATTTCTCGTATGGCTATTTTCTCTGTGGTGACGTCATTCTTCTCTTTGTTCGGTGTTCTCTCCTCCTTCTTCATGTTCCCCCTCTTTATCTTCCTCTCATCCCAAACCCTCAGTTTGCCGCCTCATTTCAAATCTTCTGATGGCTGTACATGTCGTTATCCGCTGTTATCTTGATTGTCCTATTTTATTTCGTTTCCCAATCTTCTTCTGTGTTTCATTTGAATGTTTAGTATTTCCTTGTTTGTGATTTTTTAATTATTCATCTTGCTTTAAATGATTACCCCAATTTTTCTGAGTTCCTCTATCAATTGTATCACTTTCGCCGTGTTTGACAGTATGTTTCTTAGAAAACGTCTTACTTCCTCCGGTTCTCTACTACCTATCATTCTTGTTATGGTACTATTCTCGTATGTAGGTACACTCAAGGACTCAGGTCGGTTCACAATCTGTTGCGCATGACAAACAATACGATTCATATAATTCTGAACCAGACGGAAAAAATCCAGCTAATACCTTTCATTTTCAGCTGAGTGAAGTAAATTCTCCCCTGTTCACCCTAGGAAGTTGAAATTTGTCCGGGAGACTCTCTGGGTCATTACGGGACGATTGAAATTTTGGGCTCTTTCCTGATCAGCTGAGTGAGCTGAAATTCACTCCTTTTCACCCTAGGAAGTTGAAATTTGACAGGGAGACTCTCTGGGACAATAAGAGACGATTGAAATTATGGGATCTTTCCTGATCAGTCGGGGCTAGATTTTGCTACTTTCATGCGGTAATTTGGCATGTAACGCTGTGGAACACCACTAGTTTAGTTGAACATTCTGAGAGACCCAATAAAGAAGTTAGTAATTTCAGTGATGCATCGCCTTAATTGAAGTTTATGTTCATTGTTGATCTTGTTTTCTGTTGTCAATAAATCTTTCATCCATCTATCTTTCAATCTATTGCAGTAAAATTCATGAGTTACCGCTTTAAGACCGTTACTGACAGATATGGAATTAGAATGTTTGGAAAGCAATGAAATACTAGCAGCTAGTGGAAATCTCGATTTTGGATGACACTAAAATTAGAAACCTCTTGTACAATCACCTACCACCTACATATTTGTTGGTGAAGAAGCAAAACTAAGTTAAAAAATAACAACTAAAATAATAATAATAACAAAACATTCCTAATTCTATTGTAAAGCAGGATCTCTTGTGGCAATGAATTTTACTTCAGGTATTCCAAGGTAGGTTAGCACCTATAGGTCGACCAGGAATGGTAAACGTTCCGAGGGCAGATTCTGCTGGAGAAAAAGAAACTAATTATCTATGATCATTTACAAATTTTATTGATTATAGGAACATACGGTATTTTTCAAAATGTTTGAAAAATGAGATAAACTGACAGTGTCAAATCACAGAGACCCTTACGAGTGTCTCTATTTCCTAGCTTTATAAAAAAAAACCTTCTGTCCATTAATTTTTTTATTCATTTTTTTTTCCATCTTTTTAATTATTATTATTATTATTTTTTATTTATTATTATTACTTTTTTTTTTTTTTTCGAGTCTACCTAAAGGTAGGTACTTACTTTTGGCAGAAAAAAAAAATTGTTGGTCTCCATAATCAAAATTTCCATTCGCATTTTACGTTTTAGACCATTCTGAACAACTTTGGTTCCCTGTCTGCCTTTGGTTCCCTGTGTGTGTCTGTCGTGTGTCACAAATCCTTTCAACAAGCTCATTTTCCACAGTTTTCATCCGATTTGCATGCAATTTTTAGGGAATGTGTGGGCTAGGGGTAGTCGGTCCCCTATCAGCTTCATCTTTCTTGACTCAATAGCTCACTTTGCGCATGCGCAAATGTAAATTCTACCTAGCGTCATTTTCTCATGCACAAGTCGCCCGATCTCACTCAAATTCCAAAAGTAGTTGGGAGATGACAATGTGATCATCTTATATCAATTTCAACACGATTTTATCATTAGCTGCTGCGCATACGCCAATGTGAAATAGTTGTAATGACCTAAATTTCCTCAGTTTTCATCCGATTTTGATGAAATTGTCGGCAAATGCGCGGTTTAGGTTGTAGATGGTCCCGTACCTACCTATTTCATTGTTTTCAACTCATCAGTTCATTCTGCACTTGCACAAAGGTAAATTACATTATCATTTTTTCGTTTCTTAATTTATTGACCAATTATGACATTCCACGCTACTCCTTGATTTACTCTTTTCCGCTATGGAATTTTTCTAGGTCATTTAAAACTTTTCAATGATTACATTCATGGTAGGCACACGAGGAAGCTCTGTGCCACACCCAACTTTTTTTAAATTAAACTCCAACGTTTTTTCCCAGGAACTGGGGCTTTTTCAGGGAGATTAATATTCAAAAGTGTAAAGTATCTACTTACTTATAATTTTCAATATTTGTTAAAAATCGAATTTAAAGTTAAGAGTTTTTGAAAACCAAATTTTCAGAATGAAATTTGATTTTCAAAAAACTCATAACTTTAAATTAATTTGATTTTTAACAAACAAGAAAACTAATAGATAAAAAGATAGTAAATAGATATTTTAAACTTTTGAATATTATTCTCCCAGAAGAAGTCCCAGTTTTTGGAGAAAAACTTTGGAGTTTAATATTTAATGAAAAATTTGTTTAAACCAATTTAAGGACAGAAGGCCTTAAGCTTGTTATAATCTGAACTGTCCGAATAAAGAAACAACTCTATTACCCTCCGTTCCTCTGCGGGAGCGTCTGCCCTCAAACTTAAACTTATATGTTTTTAAATTATATGATGCGTAAATTGCGTTCCTGCTTCTTACTTTTTTACAATACAGTAGAATCTCTCTTACGTACAGTAGGCCGCACGACCTTTCCGAAATGAGAGATGGGAAAAACATCTCGTTTTCCTTGTTTAAGGCCTGTTTTCCTAGCGACAGGTTTTTTGCGCAGCAGGAACCGAATTAGCCTGAAAAACGTCGGCAGGAGCGCGAAATATATTACGCTGCGTAAAAGTGTTTTCCTAGCGCCGTGTTTTATCTGTTCAGTTGGATTTGAATTGTGTCGAAGGTACCACGTGTTTGTGTGTGTTTGTGTGTGTGTGTGTGTGTGTGTGTGTGTGTGTGTGTGTGTGTGTGTATGAAAATATTTACCTACTGCTGAAATGGAGAACATGATGAGAAATGGAAATATACCTAATACATTGATAATTAACCCTCCAGCGCCCAAAGGTGACCTACCAGAGGAATTTCAAAATTTTCATATTTTTCCATCTACTTAGGCTCTAAATAGAACATTAAATGTGTTTTTACCACCCCCACCCCTCCCCCTCACCCATTATGACACCGTCACCTGTAGGTGACATTGGGCACCCGAGCAAATAAGAAGGCAAATGAAGTTAACAGGTGGTTTCTTATCTGAAAACGTTTTATCCTTATGAATGTACAAAATATCAAATAAAATACGTACCTATTTGAAAATGAAACAATATGTAGAAAATGGTATGGAGTATAAAAAGTCACTTCAAGGGTTGGTCAATTTGCGATGATAGTCATACCAACAATGGATATGCAAACCTACTGCACATTTTTCACACATAAATAGGGGTTGCTTATGGTATTGCTTGCACATAGTGACCATCAATTCGATAACTTCACCAGAATACATATTTTCGAAACAATCCATGATAGACATGGCGGGTCCATCGTAGGCAGTAGTATGTTCAGGGTTGTCTCCTCTTTCAGATCTTTTTATGAACAAATCTTCATTGTTCAGCCAAATGATTTCACGTTTGGTCTTCTTCTCTTTTGGTCCTTTCTTGTAAGCCACCGTCCGAGTCTGCTTTTTGGTCTGTTTTGGTTGAGGAGTATGCTGCTCTTCCGGGCTGGCAGGGGACCTCGGAGGAGACCTTCGAGTCTTCATTCTCCAAATAGTCAGCATCACATTCGTTCCTCTTCGCTTCACATCAATTATTGGGGAAATTGTTGGGGATTCTGATCTACTGTATGCTATTGCAGAAAGTTAGGGTTTTCACTATGGTGGGATACACATGGAACTCCACAAAACAATTAGGTATGTACCTAAAACGTAGGTATGAAATGAAACGTAGGTACACATAAAACACATGAAAATCCTACTTGTCATGCCAACAAAATGAGAATAATGAGCTGAACATTGAAAACAGTAACCCAAAACACGTAACATGAATGTGAATTGCCTATGCCGAGCTCCTGCAACAGATGAACGTCTAAGTTGCTACAGTGCCCAAAGTCACCTGCGGGTGACACTCTATTTTTACAGCTCATTTATCCTTCCAACCCAGGTGCGTTCACGAATATTCTAACAGATCTCGTTCACATAACTATCTAACCACACAAAAATGTGAAAGCAGTTGGAATACAAACCGTTTTTTGGGCATGGTGAACGAAAAACGAGAGCTAACTCAGCAGGCGCCTGAAAATGGTGATAAGACAAACTTTGAAAGGTCATAACCTGATCCGTAGGTTTCAAAACGAACTTTTTATTGGTTTTCTGTGTTCATGGATAGTTGAAGGAGGTGAAAATATGCTAATCAAGCAGCCAAACCATTACCAGCAGTATTTAAACGTCATCAAAAAAGCGTCACCCGCAGGTGACATTGGGCGCTGAGGGGTTAAAGAAATAATTGATGGTGACGAAGAACAAGAGTTCATATTAACAAAATATGCCAAAGTAAGGAAACGTGTGAGTGTATATTCAACTGTATTCTCAAACCGCAGAAATGTTCAGCAGTTTAATCAAGACAGCAGTCTAGCAGCAAGCGCGGCGGTATGTTCATCGGTTTCATCTTCTTACGATGAAGAGAAATACCAAAGATACTTTAGGCTGCCCAGAGAAAGATTTGGGATGTCCCAAGAAGATGTCTCGCTTTGGGACATCTTGAAAACCTTGGAAATCGAAAATTGGAGCAACGCAAACACCGGAATCCGAGGCAATCGCGCCAGCGTACTGCGCAGTCGACTCCTCCTCGAGCAGTCGGGCCACCCGCGTCAACGCAACACGTTCTGCGCTGACGTGATGCGTTCTCTAGGAAAACACCCTAACTCAATTCAAGGGGATCAGTGGCCAACGTTAAAAGCCCGGAGTATCACGTTGTCAACGGCGCAAAAAACCTGTCGTCAGGAAAACAGGCATTCATCGTTGGTATTTCGTGGTGCACGGCCTTCCTGGAAGGTTATGAGAAGGGAAAGAACATCTCTTGCTCCTTTTTTTCTAAGAATAACTTACCAGTGAATCTGTAATAAAAGAACTAAAAACATCAACTTTCTAGGAATGACTTTTGCTTCACACTATTCACGCGTTTAGATACGGATAGATTTTCGTAACAACATGCACTGACATCCATTCTCGGAACTCAAAACTAAGAAAACTATACTTCCCGATTGTAATCAACAAATTAGTTAGAGTTTTTGGCGACTTAACGTCACCCGTCACCATAGTCTTGAGTGAGCGAATGAAGATGCTAACCCAAATGGTACCCGAGGCACGGTTGCCTTAATTTTGATGTCACGCGATATTTTCGCCCCCAGCTGTCTTGTTGTCTAATCAACTTCTTTATTTCGATATGAAACGAAGATTTTCAATCCTAAATTCGAATTTCATGTTAGTTTCAGTACAAATACGGGCTAATTTCTCATTTTTAGTTTTCAATTAGTAAACAGGGCATGGATTGAACGCAAAGGTAGTAAGTAAGCCTCAAGCGGGGAACACCGCGATTTAGTTGCTCTTATAGGTCATTAGTCGTTACTAACTTCATTTTTTTAGGTTTTCCGTTGGGTAAATTATCAAACGAGACGTTCGCGAACAATCAATTTGAGACACGAGACTCTAGACCCTGACCAACTAATCTAAATTCCTACTAAGGGATTACTACTTGATGTTATGTATTTTTGAGTTGCGAGCGTAGCGATCATCCAGACCACTAATCTAAGCAGAAAACTGATCTGGGTAAAATCTGGATTGTTTTCGATCGAGTTGAAGGCTAGTAAAGCTAGACGGCGGAGGCGGACTTCAGATAGCAGATTCGGTTTCTACGCGACTTGAAACGTAAAATAACCAAGCTTATGGGGTGTTCGAAAAATCTACCCGCTACATCGGCATGATTAGTAAGTAATGGGGCATTCGAAAAACAACTATTATTATTTACTTCACCAGTATTTGAGTAATTTTGAGGTGACCAGTAGTGTTACATTTACAGGAAGGTTAGGCTGGTGTCTTGTGCCTTTAGGTCCCCAAACGGGTGACGTTAAATGAGCCATTCTAACGTACGACGTTGCTAACGTACCCTCAACGTCACGTACTCTTGGGCACGTTAGGGTGACGTTAAGGGCACGTTAGGGGGACGTTCGTTAGTGGTCACCAAAAACTCTCTAATGAATATACCTACTTAGTTTCGACATTTCTTGTCGAATCACTCGTCAAGTGACAAATATTCACCTTAGAATATTCTTTTCTGTTTTTGTTTTTTTCGGGAAAAGTACTTGGCGACATTGTAAACAATCTCCAGAGCTTGCCGCCACAGTGAAAGGACGAAGAACGTCCTTTTTTAGAGCTCAGTGAAGTTAGCTTCGGTTTTGAGCAACGGTCCATAATTCCGTTAATAATGGATGAATTGGGTCCAAATTTCACACATATCTGAATGAGGACGGGCAGGGCATAGCTACCCCGGGGGTGGCTATGGAGGCGGCTGAGGGCGGTATTCCGCACTTCCCGTGAATGTGCCGCAAAATTAACTTTCAGAATCGGTTTCTGCACCCCAAAAAAACCCCTCGGAGGTGCCAGTCTAGGTGCTGAGTGTACTTGTAAGTGTGAAATTCGGACGTAATTCGTCCATTATTAACGGAATTATGGGCCGTTGCTAACTTCACTGAGCTCTATTTTAGGGGTGTTGTTCATAACGAACAGATGAAACTACCGAAATAAATGGAAGAAAACGATAAAATAACGAAGGAAGAAGAATTGCGGAAAGTAGAAAACAGTTGTCACGAAATTATACAAAACTCGAAATATCTGTCGCACATTCACCGAAAGCATTGCAGCCAACCCTTAAATGCGAAATTTCGCGATTATTTTCAATAACAGGGTTGTTTTCCAAAAGTTGCTTCAACGAGAAGTTCACTTTTTTCGGAACGCAGACTATCTCTGTCTCTTGTTAATGGTTTGAATTAGGATCAATAAGTACCTATTCATTATTATTGGCGTTGAAATCAATGAAATATGACAAAACAAATCACCTTCTTGTCATATTCCTCGTCGTAAAAGTTTTTCGGCAATGATTGGGGTGGTGAAAACCTCTTATCACTTTTCCATAGAATCGCAAATTAGCATCAAAACAAGAGTAACAATTGGAAACGAAGGTTTTAATGTGGTTGGATAAATCAAAATGATTCAGTCAACTCTGAAATAACATCTGCAAAAGCCCCATTATAACAAGAGCCAAAATCCACGTACAATAGTGGGTAAATCAGAAGTATATCTACATTGATGAAGGTACCCACCAACTGAGATAAAATAAAACGCCTAGTAACTACCTATCTACGCTTCACTGAGTCCGTCGATAGTAACCCAATAAATTATGATCAACTAAAAAGTTCCAGTCATGCAGCACGATCTTATGAACGAATTATCGTAAATTTTCGTATTATATTATTATGGTAGGTTCTGAAATTCGACCACTTTGAGTGCCAAGAATTTTTTAACTAACAATAGTATGACAAAATATATAATATTCTGCGATTATAGAAAGATGTTATAGCTTATTTACAGTTTTATCGATTTTTCAGCATATATTAAGGAAATGCAAGTACATTCTTCAGCATAATTTCGTGCAAACATTTGTCAAGGTTCTACTTCTTGCAGAATAGTGTTGCAGAATATTATTTAGAACGAGTTTTTAACCATCAAATCGCTAGTTAACAATTTATTTTTACGCAAAGTCCTGAATTTTCAAAACAATTTAACCTACTTAATACAATTCGATAATTTAGGAAAATTCGCTCATACGATCCTGCTGCATGACTGGGACTTTTGGTACTGGCCATCTAAATTAGTGTATGTTACATTAGGGTGGTTCAAAAAAAAAAAAAAAAAAAAAAAAAGTTCTGGGATTTCTTGTCCCCATTGGTTTTTTGCTTCCTCGGTATGTCAGGATGACCCTCCTAAATTTTTAGCAAAAAATATTAATCCTAACCACTTTACCTGGGTCGATTTTGGCCAGTTATCGACCGCTATCGTAAACCAACATCTAAATTCGTGCCGAGGTGATGATTTGAAGGACGGATTTCAATTATTTTGGGTCAACTTATGGGTTTTCGCATGCGCTGAACATGATGAACTTATTTATTTTACGCTCCGTCCACTAATTATCCGGTAAACTGGCAGAGGGCGCTGCTTGAAGATAAGTAAAAATCGAAAATTTCACCGAAAATGCTGTCGCCTGGTTAAGAATCGTACTAGAAACATGCTATTATGGTCGGATAATATGCTTTGGCATGTTCTGAACATGATTCCGTTTTATTACTATAATTTTCGTTTATCGGCCATAAACCTCAAATTAATTGTAGGGTAATAGACAAATTCACCCTAATTTAACCGGAAATTATGTCGCGTTGATAATTTAAGGTCCCAAAATACCTTGTGTCGATAAAATTTGGTATTTTCCAGGATACTCGGTACAAAGCCGTTGGTAATTTGGCAAGGACTTGAACTGGCATAGCACTTATTCGCTTAACGACCTGATACCATTGTACAAGCTTTTACACGTGACCGAAACCGCTGACAATAGCTAACCCTACGCTCAAACGATTCAATCACAGTTCAGATAATTCAGAACTATGAATTTGACCCCGGAAAACCGATAGAAACTAAGAAATTTTACAGAAAAATGGGAAAATTCAGCTATTTTCTCCATTTTGCCGCTATATTTGGCAAAAGTACAATGCCGGTTCAAGTCCTTGTCAAATTACCAACGGCTTTGTACCGAGTATCCTGGAACATACCAAATTTTATCGGCACAAGGTATTTCGGGACCATAAATTATCAACACGACATAATTTCCGGTAAAATTATGGTGAATTTGTCTATTACCCTATAATTAATTTGAGGTTTATGGCCGATAAACGAAGCAATCATCGGTGGAAAAGTATAGTAAAAAACAGAATCATGTTCAGAACATGCCAAAGCATATTATCCGACCATAATAGCAAAAAAATTGAAATCCGTCCTTCAAATCATCACCTCGACACCAATTTAGATGTTGGTTTACGATAGAGGTCGATAACTGACCAAAATCGACCCAGGTAAAGTGGTTAGGATTAATATTTTTTGCTAAAAATTTAGGAGGGTCATCCTGAAATACCGAGGAAGCAAAAAAACAATGGAGACCAGAATTTTTTTTTTTTTTTTTTTTTTTTTTTTTTTTTTTTTTTTTTTTTTTTTTTTTTTTTTTTTTTTTTTGAACCACCCTAATGACTTGCAGGAAGATGAACTGGTTAGCCCGCTTTGGTTTGTTTACCATTTGCGATGTCTAGCAGATGGCTTCACGTCCTGTATTTTATTTCGTGTTTACCTGTCGTACAATGAGCAACATGAAAGAAATCGTGATTACAGGAAAAGTGTATGCTAAAGTAACGAGTTAAGAACCCCTTGGAGATAAACATCCACTTCCACAAAGGCAATTAAAAGCGGTAAGCCTGTGCTCACTAGTTAATGAGTAGGTACCTACTTTCATTATACAAAAACTGTTAATTAGTTTGTAAAGAATGTTCTTTTTGTGTCTACCAGATGAAGAATTATTTACCTCAACTTATAGATCTTGAGATTAAGCTGTAAAAATAATACAGTGTGCCTGCTGTTTGTATACATTGTAGGTACTTGATTTAATAATGTTCATTTTCACTGGGTAGGTAAGTACGTAGGATGTTTATAGAGGCTCTAAGTACTGAATATCTCAATATATTAGCATGTCTATACATACATTACCTACTGTTCTATTTTGCATTCAATCATTTCGACTTGTACTTTGTTCAACAACTAATTCTATACGTGCATCTTAAAATATGTGAGTAATAGTAGTTTTACTGTACAGCGAAAAACCCGCCCAAGATTAGCATTCCTCATGAATCCTGCAAATGGGGTCTAAACGTAGATGGGTTGATAAAATTGAAATCGGTTCTTGCTTCCTCACTACCGAAGGTAGGAAAGCTTTGTGTTCGTGATTATAATGCAAAAAGTTTCGTACTCATTATGATCGTGGTCCGATTCTATAATGAATTTCATATAGCTATTGCAGGGGGACAACACCTTTTTAAATGTATTTATATGTTTAATTTCATTTTATTTTATTTTTAGCGCGTTTTCTTAAAGAAAAACGCATCAGGCCGCTCGTATGAGCATCAGGCTTCTCTCTCTTATGAGAGAAGAGCTATGAGCATTGAAAATGTCTCAGGTAATTTCAATGTTTTTTATTATTTTAAATAAAATAACAATTAGAAAACATAAAATAATTATTGACACACAATTACTGAATTTGCTGTAAGCCAGTCTCGTCGATGCCCAATTCTTCCACGAATATGAATTCACAGGTAGGTAATTAACCAAGATTAACTTCTGAACCAAGTGACAACAAAACAAGCGGCATTGTTTACTATATCCATTTATAACATAAATAAATATAAAACTACGACATGAATAGAAGAACGAGTACGAAAGAAATGCGTGATAAATTGAGAGCTTTCCAACGAGTGGAGAACGATTTTTGTCCGGTGAAAACTAAAGAAGTTTCATTTCCCTAGCAACGGCTTGGTTGTGCGTGAAAATCAAAAGAAAACAACAACTAACTTGTTTATTGGTTGCTTGACGTTTTTTTCTTTGTGTAACAAAATTTCCGTAACCAAATTTCCGGTTGACCCGTCGACTAAGACATTTTCAATGTCAAAAATTTTGCCCTCAAAATCAAGATTTTCGCTTGCTTTTTGCGTTTCAGAGCTTATTTCTTTACTCCAAAATCTCCAACGACAAAATTTCCGGTTGACCCGTCGACTAAGACATTTTCATTGTCAAAAATTTTGCCATCAAAATCAAGATTTTTGCTTGCTTTTTGCGCTTCAGAGCTTATTTCTTTACTCCAAAATCAAAATTTCCACTCGCGATTCACGTTTTAGACCATTCGGAACAACTTTCGTTTCGTAGATGTCAATTGATATGTGTGTGTGCGAGTGTGATCTGTGTTCGCGAATCCTCGTAACAAAGTTGATTTCCACAGATTTCATTCGATTTTAAAGACATATTCACGGAATGTGCGGGTTTAGCTATAGATGGTCACCTGTCAGTTTCATTGTTCCCACATCAATACCTCACTCTGTGCATGAGCAATCGTAAATTTAATCAAGCATAATTTTCTCAAGCCTTAGTCGTCTGGTTTCTTTCAAATTTGAAGGGTAGTTAAAGATTTAATTATCTAACTAGTAACTACTAATCTATTAATTAGTAACTGCTGCGCGAACTTGAAATCCTCATTACAAGTTTTCTAGTTTTCATCCGATTTTGATTAAATTTTCAGGAAATTTACGGGTTAGGCTGTAGATGATCAGCTATCAGTTTCATTGTTCACCTTATCGGTACTTTTATTGGATTATGAATGACGTAAATTACATCAAGCATCGTTTTCACGTGGCCTATTCGTCTGATCTCACTCGAATTCGGAGGATAGTTGGGAAATTACGATTTGATTATCCCATATAAGTTTCGCAACGATCGTATCATTAATAGGTTTTTTATATGTAAAACTACTCACATTAAACTAGGTACCATTATGGATTTAACTGCCCCTAATTCGCATGTGATAATTTGGAACTTTTAACATTTGATTGGTTGTTACTCATTTTATTGAATTCAATAAATAAAAATGGCCATTTTTGTTTTGCACTACCTACCTGATTACCGCAAATTTCATCTCACTCCTCAACATAGATTTTTAGGAGTTCGAATTTTGGACTTCCGTAATTTAGGTTTGGCGTTTCGAAAAAAAAAGAAAGGTGAAAGGCTGTTTTCGAATGTTAACAATGAGAAAATCGAATGGTAGCACTGATGTCTGTTTGTCTGACTATGATAAATCCTTGTCACGCCTAAAACTATACCAAGTTTTATTTCGATTCCCATTAAATTTTCAGGGATTATGCAGTTTAGCTCCTACACGGTCCTCCATAAATTTCATTGCCCATGGATTGATAGTAGTCTGTGCGCATGCGCAACGTGAATTTATGATAACGTCGATTTCTCATCATCTGTTGGTCCAATTTCGTTCAAATTCGGCAGCTAATTGGGCATATGTTCCAGAAAAATGCCTTATAAACTATATCGCGATAGAGGAATAACACTGCGCATGTGCAAAACTAATATCGATTGACACAGGCAAACCTCGTGGTCTAATGGAACAATTTTGATGAAATTTTCAGGGATCGTTTGGGATAGCTTCTAGACGGTCTCCTATAACTTTCATTGCCGTCACATTAATAGTAGTCTGTGCGCATGCGCAAACGTTAATTTATTATAACGTCGATTTTTTATCATCTATTTATCTGATTGCGTTCAAACGCGGAGTAGATATAGATATGTTCCAGGAAAATCCCCTATTAATTATATTGCGATTGGTGGAGTAATAACTAACTCCAAAATTGATCGACACAGACAATACTTCGAGACTAATGGACCGATTTTTATGGAATTTTCAAGCATTGTGCGGTTTAGATCCAAGACTTTCCCCGATACAGTTTCATTACCCATGGATTCATAGTAGGCTGCAGTGGCGTAGCTAAGTCATTTCTCATGGAGGGGCAACAGTCAAGGACTGCATTTTATTTCATAGTTTTAGTATTCATTTCTATAAACTGTCAAACGTTCATATTTCAGTAGATATTCAATAGTTTTTCGTAATTATTTGAAATCACGTACGCTTTCATGCTCACATACCTACCTATGGATTATTAAAGCATACCTAATACTATTTAGAAAAAATATCCAATTAACTAATAATCAGAACGTTAAAAACTACGATAAATACGAATACGTACCGATGAACTGAGGACCACTAGATTTATATAATATTATACTATACTTAATGCCTGCAAAATCATTTATTTATGTATGCGGTTGTTTCTCACTTACAGAATAAATTGTTATTTGTTCTGTAAATTTATTATTATCCACAATAAATTGTTACCTACTTGTTGATCTGGAAAATATCACACAATAAATTGTAATACATAAGTACGCGGAATAAAAAACGGGGCATGAAACTGAGAACGACAAACAACAAAATGTAAACAAAACAAACTCAAACCAGCAATATGGTAGGTTAGAAAAGAAATACCTACTGCTACAATAGATTGTTTTAATCTTTTCTATTGAACTAATTCAATCACCACAGAAAACTTTAATTTTTTTCTTTACGAGTATTTTAACTGTGATTTAATTCGTAAATAGTATAATGCTAACCAGGGCCGCCACATCTCCAAGTCGGGCCCGGGACCAGATTCTGGCCACGCCCCCCCCCCCCCCCCCCTTTTTTTTTTTTTTTTTTTTGTCGGCCACTTTTACTAGAGATGGCTATGATAATTGCTTTAAAAAAAACTATTAAACCTTCTCTAACCAAACGAAAAATCATTTATACTTCCTACCAAGGTTCAGTGTTCGAATAAGAAGACTTGAGGGGCTGAACTCTTACTACTTCACTACATTTTATTCAACATTTAATCAAATCATATGATATATATATATATATATCATAACTTAAATATATATACATACACATATATACATATACATACATAATATATAATATATATACATACACATACATATATATATCATAAATTAAAGTGTAACTTAAGAATTGAAAATTCAAGTATTCATACTCTAGTAATTACCAACCAATTACAAAACCATAAAAATGCCATAAATTACCTTGAAACAAAAATTCTATATCCAATCAGTCATAGGATTTTTATTTTAACTACTTTAAATACAATTGTTTGTGAATAGAGGGCGTATTCAGATAAGTTCCAATTTACTCATTCTTCAATTGGACGATTGTGGCAGAAATCATGATTGACTAAATTTCATATAATCATTAATCAACACATACAATTAACTTTATTTTAATGTTATGGACGGATTAAATAGGAAAGTCTCTGTCTCTTGTGATGGCAGGAATTAATTGAAACGATGGTTATGTTTGAAAGAATACATTTATTAATTTTGGAAAAAATCTACAAAAATATATTTGTTTTATTACAGTTTATCTACTTGTAATGATGCAATGCAGTAAAGAATTAGATTTATAACAACAAAAGATACAAGAGTTATTCAGTGAAAATCTATCAAAAATATGAATTAGTAAAATGAGAAATTTGTTTTGTTGAGTTATAATAGCATTATGTAATTGTAATTATAATTGTGGAAAACTTTATAAATTCGCAGTAACAATATTCTACTTCTGTAGAAAACAGCTTAATTATTTAAGAATGTAGAAGTCACCCAAGTCCATACATCATTTTATAGGATTCCTTAAACTTATTTCTGTTCTAGAACCAAAAATTTCAACCATGTATCATGTTTTCTCCTCGATCGAAACACCAGCTCAATGAAATCATCAGAAATTAACAAGCGGTTGCAATCATGTTCACAATATCAATTATTGAGAATGATCACCTGTGTGTAAACAATTATTTATATAACCATGCTCATAACTCAGTTTGTTGGACACGCACTTCGCAGTAGTTAACATAATATTGTTGGATAAATCGAGAGCTTTCGAACGAATGGTCAACGAATTTTGTGGGATGAAAAACGACGAAGTACCATTTCCCTAGCAACGACTCGGTTGTAGGCGGAAATCAATGTAACACTATATCGGAAAAAAATTGACTCGCAAAATTAGCTAGGACCCCAGGGCTAAAACATGATACATGTTAATATAGAAAACTGTAATAGGCTATAATTTCATGTTTTATAAAATGAAATATTTTAAAACTCATAAAGTGAAGTGAAGAAAAGTGTATTTGCATTTGAAAAATACAAAACAAAACACTTAAAACTTTCATGCCTTTTTAAGTGAAAATTCTTTAATAACCTTAGAAAAGTCAAGTTTGGATGCTAACTTGTGCTTAATGCTGAGAATGGCAAGGGAATTCAACCTTTCTTAGCCCATGGATGCTCTCTCCCAAGTCTTCAGTCGAGTGCCTACTGGTAAAGACGGTAAAGGGTAAAGAGTAATATTTTGGGCCATCGCAATAATCGCAACTGTTAGAGATACAGTCTGGTGTAGTAAATCAAATGTAATCTGATCAGGGCCCATCAAGTGTAATACACTCTGTTTTATGTAGGCCTAAAAATTCTAAAATACTTTATTTACTAAATACAGGACCGGACCGGGCCCCCCCTGGGCCCGGGGCAACAGTACCCACTTGCCCCCCCCCCCCCCCCCCCCCCCCCCTATGTGGCGGCCCTGATGCTAACGATATACCAACAATCAAAAAATTAATAAATGAATACGGAAAACAACCAAGCTAGATCAAGTAGGCAGTGAAAAGTAGGGGAAGTTCGTAGGGGAATTTGGTGGATACTGAACAATGGATATTTTTCTAGGGGAAAATCGCATATGGGCTGGCCCCAGAAGGTAGTGGGGAACGACTTGATTTCAGTTTGTAGTATCCACATTTCCGTTTCGTTGACTAGGTGATTTTACTACGCTCCGTGGGGCTGTGCAATATCCATGCCATTTTGCACCTACGCAAACGAACCTAATAAAAATTCCTGTATTTCTAAAGGCCGCTACACACGTTCCTTTCCTACCTTCCTACCTCCTACCCTCCTCAAATAGGATGTTTCTTACAGACGCTCCTTCATTTTTCCTCCTTCCTCCTACTGCTACGCTTGTTGTCCCTCCCACCCTTTTACTTCCTTCCCACGGTCATTCAGTGTGACCCATCGCGGGGAATTTCCCTTTTTGTGGGGGAAATTTCCCTTTTTGTATTGAAATCCCTGGTTCTTCGGTCGACAGCACAGGCGGTTATCAAACTGTTATCACGTTGCCAGTTCTAAGCGCCTTTTTTATTACGATTTACTGATTTCAATTTTATATTTTAAGCCTCAATTTTATTTTTGCTACATTTTTCCCTGATGTCTCTTGACAATATTCACCCCAAACTCTGGTTGCACTCGCGGTAGTAAGTACTACACAGAGACCAAGGAAAAAGAGGAGGTTGTGGTCTAAAGCTTTGTATTTGCAAAGGACCACATTCAGCCACCAAAACCTTCAGTTCATATACAGTTCATGGCTTTGATCCCACAACTGAGGTAACTGTTTGAGCATTTCTATTATTTCACTTAACACTGCTTTTTCCTCGGACATTTCAATAATAAATTGACGGGGAAACAAACAAGCTAACGACGATCTTCAGACACCTTTCGAGACACTGGATGATTGATAACAGATGATAACAGGAGTTGGTACACATAGCAAGGAAAACGGGGAAAAGTAGGAAGGAAGGAAAGCAAAAATGCCTCCACACGCTCCTCCGTGGAGGTTGAAAGAGTGGGGGAAGCTCCTACGTAGGAAGGTAGGACGGGCTGGAGCTTCCTTCCTTCCTACGTAGGAGCTTCCTACTTTCCTCCCTCCTTCATGGCTACACACGTTCCTTCACTACCTCCTTCGTGGGCGTGGCTCCTTTTTGAGGAGGTAGGAAAGGAACGTGTGTAGCAGCCTTAAGAGAATCTCAAGTCGCTAGGTAACCAGAATCGTATAATAATAATAATAGTAGTTGTGTTTTACTAATTACATTCTTTAATTTCGAGACCCTTGTAAATGACGAGACCTCCTCGAACGATCAAGTTTGTCCCCCACCCCGGCAACTACTTGGAACCGTTCCCTACAAGAAGAACTGTGAGTTCTTCAATTCCGTTCAACTTGTTTAGTGGACATGTAGGTCAGAATGAAGTGTATAGTTAGGTGGTCTGGATGCTCGCAAGCTCGCATCTCAAAAATACATAACATCAAGTAGTCAATCCCTTAGTAAAAATGCAGATTAGTTGGATGTGTAGATCAGAATGAAGTGTATAGTTTCGTGGTCTCATAACACGATCACATAACAGTTTAGAAAAGTAAATGTGACTTTTCATTTGTGACTCATGAGCTGCTCCGCGTTGAACGGAATTGAAGAACTCACAGTTCTTCTTGTAGGGAACGGTTCCAAGTAGTTGCCGGGGTGGGGGACAAACTTGATCGTTTGTAAATGGCAGTATTACCCCCGCCATGGGGTTAGGGTAATATAACAATTTAATAACAAGGAGAAAATGAACAGTTTCATCAGAACATCGGAATAACGATTTATTGAATTTCAAAAACTCTTCCCGGGTAGTTTCTCACCATATTGGAAACTTAGTTGACAAGAAAAGGATTCACAAAAGCTTGCAAAATAATTTCCATATCAGAATAGTAAAATTGGAACAAAATAATTACTGGAAAAATAATGTTGGTTCTTCACAGGAACTGAAATATTGACAACGTTCAACGCGGAACTCGTTAAAAAAAGAAAGATTATATAGCATTCCATCTTCCCAGCGATTAAAGTTTTAAATTTGTGCTCTTCTTCAGGTCGCAGCAAACTTCACAAGACTGACGTCCATTGTCGTGTTTGATAGGTACTGTACAATTATTCAGTACTATAAGGAATTTAGGTGCCCCCCCCCCCCCCCCCAGAGGTGCAATAATGGGGGCCTAAATCCTCATAAAAAGGTAGAGGAGAGTAGCAGGCATCCCGTCAGATAGAGATACCAACCCTATTCATAGCTTTTAATGAGCCATGTTCGGGGAAGGTTGATATTCCTGTCACCAGAAAATCATCCGACGCCAAACCAGCTGTCTAAAACGATCGAGAACAGCGCGTCTTTCCCATTGATTCCTCAACGGGACGCCGACAACGCTATCTCTGGAGCTCTGACGGGAGCTTGATGGACCTCTCAGGAGGTAACTCTGTTACACTCCTCCCCTTAAAGACATACTTGATTGAAGATCAAGTATGGTAGTTGGGTGGAATAGTGAATAGCTGAGAACTAATGCTCATTCAATCATAAATAGCTGCACTACCATATAAGGAATTTAGATGCCCCCCCCCCCCCCCCCCCAGAGGTGCAATGGGGGCCTAAATCCTCATAACAAGGTAGAGGAGGTAAAGAGGCATCCCGTCAGAGAGATACCACCCCTAGTCATAGCTTTTAATGAGCCATGTTCGGGGAAGGTTGATATTCCTGTCACCAGAAAACCATCCGACGCCAAACCAGCTGTCTAAAACGATCGAGAACAGCGCGTCTTTCCCATTGATTCCTCAACGGGACGCCGACAACGCTATCTCTGGAGCTCTGACGGGAGCTTGATGGACCTCTCAGGAGGTAACTCTGTTACAGTACATAGGTAGGTAAACATCTAATAAATCACGATGAGGCTTATGGAGATGAGCTATCACAATATAATTCGTATTTTAAGTAGATATTAATTTATATGTTAATTACTCAGAATCAATAGAAATAGGTGATTATTACCACAAAAAAACTTCCAAGTCTGATGATTGGAGCATTGGGGCAATACCGCCATGGTAGAATTACCCTGAATTCGGTGTGTTGATATTGCCCAATAAACTTTTCGAGATAAAAAATCATTAAAAACTACAGTTTTCGTAAAAAACCATGAAGTAATGGATGGAAATTAAAGCTTAATGGTTTTTCTACGTCGTCATGCTCATCAATTTACATTAACGTATGAAATACTGTTACTTACCACGCAAACTTGACAACAGTAAAACTAGAACGCCAACCTTCACAAACTGTGAACTTGCATATCTTTGATAAAAACAAATTAATGACCCCAAACCAACTTTTCCAACATTTCTGCTGAACTAAAGATGACGATATTTGGCTACAAGATTTGTCACTCAGGTGGTTAAATATTTATATGGGGTGGCGGTATTACCCCACTCTCCCATACATACTTCTCGTCTCTATTTTGAAAATAGGTACCTACTTAATCCGTTTTTGGTTTATTATTTCCAATAATACGCCTATGTGATCGTATAGCAAACAATTTTTATAACCCCCCCTCAAACTTTGTCACTTTACGTTTCAAGGTGCGTAGAATCCAAATTTGAAATTCCGTTCGCCGACCAATGCTTTGCTTACGCATATTTAATAACAAATTCTCTCGACTTTTCGTACGTACTTAGATAATGATATTATTAAGGCAATGATTATTTGAATAGATAGGAGCTCAAATCGAGAAATATAAACATACGTATATAATTATAGAAATATAGGTTGTACCTACCTACCCCTCGGTGCTACAGCCCATGTCGGGCCTTGACCTGCACAAGCAGCCGTCTCCATTCCGTCCTGTTCCGGGCGACCACCTTCCAGTTACGAACGCCGATTCGCCGGCAGTCCTCCTCGACACCATCCAGCCAACGGAGACCCGGTCTTCCTCTTGGGCGTCTTCCTCCTGGACATCCTCGCAGGACACTGTGAGGTGTTTCTGTTTCGGTCATCCGAGCCACATGGCCGGACCATCTGAGCCTCCCACATTTGATAAATCCAATTATGTTGGTCATCAAAGAGCTGATATATTTCGTCATTGTACCTGGCCCGCCACCCATCAACATCCCTCACCGGCCCAAATATTCGCCGCAGGATTTTGCGTTCAAATACCTCAATAGCTCTTGTTGTTGCGGCAGATAGCGTCCATGTCTCAGAGCCGAATGTTAGGACTGGCCGCACTAGCGTCTTGTACAAGAGTATTTTGGTGGTTCTAGAAACATTCCTAGACTTGAAGTGCCGTACAAGGCCAAAATAGCATCTGTTGGCTGCAGCTAGCCTGGCCGAGATTTCTGGGGTCATGTCATTGCTGGAGGTGACGACCGAACCCAGGTATGTGAACGAGTCCACACTCTGGAACACGTACTCCCCAACAGTAAGGTCATCAGTCTGTCTCAGCGCTCTTCCCGCTATCATATACTTGGTCTTTCGTTCGTTTACTTCAAGGCCTAGCTTCCTTGCCTCGCGATTCAGTGCCAAGAAGGCTTCCTTCACATCTCGCTGACTCCTGCCAATAATATCAATGTCGTCAGCATATGCAAGGAGCTGGACAGACCGGCTGAATATGGATCCTCTGCGATCCAAACCAGCATCCTTGACGCACCTATCAAGTGCCACATTAAACAGTATGCAGGCCAGTGCATCGCCCTGTCTGAGTCCCTTGGTCGATTGGAAAGAATCCGACAATTCGCCCTGCACTCTTACTTGGCAGCTGACATCCCTCATCGTCACTTCGACCATTCTGATGAGCTTTTCTGGGATGTCAATGCGTCTCATGGCCATGTACAGCCCACCTCTACATATGCTGTCATAGGCCGCACGGAAGTCCACAAAGAGATGGTGTGTGGCAATGTTAAATTCTCTTGTTTTTTCTAGTATCATTCGTAGGCTAAAGATTTGGTCGGTAGTGAAATATAGGTTGTGGCAACTCGAAATAGGACACGCCGAGGAGTCTGGACGGGCCTTATGACGTACGCAAGCCAACTAAAACTACGATCATACTCAATTGAAAAAATAATAAACCTTTGTGAAATAATTTGCAGCGTTTTTACTTTTTTCAACTCAGCGTAACAAAAATACCCACATGGAACATAATTTGATAATTTTTGGATCTCTTCGAAGTAAAAACCTGTACATAATTTGGACCTTTTTTCTACTGGCATAATTATGGATATATATATATATATTTATTTATTTATTTATTTATTTATTTATTTATTTATTTATTTATTTATTTATTTATTTATTTATTTATTTATTTATTTATTTATTTATTTATTTATTTATTTATTTATTTATTTATTTATTTATTTATTTATTTTTATTTATTTTTATTTATTTATTTATTTATTTATTTATTTTTATTTATTTATTTATTTATTTATTTATTTATTTATTTATTTATTTATTTATTTATTTATATCACGTATTGAAAATTACTCTAGGAGAGCTTGATTATATTCACAAAATTAGAAAAGATAACAAAAAAAACGTCACAAAACTATTTTTATATTTCGGCTTTTTGCCTTTTTCAAACTAACAAAGAAATTGAATAATTGTGGGAAATTTTTGTACAACGTTGACAAGGAATTTTGGTAACTTTGGATTTGGTATCATCGTTTTATGTTGAGGCCTGGAGGATCGTAAGCACCCAAAACGTTGCTATGTGCTTTTTCTGATTCATGAAGCAGTCTCTTGTTCTCGTGGGGTTTCATTTTTTTCAAAACTTTTATGCCGAAACAGTCATCGAACGTTGTTTTGTGGGTTGTGGCATGTCGGCTTACACGCAGGTCTTCATTAGCACTCACCACAGATGCTCGATGATTTTTAACCCTGAAGTTGAGTTGGGTTTCGGCCTTCCCTACGGAAAGAGTGTCCTGCGTTTTACGTGTTTGAGTGTTAGATATACGCACGCTCCCACGCCTGGCACACTTGGCAGGGGGTCACGATGGGCGGTGAGGGGGGTGAGCGGGGGGTGGAGTGCGAGCAGAATCGACTGGGATAGGTCCCAGATGCTTTTGGAATCCAGTGTACCCACGGTTTTAGTTTGATTCCTATAGAAATTAGCTCCGTGGATTGAATGAGACGACTCGGGTGGCTGTACGATCATCCATTTGCTCCCCATCGGGAGCGCAGCCTGTAACGCGAGAACAGAGGTGGGTACTTGAAGAGAGACTGGCGAAAGCGCCAGAGCATGCTGGTTACTATAGCTGGCTATCCGTTTGTTGTAATATTTCCTAAGTTACATATAGGATTAACAATTATTAGCCAGTTTTAGTGATTTTTTCAGAACATTTTTGAAGTCTGTACAAATTACTATGCTCGAAAAATTGCTTCCAACGAACTCGTCCTTTATTTGGGAAAGGAAAAATCCTTTATTTTCATTTTTTATATTTTTTAGTTTTTTATTTTTAGCACAAGAAGAGTTATCGTCTGGATTTTTAAATATTGCAATCTTCATTTTTCAGGAAAATTACCTAAAACAAAGTTTTGCGCCACCCACACAAAGGTTCAAGTCGCATCGAAACCCCCACACAATAGCAAGCATAAATCAAGTTTAATGTTGTGGAAATGAAAGAGAAACAAGTTGAGTAATAAAGTAAACTTTGTCCGTACGAGACAAAGGAAATATTTCATGACTGTTTATAACAAAGTACCACAGTCAGCGGTAGACTAGTTTATGGATTAGAAGACTAAAAGTTTGGCTTACTCACCACCGCATGTAGGGAAGCTATGTGTCGACAAGGAGGAATAATACGTATCTACAGAGTCATGTAGACAATTTGGACGCAGATTTAACAATGTCCCGAGCGATACCAAACTTTTGGAATATCGAGATTAAAAAGAATTTGAGCAATGACACGTTTCAGTTAGTCCAGGAGCCAGGGCCAAAACTCGTAAACGAGTTCCACTATCTGCTTTACAATCTGTTACATGGATATGTCTTTATTTTTAAATTAATTTATTGGTTTTATACAATTTTTTCCTGGGCACACCAAGATCTGAAAATGTCCTCAATAAGAGGACGAAACGTTATCAAATAAAAAGATTGAGCAGCAATCCAAACGACACAAAGAAGATGGTGATAACCACAACTTCAAAACTACAACGATTTCATAATTTCTCCCTTGAGAGGGAAAAACATTAAATCATGTTTAATGTTTTTCCCTCGCAAGGGAGAAATTAGATATAGTTTTTTAAGGTCAAGAAAAAAGAAAAGATTCTAATTAACCAAAACAATTTATTATATTTATATACATTTTTATTTTACCATTAGATATTTCCGATGGGACTCATACCAAAGTACGCTTGCATACGAGTCTGCAACACATTGGGACATTTTATGTCTTTAGTTGCAGACTCGTATGCAAGCTCTAAGAGCCACTCAGCTGATCCGGACCCTGGGCATCGTCAAGTAAATGTCCTAAAGAGGCTACATACGAAATTACAGCTTCCTAGAGTGTAAAGCATAGAAATTAGCTCTAAGAGCCACTCATCTGATCCGGACCCTGGGCATCGTCAATTAAATGTCCTAAAGAGGCTACATACGAAATTACAGCTTCCTAGAGCGTAAAGCATAGAAATTAGCTCTAAGAGCCACTCATCTGATCCGGACCCTGGGCATCGTCAAGTAAATGTCCTAAAGAGGCTACATACGAAATTACAGGTTGCTAGAGTGTAAAGCATAGAAATTAGCTCTAAGAGCCACTCATCTGATCCGGACCCTGGGCATCGTCAAGTAAATGTCCTAAAGAGGCTACAAGCGAAATTACAGCTTCCTAGAGTGTAAAGCATAAAAAATAGCTTTAAGAGCCACTCATCTGATCCGGACCCTGGGCATCGTCAAGTAAATGTCCCAAAGAGGTTACACACGAAATTACAGCTTCCTAGAGCGTAATGCATAGAAATTAGCTTTAAGAGCCACTCATCTGATCCGGACCCTGGGCATCGTCAAGTAAATGTCCTAAAGAGGCTACATACGAAATTACAGCTTCCTAGAGCGTAATGCATAGAAATTAGCTTTAAGAGCCACTCATCTGATCCGGACCCTGGGCATCGTCAAGTAAATGTCCTGAAGAGGCTACATACAAAATTACAGCTTCCTAGAGTGTAAAGTATAGAAATTACCTATTAAAATGATTTAACCACCGCTTCACAAATCAAACCGTTCTCGCAATATTCGGATCACCTGCTATGAATCAAATCATCGAAACACCAACTCAATGAAATCATCAGAAATTAACAAGCGGTTGCAATCATGTTCACAATATCAATTATTGAGAATGATCACCTGAGTGTACACAATTATTCAAATAACCATGCTCATAACTCAGCTTGTTGGCCACGCACTTCGCAGTAGTTAACATAATATGGTTGGATAAATCGAGAGCTTTCGAACGAATGGTCAACGAATTTTGTGGGATGAAAAACGACGAAGTACCATTTCCCTAGCAACGACTCGGTTGTAAGCGGAAATCATCAGAAAAAAAAGTTGCAGATTTGCGTGTCGTGTCGGAATTCACAGAACGACCCCCAGCCCTAAAACATTAAACATGTTAAAAAACAATAAATGAAATAATTTCATTTATTTTCCGTGGGCCACATCCCGACTAATTCCAACAAAACAACGGTTTACTTATAGAAATGTTGAAAATAACTGTGGAGAGAAGACACTACAATGAGTTGTTGTTAACAGTCGACTGCTGTCAAGAGGACAAAAATGTTTCCTATGGAGTGGAGTAAACGATGCTATTGGTTTACGTTAAGAATATTGTTACGGGCTTATTAAAATTGTTTATATAGTCCAATCAACTAGTTTAGGAATGTAGCCAGGTACGTAAGGAGAGGGAAATTGGTAGCTTGAGATGTGAACATTTATCACATAAATCAAGCGCTTTCCAACGAGTGGCGAACGATTTCTGTGGGATGAAAACTGCGGAAGTTCCATTCCCCTAGCAACGGCTGGGTTGTACGTGAAAAACACTGAAATTGTGACATCAATTTTACGTGACGGAAATTTTCGGTCGACCCCCCAGAGCAAAGACATATCCATGTCAAAACTCGTAGGTGGTAATTTGAGGAGAAGGTTTGGGATTAGATTTTGAAAATTTAGTCCGTTCTGAATGAGAAAATCTTTGTCTACCTAAAAATTGGTGGAATACAAAATGGCGGCCACATAAAGATGGGTTAATTTGCCCATTTTAAAATTTTCCCCTAATAATTTATAAACCGTACATCCTTCAGAAATGTTTGTACGTAGAAAAGTTTTAGAGCATTAAAAAAAAAAAACGAAAGATTCGATCCCAATACTCTGAATTATCGCTTTTCTTAAATTCATTTATTGGTTTTATACAAATCGTACCAGAGCTATAATGAAATGGGAATGGTGTATAGAACTTGAAATTTAGTCTGTGTTTGATGTCATCCGTATAGTTTGCTGTGATCTTTTTGTCAAATGTTATATTCTGTTCCTGTGCCCAATATTATTTCCTGTGCCGTTATTTCGGTGTGGAGAGGCTTTCCACCCGTTTTTGGCCGGCCAGGGCCTGAGGGCTCATTTCTAAACAGGCAGCCCATAACTGATGTTGTGAAGACTTTCCACACACCCTGGAGAATTGATCGTCAAGGGGGCCGCCCCCTTGACTTGAATTATCTCTTAAAATGAGCGAATTACAAGCAATTGAAAAAGTCCTCTCCACCACTGTGTAGACTTTTGACCTTCAAAATCACCTAGTGGCGTTAGTATTGGTCTGATTTCAGTCTGCTGAAGCTAATTCTACTCAAGATTAAATACTTTCCCAAGTTCCTATTGAAAATTTTTAGTTGAGATCTTTTTTTTTTTTTTTAGTAATTTATTTCCCAATAAACAAAATTATCACATTATATAGTATACATCGATAGGGTTAAAAACAACAGAAATCATTTTGCTACTACTAAGTAGTTAAGTTAGACTTAACCCTTGCATAGGTGGAAAATTATTCCCCAATATGGGCTACTGCCCGTGGTAGGGGAAGAGCCAGTCCCGCCTGCAGAAATAGATATGACTAATAACAGAATTGAAGAAAATTAAACAATACATTAGAAAAAAGAAAGAAAAGAAAGGAAGAGAGGAGAAAAAAATACAAAAATGAGAATACAATAAATAAATAAATATTCTAAATGATGTTATTTTCGTTCTATATTAAGTTCATTATAATAGTCCTTTAATAATTTGAATTTATAACTATTATTATTGGAAGAACTTAATAGTTTAGTTCGTAATTCAGTGGAGAATGTATTAATAATATTTTTTTATCGATTGATAAATAAAGAAGTTTTGTGCCAATGTGGTGCGGTACCTCGGAATTGATAAAGTGCTGGTTTGAGAATTACGGGTAAAAACATCATGTTCTGGAACTATGGGCTGGTAATTTTTTAAATAAAGTTTAACTGATCTCATTTTAAACAGGAGACCAAACGGTAGGATACATAATTTCTGAAAGATAGGTCCTGTATGAGCAAGATAGTGAGATTTAGAAGCTAATCGAATTAGGGCTTTTTGCAGAATTTCAATTCTATCAGATACATTCTTCTATGCACTACCGTACAGCGGGAGGCCATACAGCAGTACAGATTGTGCAATCGCACAATACATGGTCCTCATTAACTCAAGTGGTAGGTACATCTTAATCTTGTTAAAAACATAAATCAATTTTCTTAATTTGGACGCCAGACTGGATATATGGTTTTCCCATTTCAAATGAGCATCGAGAATTAACCCTAAATATTTGGTCGTGTGTTTTCTTTCAATATAAGGGCTTACATTGCATGGACGATCTTTACAACCTATGTGATGTAGTCGTAACTCCTCCATTTGCGGGGTATGAGCACTAGTGAGAGAAAAGGGGATAAAGCAGGTTTTTGAGACATTAAGGGTTAGAAGATTCATGTTTAGCCACTCATAAATTTTTGCTATGCCTCTTTCTGATTTCTCCCGAGCCTCATCCCATGTATCAACAGAGAACAGAAGAACAGTATCGTCCGCAAACATAACTATGTCACCGTCAATATCATCCCTCATGTCCATCAAGTCATTGACATATAACAAAAACAACAACAGCCCCAAAACAGTTCCTTGCGGTACACTAAATCCATCCAAAACAGCCTGATCACTCAGAACCCCATTTAAACGCACAACTTATCGCCGTCTAAACAGATAGCTTTCAACCCATTTTGCCTCAAATTCAGTGACTCCAAATGCTTTCATTTTGTTGTTTAGTATGTGATGAGAAATAGAGTCAAATGCCTTTGCTAGATCAAGGAATACATCGATGGTGTTCCGTCCTTTATCCAGTTGATCAACAATATTTTTCACAACAGTCGCAATAGTATTTTCAGTGTTTTTGTTCGATCTAAATCCAAATTGCCCTGGATGGAAAAGAGAATTGGTGTCTAAATAGGTTATTAACTGGGATTTTTCGCACTTCTCAATGACTTTAGAAATGACACTAACCAAAGAGATCGGCCGATAATTCAGCATAATGATAGGGTCTCCCGATTTAAAGATGGGGACTTTATCATTCATCATTAATTCTTGAATTCACCATTTTCTGTAATCTCGATTTTCCTAGTACCGTACCACGTATTATTATTGTCAATTTAAATTTTGATTGGTCATCGATGAGTAAGCAGATGCAACATCCCATTAAACTCTGAGCGATAGTGGGAAAAGTTCCTCGTACTTTATCACACCTTATGACAAGTGAAGTTTTATGTCCATTTCATGTTTTGTTATGCATTGAGCGGAATGAATTTTCTTTTCATTTCGTTTCATTGTTCATTAAAATACACTCAGGTGCAAACAATTTAGCCCACTCAATGGAAGATTTTATGAAGTTTCCGACATACATGTTTCATTGTCTCCCACTTTCACGTTATTTTCCAAACTGCATCTCTTGCACGGTAGTCCTCAGCCGAGGGGTGAGTGTTTTTCTGTACATTGAGTGCATTCCATCCAAAATAATCACTTTAAGAGATAAAAACAAGTCTTTCGCACCGGAAATGGTCGCGCAAGCTGTGGCTCTCATTAATGATGGAAGGTCCCTGAGATATGCCTCTCGAATGCTTGGACAGCGGGCTCGCTTCCAGTCATTGTGGCAGGAACAAACCTTTCTCAGGCCTTCTCCACTCTCTTTCACGACCATCTGAGCCCCGCAGGCTGAACCTAGACTCATCGCTGAAAATGACATCCCTCCACTCTTCAAGTTTCCAAGCACTGTGATTTTGAGCAAACTGAAGGCGCAACATCCTGTGCTAACGGGTTAAACTTGGAACGCGGGCAGGTCTTCTGGCAGACAAATACCGATCCCACCATCATTTTCAAACTGTCCAAACACCTAAATTCACCCCAGTTGCTTTTTCAAGTCAGTTGCGACCTTGTGAAGCAGTTAATCGTCGATTTCTTAAAGCTAAGGTGTACAAGTACCTGTCTTGAGCGGCTGTTGTTTTTCATGGGCGCCTAGAACCCTGCCTTCTAGAGTACGATCGCGTCTCTCGAAAACGTCTTACAATGGCACGGACGGTTTCATAAGGCCGTCGTAGCATTTGAGTGGCATATCTCAGTGACCTTCCATCATTACTGAGAGCTACAGCATGCGTGACCATTTCCAGTGAGAAAGAAATTTTCTCTTACATTGGTTTTTTAATGCACTCAACGTACAAGAAAACACTCGCTCCTCAGCTGAGGACCTGTGGAAGAGTGGAAGAGATGTACAACATAATCGCAGTTTGGAAGATAACGTGAAAGTGGGAGGCAATGAAACATGATCACGTTTCGATACGATTCCTTATCATTTAGAGATCAAAACAATTTCATCCGTCTGGCTAAAATGCAACAAACAATGCCTCTGAATGAGTCCAGACAGTAACCCAGTCGAAAACAAGAGGATGTTAGTCGCAACTTCATAAAATCTTCCATTTTAGAGAGTGGGCCAAATTTTTTGCAACTGAGTGTATAAACGCACCGTCCTATTGATGCGTGTAGCGAGAAATCATTGTTGAAAAAGTAGGTAGCATCCTCCGAAGTAGATCGTAGCTGTTAGGAATACTAACTGGCAATGAAGGTAATCGATGAATTCGGCAATGAATCAACTGATATCATATGACAAATCACAACAACAGACCAGGGACCTATTACATGAAGCAACAAGTGACAAGTTACAAGCCGATTTTATGTACATGTTGTACAAAATGAGTGTGCAAGCGTTTCATGAAGGTACAAGTGTAGACTTGTAATCCTCAGTGAAAATTAACAAGTGTACAGGCGAATTTGGACAAGTTACAAGTGTTTCCCCATCATTTTGTACAATTCATTGTTTTACAGTTGTAAAAAACGGCCGATTTTGGTTTATTATTTCCAATAATAAGCCTATGTGATCATGTAGCAAAAAATTTTTATAACCCCCCCTCAAACTTTGTCACTTTACGTTTCAAGTTGCGTAGAATCCAAATTTGAAATGTCCGTCCGCCGTCCGCCGTCCGGGCCATAAAAGGCCTAAGAATTTACTTTAAAAACCCGTCCATTCGCATAAAGACTCCATTTGGGGTCTAGTTGGTCCTAACGTATAACCATCCCGATCGCTTTACTCGCATAGATGCTATGGGCCAAAAACGGGTGAAAAAGTGTCTTTTTCGAGACTTTGATTGTTAGACGTGTTAGACGCACGCCTGACAAGCTTGGCAGGGGGTCCACGGTGGGTGATGAGGGGGTGAGCGGGGGGTGGAGTGAGAGGAGGCGCCGCGGCACCTTGTGGTGGCTGGAGTGACCAGGGAGCGTAGCAGAGGGGTGTAGGAAAATGGATATTTATTACTTTTACGTTTTAAACCCATATAATACACCGCGCCACCATGAGGTGGGTACGGCGTTCCTTCGAGGCATGAATATATGTTTTTTTCTAGGTCATATTTGTGTGTTAATACCAATGCTTTTCCTACGCATATTTAATAACATATCCTCTAGACTTTTCGAACGTACTTAGATAATGATATTATTAAGGAAATAACTATTTGAATAGATATTAGCTCAAATCGAGAAATATAAACATGCGTATATAATTATAGAAGTATAGGTATGTGGCAACTCGAAATAGGACACGCCGAGGAGTCTGGACGGGCCTTCTGACGTACGCAAGCCAACTAAAACTACGATCAAACTCAATTGGAAAAATAACAAACCTTTGTGAAATAATTTGCAGCGTTTTTAATCTACGTCCCTTCACCTGTTAACTTGTAATTTTCCAGCATTACAAGTTGACCATTTTTCGGTGTTTAATATGTGGGAATCATCAAGAATACAAACAAGAAAGAAGCATTCAGCGTGGAAGACTCAACGATTTTTTCGGTCATGAATAAACGCTTTTTTCTTGGGTATTTTCGAGTTTAACGAGAGATTTAAGATGTCTTCCAAGACCTTTGAATGATTCAAATGCTGCGTGACCCTGTGCAATTTTTCCTGATCGGGTATTGAGGATTTCCCTATCATTGAAGTTCAAAGTGAAGATAATTTCTTTGTCACACATGACATTTCTAACCCAGCAACATTAAGACATGAGGAATTAATCATTTCCGCTGAATGAAGAGGAAAAACGCTCCAAATTATTTCACAAATTTTTATTATTTTTTCAATTGAGTTTGATCGTAGTTTTAGTTGGCTTGCGTACGTCATAAGGCCCGTCCAGACTCCTCGGCGTGTCCTATTTCGAGTTGCCACAACCTATACTTCTATAATTATATACGTATGTTTATATTTCTCGATTTGAGCTCCTATCTATTCAAATAATCATTGCCTTAGTAATATCATTATCTAAGTACGTACGAAAAGTCGAGAGGATTTGTTATTAAATATGCGTAGGCAAAGCATTGGTATTAACACACAAATATGACCTAGAAAGAAACGTATATTCATGCCTGGAAGGAACATGAAATTCGAAAGCAATACAAGTGTAGGAAGTTTTCCACGCCACCCTGGACCTACTCCCAAGGTCTCGTTACCTCACAACCGGAGGTTCACCGCCCTATTACGCTTACACTATCATATCACTCATATTTTTCCTTCAACATTCATTTGAAAGTTGTGCATTTTGAGATGAGTGAATTTTGTCCTAACGCATGAGAATTAGATCGTGCAGTTGTGGTCGTGCATGATCTGGTCCTAAAGTGTTCTGTTTCGAAGTCCTACTGCCCATTGTTATCCTAACCGTGGTATATTAGCTTGCGCAGTTGTGGATGAGCAGGTTGGAGTTTTAACACGTCAAAGCCTCGAAAAAGACACTTTTTCGCCCGTTTTTGGCCCATAGCATCTATGCGAGTAAAGCGATCGGGATGGATAACCGTTAGGACCAACTAGACCCCAAATGGAGTCTATGTGCGAAAGAACGGGGTTTTTAAGTCAATTCTTGGGCCTTTTATGGCCCGGACGGCGAACGGCAGACGGCGAACGGCGGACGTACATTTCAAATTTGGATTCTACGCACCTTGAAACGTAAAGTGACAAAGTTTGAGGGGGGGTTATAAATTTTTTGCTATACAATCACATAGGCTTATTATTGGAAATAATGAACCAAAATCCAATTATGCCAGCCATCAGAATAAGTTGAAATCAAATACACACTTTTTCCACTTTTCAGTTTATAATTTGTCTGTCTTACAATCAATTACACTTAGTCATGTACGATAAACATCCTATCGTGTACTTCGAACCGTTTTTACATTATGATTCGCTGACAAAACTTCAATTTCGGCATCCCGCTTGACGTTGTTCATTTCGTTAGTTCCCACATGCCATTTTTCTTTTCTGCTACACTTGTAAACTTAGCTTCTACAAGTGTAAATTTTCTACACTTATACTGTTTGTTTTGGTGAAACACTTGTTCTAGTTTACCGTGCATTAGAAGTACATGTAGTTGTTAACTTGCACACTTGTAACTTGTTGTTTTATGAAATGGGCCTCAGGGGATGATCATGTGTGCTCACCTGAACTGGGCACCATCAGCTACTAAACCACCTGAACTGGGCAGTTTCCAAATCAAAGGTAGGCAGGGTTTGCTCCAGGTACAGAGCTGTCCGAACTGGTCGAGGCTGTCGGACTGGTCCATGCTTTTACCAAGGGATTCCAAGGGATTGACTTCTTGATGTTGAGTAGTTTTGAGATGCGAGCTTGATTGCATAAAGAACACCACACTATACACATCATTCTGACATAGACTATGTCCAACTAATCTGAATTTTTACTAAGGGATTGGCTACCTACTTGATGTTATGTATTTTTGAGATGAGAGCTTCCGAGCATCTAGTCCACCAGGCTATATAAGGAATTTAGGTGCCCCCCCCCCCCCCCAGAGGTGCAGTGGGGGCCTATTTCCTCATAAAAAGATAGAGGAGAGTAACAGGCATCCCGTCAGAGAGATACCACCCCTACTAATAGCTTTTAATGAGCCATGTTCGGGGAAGGTTAGTTTTCCAGTCGCCTGGAATTCCATCCAACGCCAAACCCAGCTTCGAAAATGATCGAGCACATCCCGCAGCGCCCATTGATTCATCAACAGGACGCCGATAGCGCTATCTCTGGTGCTCTGACGGGAGCTTGATGGACCTCTCAGGAGGTAACTCTGTTACAACTATACACATCATTCTGACATATATTATGTCCTACTAATCTGAATTTTTACCTAGGTACTTGATGTTATGTATTTTTGAGATGCGAGCTTGGGAGCATCCAGACCACCACGCTATACACAGCATTCTGGCATATATTGTGTTCAAATAATCTGAATTTTCACCAAATGATTGACTAGGTAGGTACTTGATGTTACGTATTTTTGAGATGCGAGCTTGCGAGCATCCAGACCACCAAACTATACACATCATTCTGACATATATCATGTTCAACAAGCCTGAATTTTTACCAAATGATTGACTATGTACTTGATGCTATTTATTTTTGAAATGCGAGCTCGAGCATCCAGACCACCAAACTATACACATGATTATGACCTATATTTTCGAATAATCTGAATTGTTACCAAATGATTGACTAGGCACTACCTATCCAATAACTTGTAGATTATCGTCAATAAATTCTTGATAGGATATAATATGTGGAGGAGGGATAATGATAAGAAACTATAGCTGTGGGTTTATTGTTTATTCCAACATCAAGTAAGTTCGAGCAACTTCTGTCCACACCAGCTTCAGCCGAGCTGCCGAATTGATTGTCATTCAGTGTCATTGACAGTCATCTGACTGTTGCCTCATGATTGCTGCACTCCCTCGTAGCAGCTTTGGCCGCTATAAACAAAACATAAAACAATACATCTAAGTAATTATAAAAAGTACGAGGGTAGATCCAAAATATAAACGAGAATTCTTGTTTCTAATTTTTCTATTGCCTGAGGATGTGATCTCATGGAAGTCAGATGAGATTTGTGAGCAATGAAGCTAACTTATCTCATGTACATCCTAGAGGCCTGAAATTCAGTACACAGCCTCTTGAGTACCAGTGTATGTGATCGCAAGGAAGTAAGATCAGATTTGTGAGCAATGAAGCTAACTTATCTCATGTACATCCTAGAGGCCTGAAATTTGGCACACAGCCTATAGAGTACCGGTGTAAGTGATCGGAAGGGAGTCAGGTTAGATTTGTGAGCAATGAAGCTAACTTATGTACATCCTAAAGGTCTGAAATTCGGTACACAGCCTCTTCAGTACCGGTGTAAGTGATTGCAAGGAAATCAGATCAGATTTGTGAGCAATGAAGCTAACTTATCTCATGTACATCCTAAAGGCCTGAAATTCGGTACACAGCCTCTTGAGTGCCGGTGTAAGTGATTGCAAGGGAGTCAGGTCAGATTCGTGAGCAATGAAGCAAACTTATCTCATGTACATCCTAGAGGCCTTAAATTCAGTACACAGCCTCTTGAGTACCGGTGTATGTGATCGCAAGGAAGTCAGATGAGATTTGTGAGCAATGAAGCTAACTTATCTCATGTACATCCTAGAGGCCTGAAATTCAGTACACAGCCTCTTGAGTACCAGTGTATGTGATCGCAAGGAAGTAAGATCAGATTTGTGAGCAATGAAACTAACTTATCTCATGTACATCCTAGAGGCCTGAAATTTGGCACACAGCCTATAGAGTACCGGTGTAAGTGATCGGAAGGGAGTCAGGTTAGATTTGTGAGCAATGAAGCTAACTTATGTACATCCTAAAGGTCTGAAATTCGGTACACAGCCTCTTCAGTACCGGTGTAAGTGATTGCAAGGAAATCAGATCAGATTTGTGAGCAATGAAGCTAACTTATCTCATGTACATCCTAAAGGCCTGAAATTCGGTACACAGCCTCTTGAGTACCGGTGTTTGAGTGATTGCAAGGGAGTCAGATCAGCTTTGTGAGCAATGAAGCCAACTTATCTCATGTAAATCCCAGGCGCCTTAAATTCAGTACACAGCCTCTTGAGTGCCGGTGTAAGTGATTGCAAGGAAGTCAGATCAGATTTGTGAGCAGTGAAGCTAACTTGCATATCTCATGTACATCCTTGAGTCCTGAAATTTGGGACTCAGCCTTTTGAGTACCGGTGTAAGTGATTGCAAGGAAGTCAGATCAGATTTGTGAGTAATGAAGCTAACTTATCTCATGTACATCCTAAAGGCCTTAAATTCAGTACACAGCCTCTTGAGTACCGGTGTATGTGATCGCAAGGAAGTAAGATCAGATTTGTGAGCAATGAAGCTAACTTATCTCATGTATATCCAAGAGACCTGAAATTCGGTACACAGCCTCCTGAGTACCGGTGTAAGTGATCGCAAGGGAGTCAGGTCAGATTCGTGAGCAATGAAGCAAACTTATCTCATGTACATCCTAGAGGCCTTAAATTCAGTACACAGCCTCTTGAGTACCGGTGTATGTGATCGCAAGGAAGTAAGATCAGATTTGTGAGCAATGAAGCTAACTTATCTCATGTACATCCAAGAGGCCTGAAATTTGGTACACAGCCTCTTGAGTACCGGTGTAAGTGATTGCAAGGGAGTCAGGTCAGATTCGTGAGCAATGAAGCAAACTTATCTCATGTACATCCTAGAGGCCTTAAATTCAGTACACAGCCTCTTGAGTACCGGTGTATGTGATCGCAAGGAAGTAAGATCAGATCAGATTTATCTCATGTGAGCAATGAAGCCTCCGGTGAACTTATCTCATGTAGCAATGATCCATGTAGAGGCCTTAAATTCAGTACACAGCCTCCAATGAGTACCGGTGTATCCTGAGTACCGTGATCGCAAGGAAGTCAGATCAGATTTGTGAGCAATGAAGCGAACTTATCTCATGTATATCCAAGAGACCTGAAATTCGGTACACAGCCTCCTGAGTACCGGTGTAAGTGATCGCAAGGGAGTCAGGTCAGATTCGTGAGCAATGAAGCAAACTTATCTCATGTACATCCTAGAGGCCTTAAATTCAGTACACAGCCTCTTGAGTACCGGTGTATGTGATCGCAAAGAAGTAAGATCAGATTTGTGAGCAATGAAGCTAACTTATCTTATGTACATCATAGAGGCCTGAAATTTGGTACACAGCCTTTTGAGTACCGGTGTAAGTAATTGCAAGGAAGTCAGATCAGATTTATGAGCGATGAAGCTGTCTTATCTCATTTACATCCTAGAGGCCTTAAATTCAGTACACAGCCTCTTGAGTACCGGTGTATGTGATCGCAAAGAAGTAAGATCAGATTTGTGAGCGATGAAGCTGTCTTATCTCATTTACATCCTAGAGGCCTGCAATTTTGTACACAGCATCGTGAGAACCACCGTAAGTGATCGCAAGGAAGTCAGATCAGATTTGTGAGCAATGAAACTAACTTATCTCATGTACATCCTAGAGGCCTGAAATTTGGCACACAGCCTATAGAGTACCGGTGTAAGTGATCGCAAGGGAGTCAGGTTAGATTTGTGACTGGCTCAAATTTTAAAAACTTCTCAAAGAGCCTCTAATTTAAGTTGGACTGATACAGACATTTCTCCTCACTCATATCAGTTGTCCAATGACCCCTGTAACCTTGAAAAGCGGACAAACAGACAGAAAGACAGACAGAGAAAAACTGAAAAAATGGAACCAATCGTCTACGCAGCATGTACCGGAAAAGAAACGCAAAATTTCATGATTTCAATCAATGTACAGACAGACAACTTACGATTTTACATATATACAGGGTGAATCCCTCGCAAATATATAAAAAAAAAAAACTACAGGGTGGGTGGAAAAAAAAATACATCAAAAATGGAGTAAAATGCCGCCAACTGCATATTTTTATCTCAATCCGTACCGAGATATGATTTTTTAAAGGTTTTTTCAGGAAAACCGTGTTTTTTTCCTTTTAAACTCAAATTTCTCCACTTTACCTTCATTTAATTTTAACTTTCAACCTCATTTTCGGTATCATCATTAAATTTCCTATAAGAATAGTGTACTTGGGTTCTTAAAAAGTACCATCCAAAGGCCCTCACATCAGCTCAAACATTGACGATTTTGAAAAAATAATATTTCTGAAAATCTTTAAAACTTTACTACTCTTCCAAAACGAATCCTGGAAACTGGCAAATCTCATGAAAACTGCTTCATCTAATATGCTTTCCAACGGTATTATCAATTTTACTTTTATTTTGTTATTTAGGGGAGAATATTATGTTTTAATGTTAAAAAATGTGGGTTTTTCAATGAAATTGTTGGTTTTCTCGAAAGATGTCCCCCCATGAACCAACAAGTATGGGGTCGGTTTTTATGTATTTTTTCTCGCTGGATCGAATAGAAACTCTTGCATATCTCTCAACTACGTTATAATCGAGTTTTACACTTTAATTAACTAGTTTTACCCCATAACACATATGGGTTGATCGTAACAAACAAACTAAACATTTGCGATTTTAAGTGTAAAACTTGGTTATAACGGAGTTGGAGAGATCTACAAATGTTACCATTCGATACATCGTGAAAAAATACATAGAAACCGACCCCATACTCGTAGGTTCATGGAGGGTCATCTTTCGAGAAAACCAACAATTTCATTGAAAAACCCACATTTTTTAACATTAAAACGTAATTTTCTCCACTAAATCACAAAATAAAAGCAAACTTGATTATACCGTTGGAAAGAGTATCAGACGAAGCAGTTTTAATGAGATTTGCCAGTTTCCAGGATTCGTTTTGGAAGAGTAGTAAAGTTTTAAAGATTTTCAGAAATATTCTTTTTTCAAAATCGTCAATGTTTGAGCTGATGTGAGGGCCTTTGGATGGTACTTTTTAAGAGTAAATTTAATGCTAATTCCGAAAATGTGGTTAAAAGTTAAAATTGAATGAAGTAAAGTGGAGAAATTTCAGTTTAAAAGGAAAAAAACACGGTTTTCCTGAAAAAAACCTTTAAAAAATCATATCTTGAGAACGGATTGAGATAAGAATATTCAGTTGGCGGCATTTTACTCCATTTTTGATGTAATTTCACCCAAATTTTTTTTTGCATCTGTGAGGGAATCACCCATTATATATATATATATCTTTTTTAAACTTTTTATTATTGTTTTAAGCCTTTGTATTGGGCTTGTTCGTATCAATCAATTAGTTAATAAAATTAATAAATTTAATTCTATCACGTAGACTTACAATTTTCACTTTCCGTATTTGCTACCGCCGCCGTATCCTCCGTGTCCTCCTTTTCCGCCGTATCCGCCTCCACCTCCGGGACTGCCACCGTATCCGCCACCGCCTCCGGGACTGCCGCCGTATCCGCCACCGCCTCCGGGACTGCCCCCGTATCCGCCTCCGAAACTGCCGGAGCTGGAGCTGGAGCTGGCATCTGCTTTGCTCCAAGACCCGCTCCCGCCGCCACCGGAGCCCCCACCGCCTCCTGGACGTCCGCCGCCACATCCTCCGCTACCGCATCCACCACCGCCGCCACTTGGGTAGCCGCCCCCACCGCCGCTAGGGTAACCGCCGCCTCCACCGCTAGGATAACCGCCGCCACCACCGCCTGAATGGCCGCCGCCGCCTGGGAAACCGCCGCCTCCTCCGCTAGGATAGCCGCCGCCACCGCCTCCCGGGTACCCGCCTCCGCCACACCCTCCTGATCCACATCCTCCAGGAGATCCTCCTCCGCCACCTCCAGATCCGCCGCCTCCACCGCCTCCATATCCGCCACCCCCGCTGAACAGAAAAATCCAACACAATTTTATTATTCTACTGATCTGCACTTGTAATAATGTAATAATGTAAGACAACATTATTAGGTATAAATTAATGTTAATAGTTAAATTACTATGTCAAGAATAAAGATTCTTTATTTGGCACAAAAGGAAATACACTCATCATTCAATGAATAAATTCAAAACTTAAATAAAAAAAGGTGACCAATACATTATACACGTTAAATAAATTCAATGAATTAAATTCAAAGAATTTTTGTCCCTCTGTGGAGTCACAGCCATCCCTCATAGTTATAATCAAAACTAAATCACTATTAAGTAAAAGAAAACAATTATGAAAGCATCTTCTTAGAATAAAAATAATAGGTTGCTTATATCATGGGCCAATTTCAGCAATTTTTACAATCAAATAAATGCTTTTTAAATAATTTAAAATTTTCAAACTGACTAATATCAATTTCATGATTATAAAAAAATTTCAACGCAACAACATATGCACTTCTTCTCTAAATTTCCAGATTAATTTTTAGAATTCTAAAGTTGGACCTATTTGCGGTCCTCGTATAGTCCAACAGCGATAAATTACTGTCATCAATACCAGTTCTATATACATGTAAACAGGATTCCTTCAGAAAAATATCCTGAATTTTCATAAAATAGCCCTGTTCTTTATAAAGTAAATCTGAGGAATATCTAGATGGTTTATTTAGAATTATACGCAAAATTTTATTTTGCACAACTTGCAATACGTGAAGCGAACTTTTACATGCCCCTCCTCATACCAAGATACCATATCTAATCAAAGAGTTGCATACACCAAAATAAATCATTTTTAACAAATTTATGTTAACGAAACCTCTTACAATTTTAAACACATAGCAAGGTTTTCTTAATCTTTTCACTAGCAAGTCTATATGCCCCCTCAATCCCAAATGTTGATCTATAAGCACCCCCAAATATTTACGTTCACGTGTAAATTAATGTTAATAATTAAATTACTTAGTATATACCTAACATGCAGATTAATGTTAATTATAAACTAAAAGTGGCAAATCCTGCGAATTTGTCCCTGCAATGGTATGGGATGAGAAGAAAAACTTCAATCCTTTGTTTCCCCTGCGAGGGATCGTCAATTCTTCTTCGTCGATCGTCTCTTATAAATGAACCAGTTTCAGACCGTTACCAGGGACCCTCTTCAGCTAACTTCTAAACTCATAAAGCTCTGAGCTAGGGTCAAAACAAATGCAGGCATAAACTTCATCAACAATGAGGTGAAAAACTTACATAGGCTAACTAAAATCAAAGAATTAATCAACAACCATGCCATTTCCCTCGCCAAAGTATTGATGGATGATGTTTTTTGTTTTCTCTTCTCTTTTATTACTGGTGAGCCTGAAGGTAGGTTGTTGATTACTTCTTCTGATTTTAGGTAGCCTATGTATGTTTGTCACCTCATTGTTGTTGAAGTGTATGCCTGCATTTGTTTTGACCCTAGGCTGCTCAGAGCTTTCTAGGTTTATAAGTTAGCTGAAGAGGGTCCCTGGTAACGGATTGAAACTGGCCCATTTATAAATGAATCGACGATCCCTCACAGGGGAAAGAAAGCATTGAAGTTTTTCTTCTCATCCCAATACCCCTGCAGGAAATGATTCCCAGGATTCGCCACTTGTAGTTTATAACTAATAATTAAATGTTGAAAAAATATGTATGAGTACAAACTTAATATTACACTTCCTGTATAATTTATGAGTAATAATATAAATAACACAAAGGTTTCGTTCCAATCAGATGCGTGATCGTACTTAACCACAGTACCTAACCTTCTATCAACCCAATCGAATTTTTTCTTCGTTATAAATGTGTATCTTATTTCCCCCTCATATGGTGCGCAACTGTGGGGGTGCACTGCACAAAGTAACCGCAACATTATTCAGCGCTTTCAGAATAATGTTCTGCGTACCTGCGTTGATGCATACAGATACTTCAGAAACGACAGATTACACTATGAGTTGAAAGTTGAATCTGTCGATGAGGTTATCCGCAAGCAAGCCGTCAATCACCTTTTGAGGCTCAGAGATCATGTTAACGAGGATGTCGTTCAGCTCCTTGACACCGAAGATCTACTTAGAAGACTTAAAAGAACTAAAAAGTCCAGTCATGCAGCATGGCCCCATGAGCGAATTTTTGAAGAATATTACCGATGTCTACAACCAGCGAACGGCATTATTTCGATTTTTGACTGATTTTTCAACTTTGAAATTTTTGAAAACTTGATACATATTCTTATAGGAAATTTTACGCTGATTCCGAATATACCACATGTTAGTATGCTGAAAAAATTATTTCGCACGACAAATCGCAAAAAAACAGGCTATTTTGAAATTTTTGACTACATTTTTGAAAATTTCAACCCGAAGATGTAATCCGATCAAGCTGGCCAACGAACTTGAACTTTCGTTTTGTGCCCTTAACATTTTAAAATTTGTTTGAAGTTTCTAGCACAATTCTACGGACAGTTATCGTCTGGAATGACACATACATACATACATACATACATACATACATATATACATACATACATACATACATATATACATACATAAAAAAATGCGTTAAACTTCAGAATATGATTCAGAATAGCCTGAAACGGATTTCTGCATAATTTTTTTTCAAAAATTCACATTCTACAAATTTTGAGGCGAGAGCAATAGCTTAATTTTCTTCAAAAATTCGCTAAAAGAACTAAACCGCATGAACTAAGTGAAATAAAATGAACGTCAAGACTAGTGACTCAATAATCAGAACAATAAGTCTAAAGTGAAGTATATTAGATCTTAAGAAAATGTATAATAATTTATCACATGAATATTGCTTATAAGTTATTACTTGGAGCAATAAAACTTGTCAAAAAAAAAAAAAAAAAAAAAAAATTCCCTCTCATGGGTGTCAGCAGTAATTATAGGACAAACTCAGGGAATCGATTCTAGAGCTCATTTCTGACCGAAAGCTTCTCGTTAAGATATTTTTAAATGCTTTGAGTTATTCAATTTTTAAGATTTTTTCGTGTTTTGTACCTTATAACATTAAAACGGCCACAACACTCCCTAGAATCACTTTGAACTCAATAATAAGAACACAGTTGGAAAGAGCACTAAATTCCCTATCAATTTAACGCCAAACCAATATTTAATGAGCCGTCTTTATATGTAGAAAAGAGGCTGAAAAGCAAATTTTGAATACTCCTCAGAATCTGATTTTTGTTTTCCATTTTTCGTTACTCTTAAAACAGACTTTTTGGAAAGGCACTCCACGGGCAAAACTTCTTCAGAATCTCACCTTTCCAGCAGAGTAGTAAATTATTCTTTTACTTAGCTAATTAGGAGAGAAAATTACCTATGCTTTAATGAACCGTTACGTCGGCTGTCGGAGCGTATCAACTGAACGTACTGCATGCCTGAGATGCGGGACGCATTGAGATACATTCGTTTCCGACTAAGGAATACGGATGCGTCATAGGTTTTCTGCCACTAAAAATCTCCATTAATGAACATATTATGTAAATCGCTGACCGTTAGAACGTTTAAATGGCGGAGAATCAATTCAAAATTTAATAAATAGTAGACAGTAAATGAAACTTGCCCATAGCCAGGAGATCCACCGCCTCCTCCGCAGGTTTTACATACTCCTCTCTTCTCACGAGCCGACTCGTCCTGAAAAACGATAAGCTTTCCTTTATCTTTGACATAACAGCAAGTAAGATGTGTAATGTAATAAGTAGGAATATAAACATATTGGTAAGTTCCCATGAATGGATTGTATATAATTTTGGTGAGCATTAAAAACAAAAGAAAAAAAAGTTCCAGTCATGCAGCACGATCGTATGAGCGAATTTTCGTAAATTATCATACTGTATAGGTAATATTAAATTGTTTTGAGATTTGAGCTTTAAGACTGCAAAGAAATTGTAAACTATCAATTTTATGGCAAAAACGTACCTACTCTAATAGGTAATAATCTGCTACTCAAAAAGAGATTTCGGATTTTTAGCTTTTTCGCAGTTTTTATCGATTTTTTTAAACAAGATTTTAATGAAATTTAAGTACATTTTTGAGCATAATTTTATACTATTGTTGTATATAGTTTTATACTATATTGTAATAGTTAATAAACTTTATTTGAGCAATATTCTGCGAAAAAAAAATAATTAAATAATTTTTAGCCATTTTCAGTGATTTTTTTTAGAGCTCATTTTTTTGAAATTTGCCCAATTTAATCTGCTCAAAAAAACGTACCTACTCTAATAGGTAATAATCTGCTACTCAAAAAGAGATTTCGGATTTTTAGCTTTTTCGCAGTTTTTATCGATTTTTTTAAACAAGATTTTAATGAAATTTAAGTACATTTTTGAGCATAATTTTATACTATTGTTGTATATAGTTTTATACTATATTGTAATAGTTAATAAACTTTATTTGAGCAATATTCTGCGAAAAAAAAATAATTAAATAATTTTTAGCCATTTTCAGTGATTTTTTTTAGAGCTCATTTTTTTGAAATTTGCCCAATTTAATCTGCTCAAAAAGTTAACGAACTCATCCTTTCATTCGAAAACCTTGATTTTTTGGCGCAAGAACAGAATTTCTATCTCAATCCTAAGGAGTTATCGTTAGGAATTATGTATATTTATATTTATGAAAAAGCGTTAAACTCTAGGATTCGTTTCAGAATGCCTCAAAACGGATTTCAATGAGGAACATTTTTGAACATTTTCATTTCAAAATTGTTGGTGCCATTGCAACAGCTTCATTTTTTACGAAAATTAGCTTAAACAAAAATTATCATGATTTCTCGCAATGGCCCCGCACCATTTACGCAGCGACCAAAAGTAAATTTAAAAGTTCCAAAGTTGCATGACGGGACTAAAATCTCGATCGAACAATTAATACGTCTGTCAGATCAGATCAAATCAGATACGTAAAGAAAAAATATTATTACCCCCTCCTTTGGCCCCTTCCATAATGAAAATTTGGAATTCTTAAAATACGTTCCAAAACTAGACCGAATTCATAATTTAAAAAAAAGGGAATCACGAAAATCTTGCAAGAACAGTTTAAAAAATCACGATTCATGAGTTTCCATAAGGACATTTTAAACGCCTGACATACGTTCCAAAACTAGATCTAATTCTTAATATAACATAATAAAAATCGCGAAAATCGATCGAAAATCTGTAGCTTGAGCAGCGCGTGAAAGAATCGGTAATTCCTCCTCCTAATTCTTCCTCCTCCTCCCACTACAACAGCGAATTTGAAATTCCCAAGGTTCGTTGCACAACTGCACTAAAATGGGACACGAACAAAATTAGAATCACGAAAATCAGTTGGGAAATCTAGCCTAAGTGACGTCGCCAAAATTTGTCAAAAAAAAAAAAAAAAAAAAAACATTACATTACTTTTGACTTTACCTCCCTCATTCTCTCTCATCGTTTAATCCTGCATAATAGACATCGTTTAATAATTTAGACAGATCTTCTGCATGTAAGGACTGTCAAATACAGAAATAATGAACCTTTGTTTAATTATCTGCTGCGTTTTTCAATAATTGAAAAGAATTTTTATCTTCAACCAAATTCACGTTGTTTAGCTTTATTAATTTCCAAGGGTAATGTTTTCATCTGCGTGGATTTTTGTGGCATTAAAAGTTATTATTCTTCTCTTTTTCAACATAAGATCGTTATAATGGTTTTCTTTCATTCCTTTAAACGTGGTAATTTACCACTGACTAAGCAAAGATTGGGTTTTCTGGTAGGTAGTGAAAAGAGTTATAATAAACAGTATGAAAATTACATGATCATGGTGTGAAGGCAGCTCCAAGTCCACCGGTGCAGGGGCTACGACGGCATCTGAAAAAGTAAAAGAAAGTATAAGAAAGATAGCAAAGAAAGAAAGTTGAAGTAAGCAAAGAGAAGTTGAGAAAAGTTGATACCGTAAAGGCGGGTGAGTTGGAACATTCTAAGGGAATTTAAGATTTTTTGTGTTGGCAACATTGGAATGAGATATATCACGTTCCTTAGCAGTGCGCCTCAATCAGTGTTTGTTTATGGAAGAAGGGAAAAGGAAGGCTCACTAGGTAAGAATGTGCGCACAGTTGTCAATATAATTTATAAACATTCACTGATTCACTATTAATAACAATTCAATTTAAGAAGTTGTATTCTAATTTGATGTTATCTGATATAACTATCAAGTTGTATACAGTATTTGTATGATAATTGCTCAAATGTGAGATGGTGCCAAAACCCGGGAACGAACAAGGGGGGCCTTTTCTGTTATATCCCCGCATATTTCCGTTAATACTCATTTCTCCACAAGCTTGTAAACGGCGGTATCGACTGCCCTCCGTTGCTAGCAGAAATTCGTCTCTCCATCCCTCGTATCTCAAGCCGTCAGCCTTTTTCCACGTTCCTTTCTCTCCGACTAACTATCTTCTGAATCGACCACTTCACCGCATCCCCCGTTCTGCAAACCTCTTCTAAAATTTAAATCCAGATTTCGACTTCTTCAATAGTCCCCTTTCATCTCTAAAATCTATAGTGCTCTCTTCTCCCGCTTTGTTTTGACTCTTCTTCGTTTTGTTTTACTGTTGTTTCTGGTAAAATTGTTTGTTTTTTCTTGTTGTTTTCTTAGATGTGTAAATTATGTAACTTATACTTATAGATGTAACCTATATTATGCCAACACCGAGGCGTCCCACTAGAAGCACGAGTCAACCGAATAGACTCAATTTATGATTTGGTTCGGTAAAGAAAGAGAGATGGCAAGAGTTACGATTTCACTGCTATACTGAAAAGAACTACCTACGTCTCAACATTAATGATTCACTACACTGGTAATATTTGTTTAAAATACCTATTCCTATGCAGGTAGGAACTTCCTATGGAGGTTAATTTATAATCATTCATTATTAATAACAATTCAATTCAAAAAGTTGTATTCCACAAAAACTTAATTTGATATTATCTGATATTACTATCAAGTTGTATACAGTATTTGTATGATAATTGCTCAAATGTGAGATGGTGCCAAAACCCGGGAACGAACCTTTTACCAAAAAAATTAAGGATTCTTTAGTTCGAGATCAATTGGTCTGTGATATCGTTAGCGATGATACCCGCCAAAAACTATTTGAGGTAGAAGATCTAACTTTAGAAAAAACCGCTACATGAAGCACCTCCCCGTCTAAAATGGATAATCATGGAAATAATCCCGCACTTACCAAAAATTGAATATAATAGGGAGAAGGACTTACACATTGCAGATACACTAAGTCGTGACTGCTACAATGAAGATCCCATTGATGAGGAACAACTCCCCTTCACGGTAGATCTAATTGTCGCAATGTCTAAGTCACGAATAGAAGAAGCACAGTCTCTAACAAATTAAGATAAAGAATTGAGCCAGCTCAGAAGAACTATAATTAATGGATGGCCAGACGAAAAAGCGTAATTACCAGAATCACTGCATAGACAGTGGGCATATAGAAAAGAGCTGGCAGTTCACGAAAATGTAATCTTCGAAGGCAACAGGCTCTATGTACCAAAACTACTTCGCTCGTTGGTACTAAAACATATACATTTGGGACATAGAGGGATACAAGCTTCACTGCAGTTGGGACGTGACACGTATTTTGGCCTAATTTAACGAATGAAACTTAGACTTTACAGGGGTCAAAAATATCACATCATATTCAGTGATTCAAGAGCTGAAAAAATGGTTCTCTGTTTATGGAATACCTGACGTTTTACTAACTGATGGGGGAACACAATATTATTCTCAGGAATCCAAACAGTTTGAGCATGAGTGGCAATTCGTTCAATAGATTTCAAGCCCACATTTCCCTCTCTCAAATGGTCTCGCCGTCCAAGAAGCTAAACTCCTTCCAAAAAATCGTGTTGGAGAAAAATCGGATCCCTATCTGGCATTACTTCATCAAAGGAATTTACCAAGAGGCCCTTTAGGATCCCCAGTACAACGCTTAATGAGCCACAGGATGAAAACTTTACTACCAAATACAGCTACACTTCTCAGGCCTACTGCTCTAGACAACGTAGCTATTGAACTACGAAAAATAAGAATGAAGAGCAAATATTATGCCGATCGAAGGAAGAAAACATTAGAATATGAAGAAGGAAGTCTTATATAGAGTTCAACCAAGGAACTGGCAGCCCGCGACAATAGTAAGAAAAGGAGGAGGAATATCCTACATAATTGAAGATAGAAGAGGACGAAAATACAGGAGAAAGGCGTGGTTTATAAGAGGAAAACTCATACAATCCTCAAATACTCATACAGCAGCCGACAACCGATCCTACTAACAGCTTGCCAACACTGAGGCGTTCCACTAAAAGCACGAGTCAACCGAATAGACTCAATTTATGATTTGGTTCGGTGAAGAAAGGGAGATGACAAGAGTTACGATTCCACTGCTATGCTGAAACGAACTACCTATGTCTCAACATTAATGATTCACTACACTGGTGATATTTGTTTACAATACCTATTCCTATACAGGTCAATATGAATTATAAACATTCATTATTTATAAAAATTCAATTCAAAAAGTTGTATTCTACAGAAATATAATTTGAAGGGTTACGGGAAAAAACAGAGTCAATTGCTGGTCCGAAATGAGATAGTGGTACCATCTTGCAGGTCTTAGAGAAACGAATCGAAGCATGTATCGCTTCGGGAAAGAATGAAAAGGTTAGCGTCAAATTACAGAGGGATGGATTTTAGGTGTCGTGAAACAACGATCCAGAGTCCATGCGCTGACGGCTAAAATGGATCAGGGTCCTCTAAAAAACCTCAAATATTGATCAGTGCCCATCCATTCAAAACCAGTTTTTCCCATTCTCTTCACATTTTGCAAAACATTTTGATTTTGGTTTCTTCATTAAAATGTTTTTTCAATGAAATGACTATTTGTTTATATGAAATTTGTTATATGAAATGACTAATTGTTTCTCTCATTATGCCTTTCTTCACCTACTGTAATTCAGTTTATAGCACCTCCATGGATAGTGCCTGCTCCAGACGCTTGGAAGTTGCCTATAATTCCTGCATCAGATTTGCCTTCAGTCTCAAGAAATGTGACCATATAACACCTTTTAAAACCAATCTGGTGGGTCAAAACCTATTTGACTATTTTAAATTTTGTCAGCTTTCCCTGATTTTCAAAATCATGCATGCTTTATCCCCCGTCTATCTACGAGAGCTTTTTACCCGGGCATTGTCCCAAAGATCGTGTGCACTCCGGATACCAACTGACGCAAGTAAGTCTTTCATGAAAACGTAATATGAAACCTTATGTCAAACCAGATCCCCTTTTACTTAAGTTTTTTTTTACCCCTCTTTATTTTTCATTAATCTGTTTCGTTTTATTTTTCAAAAAAAAAAATTATTATAATTTACACTTGGTTTTATTACCTGTTTTTAGTTTAGTTATAAGTATACTTTGTTTTACTGTTGTCATAATATGACAATATGTTGACATAATATGCTTTATGTTTATGAATGCTTTATGTTTGTAACCCATGTCATTCTCTGTACGCTATGAGAGATTGTCCTAAGTACAATAAAGATTATTCTATTCTATTCTATTTGGAGTTGAGAATTATTTACCCTAAACCCAAAATATTACACTTGAAAGTTTAACATTTGAATTTGGCAGATTTGTGAAGAAGTGACTCTGATCGTTATTTCCCGCGACCCTTCATTTGATATTTTCTGATATAACTATAAAGTTATATACAGTATTTGTATGATAATTGCTCGAATGTGAACTCATTGTGTCCCTTGTTTGAATGTATTTTCATTTCACATGGGTAGGTACCTACCTAGTTATTTAATTTGGAATTATTTACACTGATGATGTAGAATGCTTTCATAATGTATTTCTCAGTACTTAACTGATAATATCATGAAATTAGTACTAGGCTTAAAACAAATAGTATTATTGTAGTCCCCCATAACACCACAACACTTGCAAAGAATTTCTGTGAGTCTTGTTCGGTTGGGATCATCAACGGTTTTCCGACGGATCTAAAGACTCTGGTTACTCTGGTGCGAATACAATTAAGCAGGTTTCAGAGAAATTGAAATCGTATTATGTAGGCGGCTAGCTTTGGAACAATGAATTTATTGTTTTTTAATTTTATGTGCATATGTTTATACATACATTTGTTGTAAATCTATAATTGAGTAGAAAAGAATTCTTATTGGATTTATTAATTTGGCATAAGCATAGCAGTTATAACTGGTTCTTCTGGCTTGATGGGAGTCATTGTGGCTGCTCATCCACTGCCACGGGCATTTGCCCATATAGGGGATTAATTTCCATAATTTTGACAGGTCATTAAATGGCCTGTGCTGGATTTTTTATTGTATCCCATACTTATGCAAATTTTTTGGAAATAAAGAATTTAAAAAAATATATATACAGGATGATTCCCTCGCAGATGCAAAAAAACATTTGGGTGAAACTACATCAAAAATGGAGTAAAATGCCGCCAACCGCATATTTTTATCTCAATTCGTACTCGAGATATGATTTTTTAAAGGTTTTTTCAGGAATACCGTGTTTTTTTCATTTCAAACTCGGATTTCTCCACTTTGCCTCATTTAATTTTAACTTTCAACCTCATTTTCGGTATCAGCATTAAATTTCCTATAAGAATAGTGTACTTGGGTTCTTAAAAAGTATCATCCGAAGACCCTCACATCAGCTCAAACATTGACGATTTTGAAAAAATAATATTTCTGAAAATCTTTAAAACTTTACTACTCTTTTAAAAAGAATCCTGGAAACTGGCAAATCTCATGAAAACTGCTTCATCTAATATGCTTTCCAACGGTATTATCAATTTTACTTTTATTTTGTTATTTAGAGGAGAAGATAATGTTTTAATGTTAAAAAATGTGGGGTTTTCAATGAAATTGTTGGTTTTCTCGAAAGATGACCCTCCATGAACCAACAAGTATGGGGTCGGTTTTTATGTATTTTTTCTCGCTGGATCGAATGGAAACTCTTGCATATCTCTCAACTACGTTATAATCGAGTTTTACACTTTAATTAACTAGTTTTACCCCATAACACACATACATTTAATCGTAACAAACAAACTAAACATTTGCGATTTTAAGTGTAAAACTCGGTTATAACGGAGTTGGAGAGATCTACAAATGTTACCAGTCGATACAGCGTGAAAAAATACATAGAAACCGACCCCATACTCGTAGGTTCATAGAGGGTCATCTTTCGAGAAAACCAACAATTTCATTGAAAAACCCACATTTTTTAACATTAAAACGTAATTTTCTCCACTAAATCACAAAATAAAAGCAAACTTCATCATACTGTTGGAAAGAGTATCAGACGAAGCAGTTTTCATGAGATTTGCCAGTTTCCAGGATTCGTTTTGGAAGAGTAGTAAAGTTTTAAAGATTTTCAGAAATATTCTTTTTTCAAAATCGTCAATGTTTGAGCTGATGTGAGGGCCTTTGGATGGTACTTTTTAAGAACCCAAGTACACTATTCTTATAGTAAATTTAGTGCTGATTCCGAAAATGTGGTCAAAAGTTAAAATTGAATGAAGTAAAGTGGAGAAAGTTGAGTTTAAAATTTAAAAAACACGGTTTTCCTGAAAAAACCTTTAAAAAATCATGCAGTTGGCGGCATTTTACTCCATTTTTGATGTAGTTTTACCCAAATTTTTTTTTGCATCTGCGAGGGAATCACCCTGTATATATATGACAACTCACCAGATCCCTCGTTCGTCTTCGAGCCGATAGCATGACTGCGAACGTTTTGGCACACGACGGCAACCACGAGAAGCCCAATCGGCAGCAGATGCAGGCGCGTACCTCCGGCCATCATCCCAACGTAATCCGAACCAGGAAAACCGGCTTATTTATATCAAGGTAGCTTGAAAGATTCATCTCCCCTTCTCTCGCCTTTCGGCGATATCCTGTCCGATCCGCTCGCGGATTCTCATCACGAAAATAAGAAGAAAAACCACGGCCGTCGTATTCTCATTTTCCTATGAATCTTGATGCAGGCGGGCAATAACTATCGCACTCCGTACCGAGAACTTGTGGAAATCCCTACTCCCGAGGTCGGTTGTTAAGCATCATCTTGATTGCAAATCGTGCTCGGGCGGTTCTAAAGAGATTGGTTTTGTTGGACGTGTACAATTTATAGGTCGGTAATTCATGACTCCTTTATATCGACTAACCGCAATTGAGATAAGATTCATATTAATTTCGGATATTTATGAATCAAAATATTGGAATACCTGGAACATGATCGACTACCCAGAATGTATTTTAATCGCCTTTTACCTCTGGGAAGTTCAGAATTAGATGTGAGGTATAATTGGGCCTTTCAATTAGAAATGTTTTATCTTTAACTAATGATCAAAGCCCTTCACATGGCATTCATTTTTGCCAAATGTGGCTCTAAAAACATGGCAAAATGACACTAATTTTGGCCAAACATGGCATTTATTCTTCAAAATCCAAATTTTTTTTCTTTTAGCGAATTTTTGAAGAAAATTAAGCTATTGCTCTTGCCTCAAAATTTGTAGAATGTGAATTTTTGAAAAACTTTTATGCAGAAATCCGTCTCAGGCTATTCTGAATCATATTCTGAAGTTTAACGCATTTTTTTATATCCCAGACGATAACTGTCCATAGAATTGAGCTAGAAACTTCAAACAAATTTTAAAATGTTAAGGACACAAAACGAAAGTTCAAGTTCGTTGGCCAGCATGATCGGATTACATCTTCGGGTTGAAATTTTCAAAAATGTAGTCAAAAATTTCAAAATAGCCTGTTTTTTGCGATTTGTTGTGCGAAATAATTTTTTCAGCATACTAACATGTGGTATATTCGGAATCAGCGTAAAATTTCCTATAAGAACATGTATCAAGTTTTCAAAAATTTCAAAGTTGAAAAATCAGTCAAAAATCGAAATAATGCCGTTCGCTAGTTGTAAAAACCGGTAATATTTGCATGTAACATTAGCATGAAACATCTTCAAAAATTCGCTCATGGGGTCATGCTGCATGACTGGACTTTTATCTTTAACTAATGACCAGAGCCCTTCACAACATGGCATTTATTTTTGCCAAATGTGGCTCTAAAAACATGGCAAAATGCCACTTATTTTGGCCAAACATGGCATTTATTCTTCAAAATCCAAATTTTTTTTCTTTTTTCTTTTTTTTTTCTTTTTCCCCCCCATTGATAGGAAAATTAAAACATGCCATTTTAATTACATTATGTAATTTATTTACAAAGAGCATGCTACAAATTACAAGTTGACTATAAAAAATTGAATTTAAATCTATATAGGAGAATGAAGAATCTCTTCCTCTGGGTTAAAATTGTTGTAGAACAATTTCAGGTGGGTCGAGATGCTATCCATGCAGAAACCAAGGCGTCGGTCACTTGAAATATATTTCAATTTTGAAAATGACCTCTCTACGTCTGCTGATATTGTGAGCTTAGCTCAGATGTGTGTTAGCTTGCCTTTTTTGAAAAATTGTTGAAAAAAATACTTGAAACCACAACTTTTTTCGATTTTCCCAGAAAATTGTTTTACTTTCTCACGAATTTTCATAAAAATTATGCGAAAAATGGCACAAAGGTGGCATTTTCCGAGAAATCGGCAAAAAATGGCTTTTTACCCAAAAATTGGCCAAACATGGCACTTAAGGATGGCGCCATGGCAAAATGGCACTTGAAGGGCTCTGCTGATGATTGACTCGAAGTTTAACCAAAATTTCCGAGCGACACGACTTTTAGCATGGAACATGCTTTTCCCGGGGCCTAACAAGTGAAACAAAGTCATTAAAAAATATCACGAAAAAACGACACTGAAGTAGTGGCAAGGCCCAAATCAGGGGTGTCGCTAGACATAAATAGTAAAGGGGGGAGTATCACGAAATTCCCAACGAAACCAAAAGTTTTCCCTACTCCAAAAAAGTAACATAGAAAGATGAACGTTTGTACGATCACTTATGAAAAAACATCTGCTATGTTGGGTGTGGCACATCGCTTCCTCGATTACATTTCAATGTGTAGATCATTGAAAAGTTTTAAATGATTTAGAAGAATTCCATAGCGGAATAGAGAAACCAAGAAGTAGGGTGAAACGTCATAAATTGGTCAATTAATAAACAAAAAAATTATACTCAATGTAATTTTCGTTTGCGCATGCGCAGAACGAACTGATGAGTTGATAATAATGGAATAGGTACGGGACCATCTACAACCAAACCAGGAAAATCAGGATTTGGTTTGGATTATACTTCAAAATAGGTCTTTTAGAATTAAGGGTTTTATTACCACCTCCCAGATTTTCCCAACTTCTCCCAAGTGGTGAAAACTGTGGGGGGAGGAAATTAGTTGAAACTTAGAAACCGAAAGAAAATGAACATAAAGGGAATCAATCACGGAACGCGAAAATAATAGGTAATAGGTATGACAGCAGTCAAATTATCCAAAAAATCAAAATGGTTGTTCCGCATGAATTCGGATTGACTAGGCAGCGAGCACTCAAACGGGAAATTTCCTTTGGAGAACTTCTCAGCTAATTTTACCAATCAAGGCTGTCAGTTAAAGGTTGTATCAGTCTCAGCGTGTAGTTCAACGTAGGGGACGACATCGGAACGCAAACCATCTCTGGTCGACATGTAGCATGAATAATGAGCTAAATTCTCTCTTGCTCACACTTGGAATTTGAAATTTGATAGAGAGTTTCTCTATGACATTAAGAGGCGAATGAAATTACGCGCACCGTCCTGATCAGCTGAATGAGCAAAATTCCATTCTGATCTTCGTAAGAGTTTAAAATTCTATAAGGAGATCCTCTGGGTCATTAAGGGACTACTGAAATGGTGGAATTTTTCTTGATCAGTTGAGTGGGCTAAATTTAGCTCTTTATTGTTTACCCTAGGAAGCTGACATTTGATAGAGAGTTTCTCTATGTCATCAAGAGGCAAATGAAATGACGGGTTCCATCCGTGTCAGCTGAATGAGCTGAATTATGTCCTTTTCACCCAAGGAAGTTGAAATTTGACAAGACGCTTCTCTGGGACATCAAGAGCCAAATCAAGTTATGGGCTCTAAAGTCCATGGTACGTACGATATTTCGAATGAGAATTCACGGTTTATATGATGCATACCTGCACCGCATAAACGTACATGAAGACCTGCAATGCCAAAAATGTGGACATCCAAATGAAACCCTCAAACACGCAATCATGGAATGCCAAGAATTTGAAAACCAAAGAGGTATCTTCTTTAGTGATTTGGAAAGAAAAACAAACATTATTTTAGAATATGAATCGATATTATAATCTACAAACATTTTAATTTATAGTGAAATATATAAGTTTATATCAACATGTAACATAACAATATGAAGGAAAATTCATCAAATAGTGTTACATATCATAATTACAGTATGGCTGTATAAAATATGTTGTAATGCCAAATAAAAATTTAAAAAAAAAATTAAAAAAGTTATGGGCTCCCAACTCGACAAGTTGATTGAGAAAAATTCTACCCAGCTCACCCTAGGAAGTAGAAACTTCCTCTTTGAAATACCAAGAGGTGAATGAAGAAACAAAAAATCGAATTTTCGCCGCTTAGATGAAACGTTTGTGTAGCATCACGCTATTTCGATTCCACACGGAGGCTCTTAGGTACCTACGTCGATTTGATCTTCGGATGCCCCGTCAACAACTTTTTATCAAAAATTACTTGTGGTATTTTAGTTGTCACAAAATTGTATTGACTATTTACTTCTAGTAATAAATATTTTATTCAATCGCAATTACCCACATAAATTCTTGTTAGTTTAAATCTAAAGCATGTTTGACGTTTTTCAATTTTAGACAAGGAGCACTGCGCCCAGTTTTGCCAAACAATTGATAGTTTCGGTCACAGAACACAGAAAACTGTATGTTTTCTGTGCTCTTTGTGGTTTCTTTGCACACAAAGAGCTCAAATTTGAAAACAATTTAACACAATTTTATAATTCGAAGAAACGAAAATTTGCTCTTTTGGTCGTCATTTCATTTCATACTGCATGATGAACTTTTTAAAAATCAATATCCAATCAATATCCATTTTTTCATTCCATTATAATCTCACGGAGGATCTCTCAGTGGGCTACCTCTAATAACATAACCCTTAACCCAGCTAAATCACAATCAATTATTTTCTGGAAATCCTCTCTGGACACCAAGCCTCTTCCTTCCATTGTTGTGAACGATTGTGTAATATTCCAAACACGTTAAAAACTTGGGACTAATTCTGTGTGATAACCTGTCATGGAAAACGAATACCACTGCAATTTGCAGAAAAGTTTATGGGGCTCTGCATTCCCTTCGTAAACTGTCGTTCTTTACATCAGAGGCGTTGCGATTGAGGCTTGTGAAAACGCTCATTTTACCATTGATGACCTACGGCAGGGGTGCTCAAACGGTCGATCGCGAGTGCTTTTTGAGTAGATCTCGAGAAGAAAAAAAATTTTAATAAGTAGGTAACTAAACTACAAAAATTTATGACCAGCAATGACTGGAAACAAGAACGGTTTTGTGGCATTGTGTCGAGCTAATGAAGAATTCCCTTCATTTTTTTCATTCCATTGCATTATACATCAACAAGTTTTGTGTTCAAAAGTTTTAAACACGGAGGAAATTATGGGTATTGCAACGAAAATTGTGAATTCCATCCGTGCACGTAGCTTGCAACGGCGGCTCTTTAAGTTGCAGTTGGAAGATAGGGAGTCAGCTGAACACACTGATTTAGTTCTTCACACGGACGTCAGGTGGTTGAGTCGCGGAAAATTCTTAGAAAGGTTTCAAGAATTATTGCCCGAAATAACAGCTTTTCTAGACGAAAGAGATGATGACACTGAGATGTTGAAAAACGAAAAATGGCTGACTGATTTTGCATTTTTGACTGACATCACAATGCACTTAAACACAATTAACTTGGAGCTTCAAGGTAAAGGAAAAACTATTATTGAGATGATTAGCGCAGTAAACGCATTCAAAAGTAAATTGCAACTTATGATAGATCAACTGAAAAGAAAGGATCTGAAACATTTTCCGTCTTTGAAAGCAAGGATTCCTCAGTTGAATTATGATACGTATGAGGCTGAATTATCAAATATTTTGGGACAATTCGAAATGCGTTTTTATGATTGCAGTAAATTGGCAAATATAGCATCATTTATGAGTTATCCTTTTTCATGTAAAAACATTGAGGAATTAGCTACTGAAGTAACAAGTCAGTTTAATATGAACTCATGTTCTGTTGAAAATGAGTTGGTGCAGATTATATCAGATATACATCTCAAAGCTACAGCATCTGATACAAATTTCTGGTATTTTATATCTGAAGATAAATATCCGAATCTAAGGCAAATCGCCCTTCAACTGACGGCAATGTTTGGGTCAACTTACTTGTGCGAGTCTGCATTTTCTGAAATGAAGATAATTAAGTCAAAATATCGCAATCGACTAACTGACGATCATATGTGATCATGCTTGCGATTGGCACTCAGCGGTTACGCACCATCTTATGAAAAGTATGCTGAGGACATGCAGTGCCACGCTTCAACATCCAAAGTCACTCCTTAGTTGAGTTTAACACCATATGTAACTCCTTTGTTTTGTAACAACGAATAAACTCGCAATTTTGAATAACTAGGAGTTTTTTCATTGATATTGTAGAGAAGAACTTAAGTAAACCTAACCCAAACCTTGACTAAAATAATGTAAATTGTGCGGAAAGCTAATATCTATATATGCTACGGTACACCCTAGTAGATAGGGTGTATCGTGTATGTACGACAACCCTGCATCACACATACTTGCAGCCTCTCAGAGTCGATCGTAAGTAGTCTAAAAATATTGAGGTAGATCGCCAGCAGTTCAAGTTTGAGCACCCCTGACCTACGGTGACGCTGTTTTTGCCCTTTCATTGGATGCATAATGCTCAAGAAGATTACAAGTATTAATGAACTCTTGTACTAGATTTGTTTTTAACCTAAAGAGCAGAGGACATATTTCAAGTCACAAGACTAAAATATTAGGTACTGATGTGGTTTCATACCTTCAGGACAGAACATTGTTGTTTGTGTATAAAGTTCTTAATAATACAAACATCCCAGATTATTTTACCAAAATTTTCAAATTAGCGCAATGCGTAAGATTACACACCATTATTCAAACGCACACATTATGCAAACAATATTATAATTCTTTAAAGGTAGCTGGAGCAAGGCTTTGGAATTCTCTGCCGTTGAATGTTCGGACCCTTCCTTCCCTGGCTCGCTTCGGGGCAGCCATCACTGCGAGACACACTGAATGACCAGGTACATGATCTTTTCTTTCTCCTACCCTCAGTTTCCTTCCTTTCTGTTTCTACCTGTTCTTTTTTCTCTCTTTCTATCCCTTTTCAGCATCTACTCTTTTTTTTCCACTTCAACCCTTCTAATGATTTTATAAAAAAGGAACCTATTTCTTATTATTATTTTACTTATTTTTTGTTTGTTTGTTCTTTTAATTATAAGCGATTCAATATTGTATTGAGTGCTCCACACTTGGTGGGACTTTCTATCTTATGTGGGCAATAAAGATATTATTATTATTATTATTATCATTATTATTATAGCTCCAATTTCTTTGAAAATTCCGAGAAGATCCACTTTGGGGGTTAACCACTCGGAGAGAAAAGAATGTGAAGCTGGTTTTTGAAAAATTGAGCCTCATCCACATCAGCCTCTGGCTACAGTAGACCTAAGTACCTGAATTATAACATCTAATAATCAGATTGTATCTTCCCTGTTGCCCTTGGTAGCGTTTAGAAATGTCTTTGAGGAGTTGAAGAGAATGGGTTTCGCAATGCTCTGATTTTCGTTAGATGTTTTCTGTTTTCCAAGTACGTGGAGGACGCGTGTTATGTGATAAAAGTTCGGAAATGGGCTATTTGCATCGTTATCACAATCTTCAATTCCAATCGGGTGGGCGCCATCAAAAAGGTCAGTGAGGGAGCGTTGCCTTTATAAGCTTTGAACTGTCTCCAAACAAATCACTCTTCCTGCGTCGCTTTTAGTCTACATACTCACCTTTTCGTTTAACGTAATTTTAACGGCGACAATTATGCCCGGAATAATTATGCCTATTTATGGAGGTCTTCTGTTGTTAGCCGTCGCCTCAGCTAAACCCTACAGTAAGTACATATTTTGCTTCCATGCATTATAGCATTACAACCCTTAGGGTTACAGGAAAGTTATGTAGGTACCTAATCAGTAACAATTGTTTCCTGAGGTTTCCAATCGAAAGGATGAAAGGCCAGCACTTTTTGAGCATAATAAATTGGTCGAATTTCAAAAAATGTGCTATACAAATCACTTAAAAAACCTAAAAACGGCTAAAAATCGTTAAATTTATATTTTTTGGCAAAATATTGCTCAAATAAAGTTTATTAACTGTAAAGTAGACATTCAATAATTGATGTACAAAATTATGCTGAAAAGTCGATAAAAACTGCAAAATAAACTGAAAATTCAAAACCTCTATTTAAATAGTAGATTATTATCTAGAATACGTTTTTTGCCATGGGGGAGGGCAACATGGCTCCCCTTAGAATCCTACCAGCAGTGTCGCTTTAGACACCTCGGTCAATGCCGCAAATGTCCCTTGTGGTTGAGGTTCGGATTAAATAATTGAATACAAAATTGAATCAATTTCAAAATAGTGAGTCTGGGATCACCACGAAATCTTGAGTCAATCGTGATAGTTTGACCTAATCATTGCTCTTTGATTTGTAACCCGTTTGATGGGTGGTGAGGGGGGGGGGGGGGTAAACAATTTAATTCCGTTTGGATCATATTAGATACAATTTACAATTACAATTATTATTATTACAATTATTCATAAGTATACTTATTACGTACTGTATGAAATGCAGTTAACAATCTCATGTGCAAAACTGAACCCAAACGCTGGAGGCAAATTAAATATGAAATCGTGCAAAATGAGTCGTTATTATAGATACTAAGAATTGATTGAATATTCTAGTTGCTTTAACACACTAATAGTATGTTCATTTTCTTCTTCTTTCAGTTCACTACGAGTCCGGATTACCGTAAGTACCAAGCGAACATTCTAAGGTTTTAAAATTACTCTCATTTTAGCAAATTATCGTAGAACATGAACTATTGCATTGGCTCCAGAAATTTTAAAATCAAAATCGTAGAAAAAATCAGTTCTGAGGCATTCTGAAACAAATCCTAGATTTTAATGAATGCTTTTTCATATATATATATATATATATATATATATATATATATATATATATATTTAAATTTTTAGGACGTCCCTCAGAAGCTAGGACATACAGGCAAGGCTTCTTATTTGAGAGGGACGGCCTATTGCCAAGCGTGATAAAAAAAAAAAAAAATAACCTCATACAAATCCGTTTCAGACCATTCTAAAACCGAAACCGTGAAAAAACCATATGTGCATGTGTGTGTGTGTGTATGTGTGTGTGTGCGTGTGAGTGTGTGTTTTTGCGTGTGAAAGATTTTGTCGACCCTACCCAGTCTACAATTCTCAACCGTTTTTCGAGATTCTTTCTATGTTCGATCCCAATTTTAGTCTAGTTGCGCAAAAAATCACGGAAATTTGAATTCCAAGATGGAATTCATTTTGCATTGGAATGCACATTTGAATTGTGTTCATTCAGAACTTTCAATGAACCTTATTCTACTAAGACGAGCTCGCTTCAAATGTTTCTCTATGTGTACTCCTCAAAGCGTATCATGAGTTGTTCTGTCCAGTAATGTCGTATGGAATTGGAGAGACTAGTTAGGTACTAGTTAATAGTTGAACCCCAAAGAACCAGTACGCCATCGCAAAAGAGATATAGAAGTCTGTACCAATGCCAACATCTGTTCTATAGATGGTACGGAGTTTGGCATGAATACATGGTGGCATTGAGTTATAATAATAGCGGGTAGTTCAGGGTGGTCACGAAAGTTGCGAGTTTCCCATCAACCATATTTTGATTAGTGACCCGACTGCTCTTACTTTTGAAGTATGTCCTGAAGAAGTTTTCGAGGAGTGTCCCGACGGTGCGGATAGCAGTCAAATGAAACATAAATGCAAACTCAAAGTGATTTGACACCATTTCGATAAGTTTCTCGTCCATGGAGTTTCGACGAGTTTCCAACTCGGGCAGGAAACTCATCAAAAAGTCACTAGTTCAGATTTTTGATGAGTTTCTAGTGCCCCTTCCAATCACAATACATGGCGCAATGTTGTATGATTATGCTGATCGGGTCCGACGTATTTCCATGATAATGAAAGGCTTATAACATTAAACGTGGTGTTTCAGCCTCACTGGCAGCTAGCTGTGCTAGAATCGGGATATCCTCTCAATTTTGAACTTGTTACCCACCTTTGTGGCCTGCTTAGTACGGTTTGTGGGGATTTCCCCCACTAACATTTTCGAACTAACCATAATCGAGTGCAGCTTGTGAGACAACATTAACATTGCTTATTTGGTTGTGAATGAAATTTTGGAATTTTTAGAGGTAACGATACGACTTGTATTTCAGATCTGATTACTACAATCCATCCGGGTTCCATGGTATAGTAAGAGGCATAAGTGGTGCGTCGAGCACCTCACACGCACAGTCCGTGTCAGCGACCGCTGGACTGGGTCACGCATCAAGTGGTGTATCTACCAGTGAGTCACATAGCTTTGGAAATGGACATGGCGCGTCAGTGGCTGCCAGCAGAGCGACCAATGTTGGCATTAACTTCCATGATGGGGTAGCACAGGCGTCAAGTTCAGCAGCCTATGGCACTACTCATGGATTTGGCAATGGACTAGAAGCCATAGGTGCATCATCTGCTGCTGGAGCATCATCTGCTGCTGGAGCAGCATCTGCTACTGGTGTAGCGTCAGCATCCGCCTTGTCCAGTACTGGTGGAGCATCAGTGGCCAGCGCCTCTTCAGCCACGGCTAGTCATACAGGAAGTGAGTCCATGAAAATTATTACTTTACCGATACCCGAACATTCAAAAGAAAGTTACGTAATGGATGGGCACATAGTATTCTGTAATTGCAACACATGGATTTGAAAGGACGCAAATTAAAAAATCATTAGATACCTTTACGAACTGGAACTGGGGGCAATTTAACTCTTTGTGGCAACACCATTACATAAAGTAAATTAAATTGATAACTGCAAAGGTGTGTGGTTTTATGAAGAATGAATATGGTTACGTTTAACAACAAAAATGTTAACTACAAATAATGTAAATCTGCTATAGTGTAGCCAAATTACAACAAGCTCTGGACAGCGTACGGCGGGCGGACGGATTTTTGTAGATTCTATGCATCTTGAAATCTAAACCAACAAATTTCTATGTGGGGGGAGGGGGGGGGGGGGGTTACAATGTTTTTGTTGGTCGATTACAAAGGTTTGTTATTGAAAATAATAAACAGTAACACATCTGTTTGCCGAGCCTAAGTTACATATTTAGTTCATAAATTCTGAGGTGTCCCGCGGGTTGAGTATAACTACTGAAATGTGGGCGCTAACGTGAAGATTGTCTCTTTGTGGAGCCAAGAATAGGAACCACTTTGAGGAGAAGGATTGAGATTAGATTTCGAAAATTTAGTTCGTTCTGAGTGAGAAAATATTTGTGTACCATCTCAAAATTGGTGGATACAAAATGGAGGCCTCATAAAGATGGTTTAATTTGCCCATTTTAAAAATTTTCTCTAATTCTTAAACCGTACATCCTTCAGAACTTTGTATACGTAGCAAAATTGTAGAGCATAAAAAAGGCTGCAAATTATTACACAATGGTTTATTATTTCTGTGTTAGATAGCCCTTCGACGCAGATTGTGTAACTCCTTTAGTTTTCATAGCAGGAAAATCGTTAGCCACTTTTTGGAATGCTCTCATTTTATCACAGCATCTCATAATCCCTAAGCCTCTGTAGTGTCAAGGAAACCTGATTTATTACGCTCAGTTATAAACTAATATTGCTAAGTAACCATAATGAACTAATAATGTGTAAAATTAATCATTATTAAATTATCTGACTGTAGAACCGTAGGTATACCGTCCGTTTTTTATTTTTTCTTGGTCGATTACAAAGGTTTATTATTGAAAATAATAAACCATCAAAACGAGTCGATCCAAAAACTCTGAATTATCTCTTAAAAGAAAGCGAATTACAAACAATTGAAAATCGGGCTAATTTTGAGCCTTACTCTTCAAAATCACCTAGTGGCGTTAATATTGTTCTGATTTCAGTCTGCTAAAGCTTTTACTGAAGATTAAATACTTTTCAAAGTTCGTATTGGAAATTTTTAATTGAGACCTTTCTCCATTGTCCTACACCCGAACTTATGAATCTTATGAAATTTTACACATAAAGTTCGCAAAAACGGCCTTTTACTTTGTACTTTATTGGGAAACGGTCTGAGCAAAAAAAAGTCCAGTCATGCAGCATGACCCCATGAGCGAATTTTTGAAGAAATCTTCGACATTTCAGTCGCTATTGATCGTGTAGAGAAATTTTAGTTTACGATTTTGATAGACAAACATTTTCATGGCTGATATTTTCTAAGCCACAGTCAGTATTAAAGCTACATCTAGTCCTAAAACAGTTGAGCGTAAAACATTAAAGAGAGCGACCGAATATTTCACAGAGTAAACTCATCAGTTGTGATTACATTTTTTTTTTTTTTTTTTTAACAAGCACCTACTACCTACGTTTTAAACAGCATGGTTCTAGGATTGGTTATACAGGGATACTTCCATAAGAGTAGTTCAATCTGAATTTGGACAATGTTTCATGCAAATATTACCGATTTTTACAACTAGCGAACGGCATTATTTCGGTTTTTGACTGATTTTTCAACTTTGAAATTTTTGAAAACTTTTGGTTTACATTTTAAGATGTGTGGAATCCAAAAGTCCAGTCATGCAGCGACCCCATGAGCGAATTTTCGAAGAAATCTTCGATTATATCGATTTTTGACTGATTTTTCAACTTTGAAATTTTTGAAAACTTGATACATATTCTCATAGGAAATTTTACTATGATTCCGAATATACCAGATGTTAGTATGCTGAAAAAATTATTTCGCACAACAAATCGCCAAAAACAGGCTATTTTGAAATTTTTGACTACATTTTTGAAAATTTCAACCCGAAGATGTAATACGATCATGCTGGCCAACGAACTTGAACTTTCGTTTTGTGTCCTTAACATTTTAAAATTTGTTTGAAGTTTCTAGCACAATTCCACGGACAGTTATCGTCTGGAATGACACAAACATACATACATAAAAAAATGCGTTAAACTTCAGAATATGATTCAGAATAGCCTGAAACGGATTTTTGCATAAAATTTTTTCAAAAATTCACATTCTACAAATTTTGAGGCGAGAGCAATAGCCTAATTTTCTTCAAAAATTTGCTAAAACGGCCTTTTACTTCGTACTTTATTGGGAAACGGTCTGAGCAAAAACTTGCTAGAAACGAAGTTCAGAAATTATTTCACCCTGAATCGTATGAGGTTTGGCAGACCTGAATAAGATCAATATTGAGGTCGCTAGGGGTTTTTGAAGGGCAAAATTCTAGGCGTCTTTAAGTGATTATCTGTTGAAGACGCCAAGACTTTTGAGCTCAACTTCCTTGAGTATTGTCATTTGCTTGCAATACACCCTGTATAGATCGACTATTGGCGCCAAAAGTTGTAATAAACTCGATTTCTTGAAAACGGCATTCCGTTGTAATTATTTGAGATCTGACCTTCAGCGAGCATCACGATCTTGATGGCTTGGTAATCCCCCAAACCAAACACGAATCAATGAAATTAACCGTCCTTGGTTAGAGTGCTAACGACGAACTTAGCTCAAAGTTTGTACCAGACAAAGTAACTAACGAACCTTAATTAAGAAAATGCGTCTTTGATTAATAGGCAAGGTCGTTCTATATATTAGTACGTATCAACCTCACTTGTTGCGTAGCAAACCGATTACAATAAATTATAAAACCCAAATAGATAGAATACAAGAACAACCAGCGTGCTGCATTGTAATTGTTACGTTAGTTAGGTCAATGTTGCACCACTCCTGTAGTGGTGATAACTAGCCCACAACAGCTGACTGGTGTTTTGTTATTACTTTCTTACTAAACCTAATTATCGGTAAGCTGTAATCTACGCTAAAGTGAGGGCAAGCCAGTTTAAATTATTCTTCGTTGAAATTCTTCTTTGTCCTCCATCAAATTGGGATTTTTTGGCAAATAATCGCGAGGTTTTAGCAGTAGAATTTGATATCCTCCAATTAACACGTTAACTAAAGTAGTGAGGGGTCGATGAGTGGGCAAATATATTTGCAAAAAAATATAAAATTCACACCATCTATTAGTGCTCTAAATTATTCTTCATTGAAATCCTGTTTCCTCTTCCGACACATAATTTCTACATCAGCATTCTCAATTGCAAACGATTCCTGAAGATTGCGCTTTTTCATATATATAAATATATATGTCTTTACTTCAGACGGTAACTTTCTTTAGGATTGAATTAAAAATACCTCATGGTGTTGCGGTGTATTATATGGGTATAACACGTAAAAGTAATAAATAATATCCAAACGATTCTCCTACGTCTCTTTCTGCTACTTCAAAATCCCCTGGTCACCTCCAGACCACCACAAGGTGCCGCGGATCGCCTCCTCTCACTCCAACCCCCCCCCCCTCTTTTCCGCTGTGGAATTTTTCAAGATCACCAATCTACCTATGTGCCGTATAGTTGGTTCCCTTCTGGTTAACCGTCCAATTGTGCTCAATTGTGCGTTTCTGCCCCCCCCCCCCCCCACCCCTCCGTCCACCTCAAGATTTTCGTTATGAGAGGCGTGCGTCTACACGTCTAACACTCAAACCTCGAAAAAGCCACTTTTTCGCCCGTTTTTGGCCCATAGCTTCTATGCGAGTAAAGCGATCGGGATGGTTAAACGTTAGGACCAACTAGACCCCAAATGGAGTCTATGTGCGAAAAACGGGTTTTTTAAGTCAATTCTTAGGCAAAGTTATGGCCCAAGACGGCGGACGGTAGAAGCTAAGTTTACAAGTGTACGAAAAGAAACATGGCGTGTGGGAACTAACAAAATGGACATCGTCAAGCAGGAAGCCGAAATTGAAGTTTCATCAGAGAATCATAAAAACGGTTCTAAGTAGACTATAGGATGTTTATCGTACATGATGATGAGTGGAAGGCAGACAAATCATAAACTGAAAAGTGGAAAAAGTGTGTACCTATTTGATTTCAACTTATTCTGATGGCTGGCATAATCGGATTATTCCTCCTCATTCAGAGGAAATTATTAATCAATTCATCGTCTTGATGCTGCTGGGTTAGAAATGTCATGCGTAACTTCGAAATTATCTTCACTTTGTTCTTCAATGATAGGGAGATTCTCAATACCCGATCAGGAAAAATTGTACAGGGTCACGCAGCATTTGAATCATCCAAGGGTCGCGGAAAACATCCTAAATTACTGGTTAAACTCGAAAATACCCCGAAAAAAGTTTTCATTCATGACTGAAAAAATCGTTGGCGTCTTCTACGCTGAATGCTTCTTTCTTGTCTGTATTCTTCAGCCGAAGATGATTCCCACATATTAAACACCGAAAAATGGTCAACTCGTAATGCTGGAAAATAACAAGTTTACAGGTGAATGGACGTAGGTTAAAAATCGGCCATTTTTTACAACTGTAAAACAATGAATTGTACAAAATGATGGGGAAACACTTGTAACTTGTCCAAATTCGCCTGTACACTTGGTAATTTTCACAGTGCATTTCAAGTCTACACTTGTACCTTCATAAAACGCTTGCACACTCATTTTTTACAACTTGTAAATAAAATCGGCTTGTAACTTGTTTCTTTATGAATTACTCTCCTGGACGAGTACAAACCCTGTAGAAAACGGAAAAACGCTGCTAATCACTACGCAACGGTTTATTATTTCCTGCATTAGATAGCGCTCCTATGCAGATCACTGGTCTATAGAAAATTGTGCCTTATATACCTACGGCTCAAGTCTTACCTACCTATAAATGGCGTTAGCAACAAGAAGTAGTAGGTTCACTTCAATGTTTATTCGATGTCATGGAAGCGTGACTATTCTAAACATGCTCTCTTTATTTTTTTTTACAATGTTAATCGATATAAAAACTAATTTATTGTCGGCCGAACAACCAAAGACAAAGAATCTACTAAGACCAGTCAATAATAAAATAATTAAAAAATAAGAATAAAAAATAAAATATCTCTATAAATCATCTTTAAAACCAATGCACCTACTTACCGAATAGAATATAAAAAAGTTCTCGTCATGTTGCATGACCTTATGAGCTAATTTTCATGATTCATCACCTTTTTATTTCTAGCTTATTTTTTTTAATTATGCAATCACTTCGTGAGCAAACAAATTGTTAACGCAAAAATGTATGGCAAATATAGATGTTTATACATTATTATGAATAAGGGCTTAACACAATACAGCCTCAATATAGTAAATATGATTGTACACAATAAGTGAGTTAACAAAAAATGAAAATGTCCGCATTTATAAATTTTAACACGTAGGTAAAACTCATGTCTCAAGAACGGTGTCGTTACGCCGTTGAAAATCAATTCAATTCAGCGTGTAAAACGAATCCCATAAAAGTTATGAATAAAACCCATGAAAAAGAAACATTGAAAATTATACCTTAAATGTTTTTCTCTCTCTCACCCTTTACTTGAATCAAATTTGAAATTTTAACGATTTTTGGACATTCAAAATCAAATTTAGATCCGCTTCATTTCGCTTGTTGACAAACTCCGACAATGATATCGGAAGAAATATTTTCATACCATATGTTTACCCTTTAGCTCCATCCGTTCGAGAGTTAGAGCTCACAATAACAGATTGTGCAAGTAGGTACCTAACGACATAATAACATGGGATGAACACTGCTAGGTTTAGCAAACTTCAGATATCAATTCTACTTTTAATTTGCAATCAAAAGTTCCTACCAAGACGTTTTAACATGAATCATTATGTTTTATGGCTGGGCCTACGTTTTCGAGGCTGTCACACGTTATTTTGACATGTTACTTTTCCAATGATATCTGCTAACAACGGAACCGTTCTTTGGGGAATGTCACTTCGTCAGTATTCACCCGACTGAAGTGGTTCACCATTCGTTGGAAAGATCTCAATTTACATATTTGTAAATTAAGAAATTGATGCTTTACAAATTTGTCAGAGTCATTTCTTACAAACTTCGCCCTCATTTCTAGTCATTTTTGTTTGTTTCTTGATTGGCTTTTTGTTCCTTATTGACGGTTGATTGTGGTTTTTGTTTTGGCATTATTGATACAGCATTTACGCCCCGTATATACCTAAGTACTTAGTATTAAATTATTGCACGATCACATAATTTACTTATTTACTTAGTGAAAGGGGGAAAAATAAATATAGTTTCAACTTTGTGAAGGGATAATTCCAAGCTTTATAGGAATGGTCCTATCAGTGGTGAAATATATTGAGGTATATCCTCATTTAAACATTTACCAGATCAGTCACTTTTGATAATTCCGAATTTTTCAAGCACATTCAACATACCTCCCTTTGGACAAAAATGAAGAAATTCTACAAACTGTCTATCTGTCAAATCAAAATCGTTACTATGATTGGATTCCTTAAGATGTTTCGCAAATGTAGACACCCTTATTCTCCCAGAAATCGTCCTGATGCTCGTCTATTCTTTCCCTGAATTTCCTACCAGTTTGACCGCAATATTCGTAGCCACAAGAACATTTAAGTTTATAAACCCCACTTTTACCCTGAACATTGATTTTGTCCTTAACAGATCCTAGTAATGCTTTAAGACTATTTTTAGTTCTGAAACCTACTTTGTAACCTCTCGATGATAGAATTTTGCCGATTTTATCCAAAATTTTCCCATAATAAGGTCGAAAAGGACGAATTGTTTAATTTGGTGTCTATTTTTATGGATCAAAATTACTTTTTATTTGAGAGGAAATGTTATACACAGCCAGAGGTTGCTATGGGTTCTCCGTTATCTCCTCTGCTTGCAGATATTTACATGGATTATCTTGAGCAAAAAATATTTACAACTTGTAACACCTTTTCTTTCTCTTGACCAATGGGATTCAATCTCCCTTCACCTGTTACCATAAAAGCTGTGTCCTTTCTAATGTGTCTTTAGTTATTGTTTGTAACTGATTATGGCCTAACCGTCGAAATCGATTTAACATTGTAACTCTTTATTTTTCGTGGAAATGGGTTTCCACAACTTCGTCGCGAGTGATTTAGTTCGTACCTACCTACCGCGAACCGCGAGATTTTGAAGCATTAAGAGACCCTACTTTTAACATGAATATGTTAAAATTAATGTAATACCTATAACATGCAATTTTATAGGCAAACTCTCTGGATCATTAAGTGGGGATTGAAATTATGGATTGAAGTGTAGAGCTCTTTCCTGATCAACAGAGTGAGCTCATTTCTCTCATGTTCACACTAGGAGTTCGAAATCTTATAGGGAGACTTTGGGACATTAAGAGACTTTTGAAGTGTAGAGCTCTTTCTTGATCAGCAGTGTGAGCTAATTTCTCTTCTGTTCACACTAGGAGTTTGCAATTTCATAGGGAGTCATTAAGAGACGTTTGAAGTGTAGAGCTCTTTCCTGATCAGCTGAGTGAGATAAATTCTCTCCTGTTCAAACAAGGAGTTTGAAATTTTGTGGGGAGACTTTGGAACATTAAGACACGATTGAAGTGTAGAGCTCTTTCCTGATCAACAGAGTGAGCTCATTTCTCTCATGTTCACACTAGGAGTTTGCAATTTTATAGGGAGATTTTGGAACATTAAGAGACGATTGAAATGTAGAGCTCTTTACTGATCAGCAGAGTGAGCTAATTTCTTTCATGTTCACACTAAGAGTTGGAAATTTTATAGCGAGACTTTGCGACATCAAGAGACGATTGAAGTGTAGAGCTCTTTCCTGGTCAGCAGAGTGAGATAAATTCTCTCCTGTTCAAACAAGGAGTTTGAAATTTTGTGGGGAGACTTTGGAACATTAAGACACGATTGAAGTGTAGAGCTCTTTACTGATCAGCAGAGTGAGCTAATTTCTTTCATGTTCACACTAGGAGTTTGAACTTGTATAGCGAGACTCTTTAAACATCAAGAGACGACGGAAATGGTGGGCTTTTCCTAGTCAGCTGAGAGACTTAAATTCTCTCCTGTTTACCCTAGGAAGTTTAAATTTGATAGGGAGATTCTGGGTGATTTCGAGGAGATTAAAATGATGGCCTCTTTCCTGATCAGCTGAATAAGCTAAATTCTCTTAAATATGTTCACCATAGGAAGATGAAATTTGATAGAGAGCCTCTTTGGGACATTAAGAGACCATTGATATGATGGGTTCTTTCCAGATCAACTGAGTGAACTAAAATCTCTCCTTTTCGCTGTAGGATGTTGGAATTTTAGGGCTCCTTGACAGGTACGATGAAAATCATAAATTATTTCTTACACAGTAAAACATATTCATGATTCCTTGAATTTATAAATGCTTTGTTTTCGAGTACCTAGTTACCTAATTTAACACTCAACTTTTTTTCTGGTTTTCTACTAAATGACTTTAAAACTGTCATATTTCCCTATAATTCCCTCAGATTCACTGTAAAATCAAAAATAAGAACAACGTTGGAAAGCGATCAAAATCCTTTATCCCCCTGACATCGAACCAGTATTTTTTTTAGATGGCTTAATACGTAAAACATATTGGTGAGTAATGTATGCATTACTGACGTCCCTAAGGGTGGTTGTATATAATTATGGTGAGAATTAAAAGTACTCAGTCATGCAGCATAACTAATAGAGCAAATTTTCAAAGGAAAGTCCTGAATAAAACTGATGGGACAGCCGTGTGACGAGATCGCAAAGAATACTTTAGAACACGCAGCCGAACTCGAGAATTTGTCTATAGTTATGGGCATTTTTCATCCAAAAATCGATTTTTCTCACTTACTGTGACTCTTAAGAGATCTGAGAGTCCTTGTGGCCTGAATGGAGAAGGCGTTGGTTCGGAAAACCAAAAGATGTGGGGTCGATTCCCACCTGGGACCCATTTTTTTCCGCATTTAAATTCAGTTTCCTGTTATTTAATTTCTAAATAAACCCCCTATCGGACCCATACGGCGACTAAATAAATCAAGAATTAATTCTTCGGGCCGTTTCCTTAACGGTGACTAATCTAAAAGGGTACATAAAGTTAAATTCATTGAAAAACGCTGCAAATTATTTCACAAAGGTTTATTATTTTTTCAATTGAGTTTGATCGTAGTTTTAGTTGGCTTGAGTACGTCATAAGGCACGTTCAGACTCCTCGGCGTGTCCTATTTCGAGTTGCCACAACCTATACTTCTATAATTATATACGCATGTTTATATTTCTCGATTTGAGCTCCTATCTATTCAAATAGTTATTGCCTTAATAATATCATTATCTAAGTACGTACGAAAAGTCGAGAGGATATGTTATTAAATATGCGTAGGAAAAGCATTGGTATTAACACACAAATATGACCTAGAAAAAAACATATATTCATGCTTCGAAGGAACGCTGTACCCACCTCATGGTGCCGCGGCGCCTCCTCTCACTCCACCCCCCGCTCACCCCCCTCACCACCAACCGTGACCCACTGCCAAGCGTGCCAGGCGTGCTCGCCTGCGTAAGTCTAACACTCAAAGCCTGGAAAAAGACACTTTTTCCCCCGTTTTTGGCCCATAGCATCTATGCGAGTAAAGCGATCGGGATGGTTAAACGTTAGGACCAACTAGACCCCAAATGGAGTCTATGTGCGAAAGAACGGGTTTTTTAAGTAAATTCTTAGGCCTTTTATGGCCCGGGCGGCTAACGGCAGACGGACATTTCAAATTTGGATTCTACGCACCTTGAAACGGTGACAAATTTTGAGGGGGGGGGGGGGGGGGGTTTATAAACATTTTTTGCGACACGATCACATAGGCTTATTATTGGAAATGATAAACCAATATTGGAAATAATAAACCAAAATGCAGAGTAATGGTTCTCAGGTCCAAGCTCTTTCTATCCAGCAGTCCTTGTGGCCTGTATGGAGAAGGCGTTGGTACGGAAAAGCAAAGGATGTGAGTTCGATTCCCATCTGGGACCCATTTTTTCTGCATTTAAATTCAGTTTCCTGTTTTTCTATTTCTACATATTCAGGACATGGTTGGCTTCAATGATCAGACTTTAAGTGCCTAATTTAATGCTATCCACTAATTTTCTTTGAAAATTTGCCCTATTAGTCATGTTGCATGACTAAGTACTTTTTTTCTTGATTGGTATAAACTCTTTCCATTAGCAGCGTAATTATGTGACTCATCACCTTTGTCTCTTATTAATTGATTGTGCAGGGTGGAGACCTAATTCACCAAGTTACACTAAAGAATTAACGAGCATGGAAATTAATTAGATCAGAACTAAGACAGAAGGGTGATAGGAAATGGGGGTGGGGAGATTTATTTTACATAAATACGTAAACCCCCACCTATCTAAATAGTTTACTTGGTCACACCGCACCGTGCAGTGGTTCATATAGCCCACCTACCCATATACCATTTATAATTTCGAGACTCATTCTATTTCCATGTCACGCGAGCTCAGCATGATAGCTATCGCCGTCCTCATGTTTTCTGCGGCGTCAGTCAGTCCATATTGTGAGTAAACGAACCATTTATTGTTTACTCATCTCTTCCTCAACAAATCATGTTGACAACGATATTTTATTACAGTTTTAGTAACACTATGACAACTCTCAAGTGTAACTCGAATTCTAACTTCGACCAAACCAAACCTCTCAATAGCAGAACACCCGATAATATTGAAACCAAGTTTTTTTTCTTGTCATTGGTTTTTGTCTTGTCTTGGGGGGGTTCGGCCGCAAAATTAACCTGTAAGGCAACCCACGTCTACATTTGATTCCAAATCAGAAAGTACCGCATCCATCGTAGTCAAACTTCTACAGCATATTTTATACATCTTTACTGAACTACTGTAAAAATGTTAACAGGTCACGATAAAAAACGAAATTTAAAAAATCTTAATCTATACGTCTTGTTTAGTCGTTTGAGTAGAACAGCTCCGGGCAGATTCTGACCTGCGTTTGAAGTATTAAGAATCACACTTCTACTTGAATTTTGAATGCTTTATACAATATGTATATACAAAAAATTAGAACAAAAAAAAAAAAATTTTTTTTTGCAGTTGAACTCCTTTAAATTGATAGTTAACCATCTCTTCGCGCTCAAAATACTCCGACTTCAAAACAATTTAGCACACATAATAATGAACCTATGATAATTTACGAAAATTTGCTCATTCGATCATACTGCATGACTGGAGTTTTTTTATTATAACACTGCTTAGAAGAAGGTAAAGGTTAAGGTTGATTTACTGAACTTTAAATAAGGCACCTGCCTAGGTACCTACCTACTGTTGCTACATCGGACTAAAAACGTGGGGAGGTACCATATAAAAGTGGGTAGATAGGTAACTACTTTAGTGATTTAAAAAAATCACAAACAAAATCAAAATGTTGGTAACTTCTTATTTTTTTTAAATTTCAATTTTTACTTTATTTTATTTTTTAATATTTATTTACATTTTATTATATTGTAGAAACAGTTAGAACAATAACTGTATTTTTCAACAGTTCAAACACAACAACAGGATTTTTTAGTATAAACAACCTAAACTCATTGGTGACAAACAGGTGATTCAAGTTCCTACACAGGTCCCTCCTTCTTCAGGCCCGTCCTCGGGCCGTATATCGGCTTTTGCTAGGCGGTCTGCATGTAAAAGTCGCTTTTTTCTACCTAATTTCACTCGGAACAGGACATCATTTACTTTTTGGGTTACCACCCAAGGGCCTGTCCATTGAGGCTGGAGTTTTGGACATCGACCACGAACCCTTTTAGGATCATGAACCCACACCCAATCCCCAACTTTGTACAGCGGAAATCGTGTTTTCCGATCATACGCCTCCTTTTGACCCTTCATTCTAAGTCCAGCATGGTTTTGAGCAAATAAGTGGGTAGCTTCCAAAGATTTGCGTAGTTGTAGGGAGTAGGCTGTAGATAGGGAGGTTTGGGTACAGAGTGTGTATGCAACAGCGAATTAGGAAGCCGGAGTTTTCGCCCAAATATGAGTTGTGCTGGGGTGAACCCTGTCGATGTTTGGGGAGCAGATCTGTAGGCCAAGAGAAACAACGGCAGTTTTTCATCCCAGTCATCCTGGTTTGAATTGACAAACATTCCCACAAACTTTGTAAGTGTACGGTTCATTCGCTCCACTAGTCCATTGGATTGTGGATGAAGAGCTGTAGTTCTTGTTCTCCGTACTCCGAGTAGATCACAAATTTCTCTCATGAGATTAGCTTCAAAATTTCTCCCTGATCTGTGTGCATCTCGATAGGTATCCCATTGCGGACTAAATACATTTTCGACAAGAGCAGCAGCAACAGTTTCAGCTTCTTGGTCTGGAATGGCCACTGCTTCCGGCCACCGTGTGAAATAATCCACTGCTACCAACACGTACTTATTTCCTCTTTTTGAGGTAGGAAATGGCCCAAGAATATCAACCCCTAGTCTATCAAAAGGGCCACCAACCATCATCTGTTGTAATGGAGCAGTATTGCGCTTGCCTGGACCTTTATATTTCCTGCATATCTGACATGTACGACACCAAGCCCTGACATCAGAGGTCATTCCAGGCCAAAAGTAATCCTGTCGAACTTTGGCAAGTGTTTTAAAGTATCCAAAATGACCACCAGTAGGTTGATCATGGCTTTCTCTCAGTACCTCCTGCATGAGTGCTGTGGGGACTACCCATTGAAGCCATGATGTTTTTGGAGTCGCCCATTTATGATACAGCTCCCCTCCATGTACTTCCAACGAGTCCCAACGGTTGAACAGCTGGCGAGTTTTTTCATTTTTGTCCAACAGATCTGTTACACTTGGTTTCAATGTGCCTAGCAGTTTTCTCTCCAAAATGAACTGTATAGCTGGGTCTTCTCGTTGCCTTCCTCGCCATTCTTGATTCCCTAATGTAATGACTGCAACTTCCTTTAACTGCCTATCATTTTCTTCTCTTTTGTTGCAGTAATTGCAAAGGTTCCCACATGCCCTGCGAGACAACCCATCTGCATTACTGTGACTCTTACCAGCTCGGTGTACAATGTCAAAGCTATATTGCTGGAGGGTTTCTAGCCACCTAGCCAATTGGCCTTCTGGTCGGTGAAAAGACGTTAACCATTTGAGGGCAGCATGATCTGTTCTCAATCTAAACCATTTCCCAAACAAATATTGGTGGAAATGCCCCATGCTCAACACCATTGCTAAAAGTTCACGTCTTGTGGCACAGTAATTTTGTTCCTGCCTTGATAACGTGCGGCTGAAATAGGCAATTACCACTTCTTTTCCATCCTTCTCTTGGGACAGCACTGCACCAACACTATGAGCACTGGCATCGCAATCCAGGATGAATGGCTTTTCAAACTCAGGGAACGCCAACACTGGAGAAGTTGTTAGCAGTTGCTTTAACTGTTGGAAGCTACTCTCACACCGCTTGGACCAATTAAATTCAACAAACCCTTCCGTCAATTCTGTCAGTGGCTTAGCAATTTCTGCAAAATTCTTAATAAAGCGCCGGTAATAGGAACTAAATCCTAAGAAAGCCCTCACTTGTCTCTTGTCAGTGGGGGTGGGCCAGTCAACAACAGCACTTGTTTTCTCTGGGTCACTTCTCACTCCTGCCTCAGATATAATGTACCCTAGATAGGATACTTCCTTCTGAAAAAAATAACACTTCTTAAAATTTACTTGTAGGTTTGCCCTGTCCAAACATTCAAAAACCTTCTCTAGCTTTGTGAGAACTGTGTCAATATTAGGGCCAAACACGATCGCGTCATCCAAGTAGACCAATGCAAGATCTGAAGGGATGATGGCTTCCATTAGCCTTTGGAACGTAGCTGGAGCATTTGTCAGCCCGAATGGCATCACCTTAAACTGCCACAATCCTTTTCTATACAAGCTGAATGCTGTCTTTTCTTTGTCCCCTTCCTTCAGTGCTATTTGCCAATACCCACATTTTAAGTCAATGGTGCAAAACCATTTGGCTCCCTGAAGGCTGTCCAGTAAATCTTGGATGCATGGTAAGGCATAGGCGTCTTTCTTCGTGATCTGGTTAAGCCTGCGATAATCGACACAGAATCTGGTTGATCCATCTTTCTTGGGCACAAGAACAACTGGTGAGGCCCAAGGGCTCTTGGATGGTTCAATGATATCCTGGTCCAACATTTCTTTGATTAGCTTGTCAACATGGGCTTCTTGTGCGAATGGGATTCTTCTAGGAGCTTGCTTAATGGGGCCTCTTTCTCCTGTATCTATCCCATGTTGTACAGCATGGGTTCTCCCTAGAGGTTTTCCATCTACTGCAAATATGTGTTTGAATCGCTGGAATAAATGTGCAGCTCTTCTGTAAGATTGTGATTCGTGGCCCAGAGGTTGTAACGCATTAGCAGTCCAGTCAATATCTTGAACCTGAAGAGCCGGAACATCACACCCCCAGTGATGCACAAATGGAATTCGATTCCCTTAACAATGAGCTGATTTTGGTCAAGGTCCAGGCATACTTTAGCTTGCTGCAAGAAATCTAAGCCAATAATAGCTTCATTGGTGATCTCCACCACTAGAAAGGGATGAGTCCACATATGTCCCCCCTAACTGCACTGTAGCTCGAATTTCCCCCGATACATCCATCTTGATACCCTGCACAGTCCGCAGCTCTTTATTGGAAGGGAAAATAGGAAGAAGAAGGCTTTCTGCCACGTCGGTTCGCAATAGAGACACTGTAGCTCCTGTATCAACAAGAAAACAACAATCCATCTTATTTATCTTAGCATTAACAAACAACGTCGCCCCCCTTGTCCGCAGAGTACTAACAAAGGAGGGCATTCTCCCGCGAGCCTGGGCTTGCCCATTTTCCCAGACTCGCTCTAGTTTTCCTTATTCTTATTGGGGCACTGGGATCTGCAATGACCGACTTGTTTACACCCCCAACATTTATTGTTTCCTACAACATTTGTATCCTCCTTATCTGAAAAGGGAGCAATAGCCTCAAGCTGCAGTGCCACTGAAAGAGCATCTTGGATTGATGAGGGATGACTAAGCTTGATCATTTTCGCAAGATCCTTACTTCTTAGAGCGTCAATGAACACATCAATTGACTTTTTGCTTCTCATGTCTCTCGGTTCACTAGAGTATGCACCTCTAACTAGCCGTTCCACGTCATTGGCCAAATCTACGAGGGACTCAGTTGGCCCTTGAACTTTCGATTTGAGCTGTGCACGGAAAATAGGCTGTAGCCGGGCTTGCCCGAACCTTTCACCCAACGCCTCCACTAGGGAGTGATAACAAGTCCTTTCTCTCTCAGTCAAATCAGCTAAAACCGTTAATGCTGGTCCTCTTAGACTCTGAGCTAATTTTTCCCCTTTCAACGGTTCCCCCCAGCCGTTTGCTTGAGCAGTGACCTCAAGATGGACCTTGTATTCCTCCCACACAGTGTTTCCATCATACGGTATAAGAAATGCATCTTTAAGGGTTACTATATCCTGCGGTCTATATGCTAATGGACGCATACTCTCGTCAGGCCGTTGAAGCCCAGATTCTCTCGATCGACCCAGAACCTCACTAAGTTGTTGCTGCATATTCAACAAAAGATTTTCAACTGCTGAAATCCTCCTTTCGATTTCTACGTTGACCGAATGGGAACTTGTTGGTTGAGGTTCTTGCACAAGAGTCCGTGATGATTCCATGATGTCACTGAGCTGATCTCTGTGAGGAACCAAAACTTCCGTCAAATCCTGCGTGCTTGCCACACCCGGTAGTGGCTCATTATTAGCTGGGTCTGCTGCACGTTGACGAGTACTGATCGTTCGACGTACAGTTGCGGTTTTTCGTGGCATAATCGCTCGGAGCGGCCCCCAAAATGTAGAAACAGTTAGAACAATAACTGTATTTATCAACAGTTCAAACACAACAACAGGATTTTTTAGTATAAACAACCTAAACTCATTGGTGACAAACAGGTGATTCAAGTTCCTACAATATATATATATATATATACTCGGCCCTTCGGGCCTCGCAAGGGGCTCCGCCCCTTGACCCCGCCAGGGGGGCTTCGCCCCCCTGGACCCCCCTAATCTATACTCGGCGCTTCGCGCCTCGCCGGATCTTTTCTCTTTTCTACTGCGTAGAAAACGAGTATAATTTGCTATGCAATTCTTCTCAAGAGAAAAAAAAAAAAATAATGTTCAAGCCTGGCTGGATTCAAACCCACAACCTTCGTCTCACGAAAAAAAAAAAAAAAAAAAAAAAAAAAAAAAAAAAAAAAAAAAAAAAAAAAAAAAATCAAGCCTGGCTGGGATTTCAACCCACAACCTTCGTCTCACGAAAAAAAAAGAAAAAAAAGAAAAGAAAAAAAAAATCAAGCCTGGCTGGGATTTGAACCCACAACCTTCGTCTCACGAAAAAAAAAAATCAAGCCTGGCCGGGATTTGAACCCACAACCTTCGTCTCACGAAAAAAAAAAAAAAAAAAATTTCAGGCCTGGCCGGGATTTGAACCCACGACCTTCGCCTCACGAGAAAAAAAAAAAAAAAAAAAAATTTCAGGCCTGGCCGGGATTCGAACCCACGACCTCTCGCTTCCCATCTCGGGACAAAAAACGTTAAACAAAAAAGTGGACATTTAAAAAAAATTATTGGGGGTCGGCCTAAGAATTGCATAGCAATTAATATATATATATATATATATATATATATATATATATATATATATATATGTATATATAAAACAGAACTTTATCTCAATAAACAGAACAAATGTGGGAAACATTTATTTGCCAAAACGGAGGTCGAGAAAGTTGTTGGACTGTCCTACCAAAAGCATACTTCCACCTTGAAATGAGTAGCTACCTAGCACCTTTCTTTCATAACTTCAATCTGGTACTAAGAGCTGTACCTCATCTAATTAAAAAATATTTTCATTAATCACGACTTCATTCTAACATCTTGCAAAAATAATAATTTCTTAATAATAATGTGGTACCTATAAATTTGAATAAGACTTTGTAGAGAGTAGAGTTTGATGCTCCATGGTAGCAAATCTAGGGGATCTCCAATCAATCCTTTCGGAAAAATAGGTGAGTTGGTCGTACAGATGGCTGATTTGGTTTAGGTTCGGGTCGGCGGATTTGTGTTCTGGGTAATTGCTCACATCTCAAAAGTAGTGAAACGTCCTAAATTAATTCTTTTTGAAAAAACCAGTTAGTAACGGCCGCTTCCACCAGGGAGGGCTGGAAGTGAGTTTCCAGAGTCGGAAGTTATCGCTCAAAAACAGCAGTGTTATATCTGGATTATTCGTGATCCCCAGTGGCAGATAGGGCCGCAAGTACCTCTGCTTGATAAGAGACCCACTAGATTCACTGAAATTCCAAGGGATGACTGTGAATGAGCTGGAGGATAGGCAATGTTTACCTCTCTCCCACCATCACCCTTATGGTAGGCAGTGTGCCTTACTCTACTGCACTAAAACAGAATCCAAGGATAACTCGCCTTTATTTCTGCCCAACAATGGTAAAGATTAGGAGTAAGCTATCCCCAATAATAACACAACCCCATACCTTCACTCTCTTCCCTGCCAATCATGATGTAATATTGTACATTTAACCAGACTCAACCAAAGCCTAATCAATGCATCACATTGTATTCCTAATTCGATATTTCATTTTGTTTCAGTTGTATCCGGACCTTTGTAAGTATACTTTATACTACCTATTACATATTTGATTATCTACTTTTCTATTCAAAGGCCCTTTTGTTATTCCGAAAATTCGGATTCTTATTTCATTTTTAATATTTTTTTATAATACATGTAAAGTAAATGCCCAAGTACCACACAAAAAATATTTATATTTCTTTGTTAAATAAAGATTCAAGTTCAGCAAGAAATTTGATACCGTAAAGTGGGGTTACTTTGTGACAGCACGAGAATGATAATGCATGAAATAATAAGCCTACAGGTACCTATATGGCTATCAAGGAAAAGTAGCAGAACGTGGAAAATCAAATATCTTCTGTAGGTACCAAATATTTTAAAGAAAAACCTCGAAAGTTGTCCAAAGTAACACCACTTCACGGTGATTTTGAAAACAGTAGGTACATATATCATGAAATCATTATAAAAAAAAGCACTGAGATCTGAAGTAGTTTGCTTTGTTATTAATAGGAAGCTACGGTAGTAATTTTAAGGGATAGGCTGGGCTATTTTAAGATTTTAGCTAAGGGCTGGACAAACGTTGCGCGAGATAACATTTTTCAAAGCGAGTTGTATGCCATAGCGATGTGCAGACTATTACCTGACAGAAATTCCACAGATGGAGAGATAGTTATTCTCAAGTTATTCACACAGACAGCGAGGCAAGCATAAATGATGTTAATAGTTCTGTGGCAACCTCTAAATTTATCAAAGAAGCAAAATATAAACTGATAAATCTACCCACGATTCAAAGTAACCAGGTATAAATAAATTGGAATTAGTTAATACCTAATTAATCCAAGTTGATCCTAATAATTAACTAATTAATTATCACGACTGCATCGCCCTGCTGAGATTAGCTGAACATTATGCCAGACTGAACTACAAAAAATGGATCTAGGGCAAAATGACCAAACATTGTTTACGGATCTACTCTACAAAGAACTAAAACAAGCAATAATTGCAGGCAAACCAGAATAAAAACCAGTCGTTAAAAAATTGAGACTAGACGCCTATACAATCAAGATCTCAAATGAAAAAAAATCCTAACTGGTCACATTGCCTTTACTCCCACATTACGAATGATGTCCAGAGTCTTGAGATGTCATCTTCTATCATAATATGGCAAGTGCGATTGTGGGATGAAAAAAAAAGAACTGCAAAATGTCCATGTTTATCTAGCTGTGGCCGATTCTGGAAGTTCAGGGAGGAGGACATCATAGCATAACGATAAAGCAACTCTGAGAGATTTGAAATGGAAAAGGATTTAAGAGATTAGTGGAGCTAAGCTACAAATTCAGATGTGTCTAACGAAAAAATGCCCTATAAGGGAGGGGAGGGGACTAATAGTAGTTCTTGAACGAGATTCTTTTCTGTGGAAACCCCATGAATTCAGTCTTATTCAATTTTAATTTTATTTTATTTAGTACCTATTTTGTTTATACCAATTTGGCGGCCTGAACTCTGAAATGTGTAACTAAGAAATTCTTAATTCGTATTGAATTTCAGATTTGGATTCAAACCCTATGGTTACAATATTGGAGCCGTTGGTACACAAGCGCAGGCTGGATCATATTCTGGAGGGTATGGTCCCGGTGCTGCCAGTTCTCAAGCTATTGCATCCAGCCAATCGCAAAGCGGCCTTGGATATTCTTCCTCTGGAGCCCTCGCAGCCAGTTCAGCCCAGAGCATCGGGAACCCCATAGGTAGGTATATCTTGCAGAGATTCGATGAATAAGACCTCTAAACCCTTTTTAGAATTCAAGGAACGATCTGGGCATTGATATTTGGTATCAAACATCAGCACAGTATTAGTACAACCAGTATTTTATATCTATGTATCTCTTAAAGCCAAAATTCAGGACAGTTCCACCAGTCCGCTCATGAACCAATCATTACTACCCATGAAGTATTGGGTGAATCGTGTACTTAGTTAAGCACTCTACTAATCACATTAGGGGTATTTATTATCCATTTCTAAAATCGAATTCATAGAGAAGTGATGGTCGCATGAGGCTCCCTCGTCGAAAATCAAAATGCTCCCTTGCATTGGTGACAGCCAAATAAGTGCAGGTTACCTCCTAACTAAGTTACAAATAATAAAACTATTTGTAAAAAATAAACGAATATCTTAACTATCTATAAACTTAAGATTCCAGTATAATTGAACAACTTTATTGACTCGTCAGTAGACCTGAATAACAAGAATGGCAATCGGGTTATATTGATGAGGATGTTTTGCTAATCAGGATCGTAGCTACTTTTCGATTATTCAAGCTTCAGCCCTTCGTAAATCAAATCGTCTAAATGACGCGTGCACATTGAAGCCCGTTGAAACTGATGTTTCGTCGATTCGACGTCATAACTACTGGAAAATGTCATTTCTAAGCCCTTCTTTGGTCCTATTGTCAAAAGTTCTTCATAGAATGACTCTTTGATTGATGTTAATGACACTTAAATAGATATAACCTAAAGAAGCTCTGTGTAATGGTACCTCCTTGATAAAGCTGGCATAAGGACCTCTCCTGAGTATTGACAGGGATCACGGAGTAACCACAAATTCGTACCTTTTCCAATGCCAGAGGGAAGCTTTGGCGACAGGTCGCCAACTAAACCACTTTGCTACCCACTGAGACTAATAAATTAATCAACCCTCTTCGATAGTTGGAGTTTCCCTGCTTGTTTGATCGTAAATATCAGCCATCCTTGACTGAATTGGAGGTCAGTCAAATTATGGTATGATATTCGGGGCTCAGCAGTACACTGGAAAAACTTTCAGTCGAAGTCATTGTCATGCAGTGTTTTGACTCGGAATTTCGGGTGGTTTTGAATACTGCTCCATTGAAACCAAATGCGTTGGTCACCATTAATACAATCCTTGGCAGAACTCGAACTCATACCAGAGAGAAACTCTGGGAACAGATCGCCAACCAAACCACTCGGCTACTGAAGCCAATTAATTAAACTACTTTGACTGTTGGAATTTCCCTCATACTTGTACATGACAATTATTTGGGTCCATGCATTAAGCTCTACAAGCAATATTTAACGGCCCAAAAATATTAGATACCTCGACAGGAGTTCGAACTCGCGTTGTCACAACTACGATAAATTATGGGAAATTCCTCGGAGTTGCAACACTAACGATCAGAGCTATGAGGCCAGGGTGACCAAACCTCTTCGACTTTGAGAGTTATTTTCCTGGAGCGTAACATTTCCCCGGAGTCAAATACCAGCCGTCTCGGCTGGTTTGGGGTCGGACGAATGACGAAGTAAAACTACAGGCTGCTGGCTTGCTGGAACAAGTCAGCAGTCTAGCGAGGTCATTGTCACGGTGTGTTTTGACTCAAGTGAGCGAGGCAATTTCTCGAAATACAATTGAGGTGCCGATTAGGGAGGAAAAGAAATTAGCATCAGATCTTGAATTGGTGTAATACCTACAGTTGGTATGGAGGATTCCAGCAAGGGATTATATTCTCAAACATCATCAGGTGGTGGGTCAGGATCTTACTTTTTCTTTGAGGGCTTGTTAAGTACCTAATACAAGAGTTTGGAGATATAAGTACAGAGGCTTCTGAAGTTCAGGTGTGTCATCCTCAGGAAAGGACAGGTCAACTGTGTAACAGAGTTACCTCCTGAGAGGTCCATCAAGCTCCCGTCAGAGCACCAGAGATAGCGCTGTCGGCGTCCCGTTGATGAATCAATGGGCGCTGTTCTCGATCATTTTCGAAGCTGGGTTTGGCGTTTGATGGAATTCCAGGCGACTGGAAAACTAACCTTCCCCAAACATGGCTCATCAAAAGCTATTAGTAGGGGTGGTATCTCTCTGACGGGATGCCTGTTACTCTCCTCTACCTTTTTATGAGGATTTAGGCCCCGATTGCACCTCTGGGGGGGGGGGGGCACCTAAATTCCTTATAATTGTGAGCGGAGCAGATACATGTTCCTCTGGGTTTGGTGGTTGCAACAGTTGAGACAGAGGATATTCAACTGTGTTTGGCAGATATGACAGCAAACATCTGTCTGGGTAAGGTCAAGATTTGCTGTCAGTTCACCCATCAAGCCCAGACTTGTAGTTAAGCAGGGCAAGAAACCAATGTCAGGAGAAGGTATTCTTAAATCGGCATATCATACTCCACAGATACTCCACTTTTTTTCCACTTTGTTCCACTGGGTTGGGTTGTTGTAACTGTTGAGACAGAGGATATTCAACTAGGTTTGGCAGATATGACAGCATACATCTGTCTGGGTAAGGTCAAGATTTGCTGTCAGTTCACCCATCAAGCCCAGACTTGTAGTTAAGCAGGGCAAGAAACCAATGTCAGGAGAAGGTATTCTTAAATCGGCATATCATACTCTCATGATCTCCTAGCCTTATGATCATAATTGTCATTAAGTGGTCCATACTGCAATTTTCAGTAGGAAATTCATCTGGGACTCATTCTAGTTGCAGCTCAGGTACACAGACAGGCATTGCTGTGTTAGCACCATTTTTCCAAGATAATTTACGTTATTTAACAGCATGACACTGAAGCACGTTGTTTCAATTGTATTTTGAAATAATATTAAAACACAATTCTCTTTTGACAAGGAAGGTATCATAGAATTTAAAATAGAATCCGCATTGAGGAAAGAAACTTCCTTCATCAAACCGGTTTTTGCACATTGTGAATGTAGGGTAGGTACTTCATGTAATATTTTCACAACGGTGGTGAAGTAGCTCGTAAAAGAAAAACTAGATGAATATTCCGCATGCTGATGAATCATTATTTTGATGATTTTTTTGTCAAGCCGATTAATATTCACAATCTCATGGATGTTTTTATTCATTTTCACAGGTTATGGTTACAGGAAACGCTAATGAACAGATCCTACTGCTTCTCCCAAAGAACTTCCTACTACCATACGAACTATTTTTTACACGACTTTTTATATGAATTAAACTTTTGTGACGTGAGCATGTTTTCCCTTATTTCCACCCTTGGCTTAATTTTAGGAAGGTACCTACATACCAATGGCCATAGAGCCATGACAAAAATAACTCAAATACATTGTCACCAATTGTTAAATATGGCGCTAAAGGGTGATTCGTGGGAATAGGTATGAGGGGAACAATTGCACCACTAGCGCTGTCTAATGGCAGATTGTGCAATATGTACCTAGTTGATGGGGTAGGTCAGTCAGTGAATGTGGTAGCCGCTTTGTAGGTAAGTCATTGCCATACATGTAAGTCATTGTGCACAGATCACAGCTTTAACATTTTATCTTATTGATTGTATTTAGATGCATGTACCTATGTTACATGGGGGCTGAGTCTCTTCGATTAAACAAAAAACTCTCAGGAAAGTACAATAAGCCAACAGGCTTCCGTGCTAGGGGCTCAAAACCCCCGCTCTGAGAGTTTTTTCTATCTACATCTAAGTTACTTTATTATACTGGTAATGTTTAGACAGTAACTATACAGTTTAGATACATAGGCAGTTGACAGCATACCTTGGGACCAAACTGCTACAGTTAATTCAATTCAATTCAATTTTTAAAATGTTTTATTTTGTGGAAAAACAAAAATAAAGAACAAAAAAAAGCAATAGATCTAAAAGGAATTATTGACAAGAGTATTCACATGTAACAGGAAATGCAATCAATAAAAAAACAATTTGAATAATTCCACAAAACCCACAAAGGAAAACCTGTGCGTGGGCATTTCTGAATACTAAAGTAGGTTTAATACATCCCGTTGTCTATTTTTGTTACATGATGATAAATAGTGCGTTAATATCCAATAGTTAATAGTGCGTTAATATCCAAGTAATAGAGAGTGTGGTAGAGACTATTTCATTGTATATTTTCCATTATCCATATTTTGAGCTCGATTTTCTTATTTGTAGTAAAGGGCAAGTTTAGGAGATGTGAAGGTAATCGATTTAGCAAACAAGGAGCCAAGGAGCTTGAAGTAAAAGTAATTTACTATTTTTCTGAGGAATGGCAAATAAGTTAGGAGTTCTAGTATAGTGTGTGGATACCTGTTTATCAAGCAAAAATGGTTTTTTAATGAAAAATTTAGCTATTTGAAAATTAATGATTTGGGGAATAGTTAACATTTTAGTCGTTTGGTACAGCTGTTGTGTAGAGTACAGCCTGTTCTTTTTAAACATAATTTTAAGAATTAATTTCTGGGATATTTCAATTGAACGCCCCCCAAATAAAAGCAGCATATGTGATACTAGAATGAATAATTCCAAAATACATCATTTTTAAAAATTCAGTCGAGACAATATTTCTAGTCCTATAGAATATGTATGAACACTGTTTTATTTTGTTTGCCAATTTATTAATGTGTTCCGTAAATCTTAACTGTTCATCAATTATTAGTCTGAGATATTTTGTGCGTTTTACCCTTTCTAGTTTTATACAGTTACAATTTGTTGATATAATGCAATTATGATATTTAATATGTCATCTGGAGCACCTTTTTTGGAATTATAGAAGCAAATGCAATTAGTTTAACTACAGTTAAAGGATAGTAAATCACAATTCAAGTGGTTTAGAACTGTTCGCATACACTGTTCAGCCAGTAAGTGGGTTTCAGCCCAAGTTTTAGAAGAGATTACTAAACAAGTGTCGTCTGCATAGGATAAAATTGATGCGGGCAAGTCAAGAGAACATAAACTGTTGATATAGATCAAAAATAGTAGTGGCCCCAGTATCGTTCCTTGAGGAACTCCAGCTTTAAGATAACCTGATTCACTCAAAGTCATGTAATACCTTGGTAAACTGAACACGGTTGACTAGATAATTCATAATCAATGCAAGGGCATCATCAGTTATACCACAGTTTTTAATTTTATCAATCAGTTTAGCATGGTTAACTAAGTCGAATGCTTTTTTTAGGTCAAGGAAAATTACAATAGATTTTAGATTCTGGTCCATATTATTGGTTACACTATTTATTAATTTGTAGATTGCATCCACTGTCCCTCTATTAGGGCGAAAACCAAACTGATTATCGGATAGGGAGTTGGTGTCATCTAAGAAGGCAAAAATTCTAGTTTTCAAACACATCTCGAAGAGTTTAGCTATATGTGATATGAGTGAAATCGGACGATAATTATCCATGCTATATTTTTTTCCAGTTTTAAAGACAGGCGTTACAACCGCTGTTTTCAGTTTCTCCGGTATAATGCAGGATGTTAGAATGAGATTGAAAATATATACAAGAGGTCTAGACAGTGAAGCAGAACATTATTAGTACCTACAGTTAGATAAGGCTGATATGCCAGACAGTGGGGGATAAACGCTGATATGCTTGGCATCAGGGGTTAAAGCTAATATGACAGGTGGTGGGAGGAAGGGCCGAAATACTTGACAGTTTGCTGAATTTATATACATTCAGTTAAGACAGAGTCCCTTTGGGACTGCTGAAGGGGTAGTTAGAGACAGTTGTTGAAACAGCCATTCCACCAAACTTGACTGTACTACATATACAGTTGATGGATGTTCCAACAAGGACAATGGTTCGACTATTATTGAACCATGATCAGACTGCAGTTGGCCATTCCAAGGCGTGTGGTTGGGTTTTGTTCAGCCTTTGTTTTGCCATTTGGGCATTTCGAATTCAATGTTCTTCCATTTGGTTGGAAAAATAGTCCTCCAAAATTCCAAAGGTATATGACTCAGGTCCTCGGCGATCTGCTGAAGGATCCTTTGATAAACGTCTATATCGATGATATCATTATTGGAGGGCATTCAAGAGCAGAATGTGCAAATAAAACATACCTTGTATTGAAGAAAATTATGGATAAAAAACTGCGATTAAATTAGGAAAAAAGTACTATAGTACAACCTAAAATTAGTTTTTTGGGACGAATAATCGATGGAAACACCAAGACAACAAAGGAAGAGTCCATAAATAAGGTGAGGAACACGAGGCGCCCATCAGATAAACTAGTACTTGTCTGTAAATATTGAATTACATTTACATGACTCACAGTCCTTTCGTTTCTCGATGGGTTTTTTCTCCCAAGTGTTTCCGGAGGTAGCCAAGAATTCCAATATTGCCATTACTCTGTTTGCAGGTTTTGAACTGTGTTTTAAAATGCTGTCGACATCAGTTGACAAGACTCAAACTGCGTGACTGTGGTACCTACCTACTACTGGACCAAAGTTTATGAAATTTGGCTCGAAAATCACATGCAACATACTACATACTTTCAATCGTCCCCAAGAAGTACATATCAAGGGTTGAAATGTAAAAAATCATTATCCCAAAAACTTTTTAGGGTGGGTTTTTCAATCTTATCGAAGAGTTTAATGGGACCAATCATAGCATGAACAACCGTTCGTACTCTAAGGGCTTAAAAGGTGAAATGAAAGATATCTTCAACAATGAATCAAAAAACCACTTTTAGAGTAGGCTGAACTTCAGGTGATTTGCATTGATCCACTCAGTTTTGTCGTTCAATATTACTCTGTGATACCTACCCGATTTCGTTTTACCTATATAAATACGTAGATCAGCAATCTGTTCAGAAGGACTGTTTAAAACAGAAATTTACTTTTTAATAATTAATTGCTGCTTTTATTATTGTTTATAATGAACTTTACCTATTTGACTTTGAAACGAAATTTTCACTGAGACTAACACATTCAGTGCGGATCATGGATTGGACAACTTCTAGACAACCTGATTTGAATTCTTGCGTCAAATAATCTGGCATTATAAATGTGGGGAAAATGTGTTGTTAGTTGCAAAAAATAAGCCTTTTAGTATTTAGCAATACATTAGAGACCCTCCAACCCCCTAAGAAGAAAACGTTCGATAGGCTCAGCTACTGGCGAATAGCTACCATCCCAGATTAGGGATGGCTGCACTGAATTTGCGAATAACTTCTGTAAAAATCTTTTACTATTGACTCAGTGGAATAAGTACCTACACAACGCATCGAGGGAAAAACTCATAGAGTGAAGCCGATTTCACATGGAGCGGTATGTCCGGAGACGGAACGCAATGTGATTGGCTGTTGGGACAACAGTTGAGGATGGTGGCTGCCATGTTGCCGGAATGGGCGGTCGGCGGTATAAATTTGTATACAGTTGCCGCGTTCCGTCGAGCATTGCGCAAGCTCATTGGACAGGAATGTTGATAACCGCAAGTAGAGGTTTCAGATCAGAGAGGGTTTCAGTAGGAAGGATATGATTCCATTTAGCGAGGTGCCGCTTCATGTGAACACCCTGCCGCATTCCGCCACCCCCTCCACTGGGTTTTCCGGCCTTCCGTCTTTCCGGTTGTTATGCTCGTACCGCTCCATGTGAAACCGGCTTGAGCAACCATTCGGATCGGCAGTTCACCAACAATGTAGGAGGTAGTTATCCAACGTATGCTGTCACATTCAGCATTGCCAACTCTTCTTTCAAATCTTGTCAACTTTGTGCATTGATAACTGATCAATTTTTTTTTTTTCAAAATGATTAGTTTTTATTTACATTATATACATCCACATTCTAGGAACTAAATGCATAATTTATAATACATCGAGGAAAACTGACTAAATTTAAAACCTATCATTATCATATTTTTTATGCTAAGGTTATTTGGGTAGGTAACTACGCTTTATACCTACCTACTGCACAGAATTTATAAACAACAATCAATTACCTAGGAACATTTTATATTACAACAATGAAGGAATACATTATTGACAAGCTATAGCGGATGACAGTTTCTCTTGGATGACAGTTTCTCTTCAAACTCCGATGATTTAAAGTTATTGAATGAATTCCACGATTTTGATGACATTTGTATAAAAACCAGCACTTTGCCTTATGGGTGCGAGTAAGTCACTGTTGATCTTGATCCATCCACTTGAGTCAGGTTGTTTGGTTGCCAGATATGCAGCTGCTCTATCACTTGCATTTATTTTCAGGCTAGTTTCAGTGGTTACCATAGGAACTGTCAAAACGACCTCCAAAAGAGCATAGTAATCAGGCTAGTTTTACTGCAGACCAGATGCTCTAACCACTTCAGCAAGTTTAACCATATCATTTTTATAAAGTTCAAAGAAATCACATTTTTTTACCTGCTGTAATTGATTAACCATACGATCTTTATTAAACCTTTTATACAAGCTGGCCAATCTAGTATATTCTCTTTGATTAGGTATTGCTTGTGTGGGAGAACAAAGTGAATTAAAAACACCTTGCACTCAGATCCAGACCATGGCCCTATCATTTGTGAAGTATTTTGTACAACTCGGAGTGCTGAATCTGTTATTTCTTCAAAAAGCATCCTATAATGTCCTTTGCTTGCATCCATATATGGTTCACATCCTTCATTTTTGAAATTCTTTGTGATATCATAAATATTTGTAAAATTCAATGAAATACACCCAAAAGAAGAATTCTTCAAATCAGAAAAATTAAATCCTGCATTCAAACTCTCAGCAAATGGTTTGATACTTTCGATTATCCAGGCGAGAGTAGCAATGAGAAAGCGGTTGTGGACTTGTTGAAGGACTGTCTCATTGATCCAATCTTGAGGACTGGAAATTATTTTAGATAGCAGTTGCACAAATGTAGTATAGTGATCCCTGACAGTGACTATCAGGCCATAGACGGTGTCTTCCAGTATAGCACCAACAAGACTGTCAACACTCTTCAATGCATCCAAAATGCCTTTTTCATGCCACAGGAACTTCAAAAACCAATTCATCAGATGGTAGAAAACTTTTATATATGTTATTTCTGAAAGCAACTCTAGAAGAACTGTTCTTAAATCATGAGCTCTGTAGTAAAACAATTTTGCTTTTCTATATGAACTAGCCTTTACAGCAGCAAACGGGTACAATTTTGATAATTCTATCACTACGCCATTCAAGGTGTATCCAATTAATTTCCTACCACACTTGAATTCCTGCAACACGTTGTCAATTTCTTTGAAGAGTACTGGTACAGGAAGGCAAGTCTTAATGAATTTGATAAATCTTTCAACAACATCTCCTCTCTGAGTTACATTTAGTAGCACAACTGATACCAAAGATTGATCAAACACTCTGCTCAATATGAGGCATACATAATTAGTACAGCCCAATTCATACTCAATTCTGTTCTTCATCCATTTTTCAATTGATATGGTGATTCTTTTTGTTAAAGGTGACAATAGTAATCCAACAGTATTTGCTTTTGAGTAGTTGTTGTTCAGACATTTAAAAATAATTTTGTGCAGTTGATTTATAAGTTCTTCATTCTGCAATGTTACAACATGCGAAAGTGAGGAGAAATCACAATGAGAAACAGCATTATTGTTGGTTTTCATGAATATAAAACAAACCACATCAATTAAACATTGTAGAACTTCAGAAGACACTTCGGAATACGATGATGGTAACATTTCAATGTTATCATGAGCCCAGTTAATATATTTCATACAATTCTCTAAGTCATATTCCGTTCTTGCATGGGCTTTAATATAATTAATGAAGGAAATATTGTTTTTGATCATCCAAATTTCACCAAATAACAGACAAGGCCAACAAACAATCTTCTCATCTTTATCAAACACACTAACCAATGACCTCCTCTGTGAATAACAAAATCGTAACAACCCTTGTCCAATAGAATTGAGTTGAAAATGTGTGGACATGGACCACCATTCCTCATAATTCCGATGCTCTGTTCATGAGTCCAGTCGTCCGAACAAAATTTTTTATGAAGTAAATCATCGACATAGATCTTTGGTGCTTTAGAAGATGTTCAGTAAGCTTGATCATGGTTAGTGTTATGTTCTTGCTCTAGAAACTTGAAGTCAGAACTTCCTCCATTACATTCATCGACCACTGTACAACTAACATATATATTACTAATATATTCACTATTTCCAGATGTGCCTATATTGTTAGAAATTTGGGGTTTTGGGAGAGTCAGCAGTTCTTTTTCATTGTGCAAACGATCAAAATGGTAAATGAACAATGGAGGTAATTTGATTGCAAAAGCCTTAAGTGAGCCACAGGCTGAATCAGTAGTGCAGGCTGTTTTTGTTTCACCTCCTACTGTCTTTGGTTGTATTTTTAGAGTTTCTGAAGTTTTTGAAACGCTTTGTAGTTTTATAATCTGAAGCTGTGTTCTTTGTCGTTTTGCTTCTTGTTCCATGGTTATTTCGTTTGGTCTCTTATTAAAAGATGACTCTTGGCCAATCCTTGGCATCTCTGTTGGAGTAAATTACTTCAGCTCCATCAGCAGACTTTGTTTCTCTGGTGAGCCGCAGGCTGGATCAGTAGTGCAGGCTGTTTTTGTTTCATCTTCCACTGTCTTCGGTTGTATTTTTAAAGTTTCTGTACTGCTTTGTAGTTTTATAAAGGGAAGCTGTGTTCTTTGTCGTTTTGCTTCTTGTTCCATGGTTATTTTGTTTGGTCTCTAATTAAATGATGACTCTTGGCCAATCCTTGGCATCTCTGTTGGAGTAAATTCCTTCTGCTTCATCAGCAAACTTTGTTTCTCTGGTGAGCCGCAGGCTGTTTTTGTTTCACCTCCCACTGTCTTTGGTTGTATTTTTAGAGTTTCTGAAGTGTTTGTACTGCTTTGTAGTTTTATACAGAGAAGCTGTGTCCTTTGTCGTTTTGCTTCTTTTTCCATGGTTATTTCGTTTGGTCTCTTATTAAATGATGACTCTTGGCCAATCCTTGGCATCTCTGTTGGAGTAAATTCCTTCTGCTTTATCAGCAGACTTTATTTCTCTGGTGAGCCGCAGGCTGGATCAGTAGTGCAGGCTGTTTTTGTTTCACCTCCCACTGTCTTTGGTTGTAGTGTTTCTGATATTTTTGAACTGCTTTGTAGTTTTATAAAGGGAAGCTGTGTCCTTTGTCGTTTTGCTTCTTGTTCCATGGTTATTTCGTTTGGTCTCTTATTAAATGATGACTCTTGGCCAATCCTTCGCATCTCTGTTGGAGTAAATTCCTTCAGCTCTATCAGCAGATCATGTTTCTCTTTATTATATCTCTCTGGAAAAGCATCTTTTGGTGACAACGCTCTGGACAATGTCAAATCCCGTGGAGGATCAATAAAATCGAGTTTGAGGGATTTGTTCTGAGCAAGATCATTTAGCCATTCTTCATAAGTTTCAGAAAACTTATGGTTAAGGTTATGATCATGTAATAACAATATCTGGGAATTAATTTCAATCCGATCAGGAACAAAAATGTTTCAAAACTGCGATAAATTAGTGAACAAGGCCAACAGAAAAGTTTTTTCTGCTTTACACATGCTGTCAGCCAGGGGAAAGTTGTGAAGTCTCTTACTTTCAGTTTAAATGTGACTTGTGAAAAGCAGTGAAATTACCATTTTTACTCGGGAATGGTCTACCCTGAGCAACTATTTCCAATTTATGTGCTAATGGTAATTTTGAACTTGATGATTTTCTATTTAAATTAAAGCGGCTTTTAATAAGCTCATCAATAACAGAACATTCAGATTCATGAACATTTGGTTTTCGCTTGCTGATAATGTTATTAGCTTGCTGCTTCATGTACTCAGTTACAAGCTTTTCCTTCGGAGTTGGGTCATTCATCTCTAAATCTTCCTCGTCAGATAACAGGCTCACTATCTCAACTGTTCTATCTCCCTGTAAATCATTCATCTCTAAATCTTCCTCATCAGATAATAGGCTCACTATCTCAACTGTTCTACCTCCCTGTACATCATTTTCTGTGCTACTTGGGCATTCCTTGTTCTGTTTTGATCTAATCTGAGTATGTTTGGTTTCCGTTACGTTGATGGCACTGTGGTACTTGCCGAGGGTTTCATATTCATCATCAACTACACCAGAATCCAATGGGAACTCATCTGACGAAGAATCTGATTCAATTATGCAATGCAGTTGTCCGTTAGATTGATGTTGATGAAGTTCAAGCATGGGAATTTCCTCTTCTTCCAATACCAACTCAACCACAACTTTTTGTTGAGTATCGTTACCGATCTTCAAACGGCCCTCAGTCCGTTTGAGAATGTAATCTTCCATGTTGATATTTCTCATAAACCTTCTAAAACCGAAGCATAACATAAAATTCACCAATTGCGCATAATACAACGATACAAGTGGAGTCTAATTACTTATCTGCTTGAAAGAAGCTCAACTCATCATCAACAATAGGTAGGTTTGAAAAACTTGTTGGAAAAAAAAAACTGATAAATTATTACTGTTAACACAAAAAGCACTGCAAAACATCCTGGGTGATTGATTATTCCTCTTCAGAGTGATACTGATGAACGATCTTACAGCTACTTGCAACAAGGGGGCAGATGCAGGGGGCTCAAGGCTGTCAGGACCTTTTTTGTTGAAGAAAGCGAGAGGGAACACATGAATACAATGGCTGTTAGGTGCTCGTTATACAAACAAGTATACATGAGAATGAGCATAAATAAGATGGCGGACTATTGCTCAGCTTTCGACAGTTTGGCCATCAACAGAATAGACGCCCCAGCGGTTTCACAGGTCCTGGTGGAATTTCTCATTCCGCAGGCGCATTTCAAATTAAACTGGCAGAATAATAATTTCGTCTCATTTCACTCCAGTGTCCAGTAGGTAGATTTATGATGCAGTGGTTTATATACCTGAAAAGAACATGTAATTCTCATGAAATGGGTTAGATTCCATGCATGGGAGAAAGATTTTGAGATACTTACAAAAAATGAAAGCCATTTAGAAATTGGTGATCAGGTGATAGGAGATAATAACTGATTCTATAATTTTTCTTACGAGTAGTTTGACTAACGCCAGCTGTAGGAAGCTTTCATCAGTCCATGACGGTTATCACAGTCCATCTATTGGTTATCTAGCAAAATTACAAGTATAGCCCTCCATATTGCCACAGCCTTAAAGACATAGATACCAACCTTGTCGCACAACGCACTGGTAGGGATTACATTTCAACTTTATAAATTCATGTTTTCGAATATATATCCGGTTGGAAGTTAAATTTGCCATGATAATATAAAAATGGCAGAAGTATGTTTAGTACTGGCACCTCAAATGTCACACCATTTAGATGGATGAGATTAGGGATGGTGTAGGGATACTCAGGTGGCATCCTCGAGTATAAATAATATAAATGAGTATAAATTATATAATGACAATAATATATGATAATATTATATATAATAATAATATTATTATTATATACGCAAAGGGTGGCATATCTGGCTTTGATAAGAGAAACGGGCGCCATAACGATTACAGATAAGAGGGCAGAAAAACTAGTCAACAAGTGTCTTGGTTGTTTGGTTCATTTAAATCTCAAATTATTCATTTATTTGTATTCGTTTTTGCTTTGCATGTATTCCAAGTTCAAAATTCACATAAGCATGTTTGTTCACATTTGCTTGTTGAGAACTGTATTGCCGTTATCTATAGGCGGTATCTATCCTATTATAGGTTTCGTGAGACCTTTGAGAAAGGATGAGGCAATATTTAAACGCGTATTAAACTGATACACTCATTTAACGGTGATGACATAAAATTATTGGCTTAAACGGTGAAAAGGATGACAGTGTTTTGAATGTAAGCTCTTCAGCAGCTCTTCAGCAGCCTACTGGGACCTCTCAGAAGAAGATGGACGTAGTCAATTTGGTAAATAAGCTAGTTGTTAATTCATTTTCAATTGCGATCTCTATAATTTATATTATTACAATGACTTTTGGTTATTGGTAGTTTTTTGAGTGAGTTCAGAAGTACTATTTGTTGCTTAGCTTTGCAGTACAGCCTGCCTGTCGACGGGCTCATTTCCAAACCTAGAGCACCAATGGGCATTGAGGCACCTCTCACCAGTGTTTCCCAATGCTCTCCATTTCTCATGAACACAACGGTAGAGTGTCTCTTTGCAGACCCGTAGACCAGCGGCAAATCTCCTTCTCTGTCAAATCGTCAAAAATAACTTGTCTATCCTCGATATTCTTGAAATAAAACATAGATTAGTAGGTAAAATAGATCAGAATATAGTTTAGTGGTCTAGATGCTCGCAACTCAAAACTACATCACATGAAGTAGTCAATTCCTTGGTAAAAATTCAGATTAGATGGACATACAGGTCAGAATGATGTGTATAGTTTCGTGATCTGGATGCTCGCATCTCAAAAATGCATAATATCAAGTGGTCAATCCCTTGGTAAAAATTCATATTGGTTGGACATATAGGTCAGAATGATGTGTTTAGTAAGATGGTCTGGATGCCCACAAGCTCGCATCTCATAACTACATAACATCAAGGAGTCAGTCCCCTTAGTAAAAATACAGATTAGTTAGACATACAGGTCAGAATGACGTTTAACACGTTCAACGCGGGATGTGTCATATGACACAAGTCTGCTCTTCTCTCAAGGCCGTATCACACTAGCATTTTTTCCGCATTTTTTCGGCGTTTTTAACGCAAAAACGTGAAGAAGAAGAATTGCGTTTTTCCAAGGTCAGCTTTTTCGACCATTGCGCATCCTGGCGGAGCGTTTTTAAACTCACTTGAGAAAATTAGAACACGTTCTAATTTTTACCTTGACGCAAGAAAAATGCTAAACATAACCCTTGGGGAGGTTACAATTCAATGAAAAACCCCTAGGAGCCCTAACCTGACAGATTTAATAAAAACGCATTCCGCCAGAATGCGCTGTTTTTGCAGTTATTCCTCTTCAACATTCACTACTGACCTTGAAAAAACGCAGTTTGCCTTCTTCACGTTTCAGCGTTTAAAACGCAGAAAAAATGCGAAAAAAATGCAAGTGTGATACGGCCTTCACACGGGCAGTGTCATGTGACACAGAGCCTATGTACGATAGTGCCTCTTTCGAAAGCCACGTGTGTTGGATAGGAAAGGTTTAGAAGGCCGTTCGGCAGCATGATTTACTCAGTAGGAACCTAGCTACCCACCAGAGGTCGCCGTTTTCTGATACTGACCTTCAGTCAGTCAGGGCACTGATAAAAGTGATAAGTGATGTCAAGATCGACCCACGACGAATAATGAATGTCAACAATCGGGAATGGGGTCAGAACCAATAAAGCGCCTCTATCGCCGAGCTTTCGAAAAATATATTTCCTTCATCAGGGCTCAAGGGCTCCTAGTGCTGATGAGAAGCTCCACCCCTCATCCTCACAGTCATAACAGAAGAAAAACCAAAAGAAGAAGAAGAATAATCCAGGCTATTGCAGGTAATGTGAAACAAAAATATAAGCACCAGCTATCCAATAAAAATATTCAACAATACTCAATAAATCTATGTATAAATCTATGTTAAATAGTGTGCTCCTGCCTATATTTATATACCTATCTATTCGTTTAAGCCTATGCCTAATGTTTGTTGAATTAAAATAATTGTTGTTTTATACTACAAAATAATCAAGGGGTGAAGCGTCCTCCACATGGAGGCAGAAGCTGGTTTGCAAACACATATAATTTTCAAGATTTTTTTAAAAAGAATTTAGCCGCATCTCAACCTGAAGGGTCATTAGCGGCATTGCACGAGGTGTCAAGTGAGACACTGAAACTGGCACGATTCTAAACTATAACTAAGACTAGATAAATAGGCTTACATTAAATCTAAGTGAAATATAGCTATGACTAGGTGAAAATAAATATATCACAGATTAAAAATATCGCAGTTCGTTGTAGAGCTCTGCGGCTCTCAGGTACGTTAACAGGGAGTGGAGCTTGTCTGGCCCAGATAGGACATCAACCCACTGAGGGGGCTGATGCTGGACTGTGAGGTCCATAAGAGCTGGGCAATCCTCTAAAAAGTGGCGGATGGACAGATCACCCCCACATCTTCCACACACAACATCACGAGCACCTGCACTAAGCAGGTGTCCATGGGTAAGACGTGTATGGCCAGTAGCAACCCGACTGACCACAATGCGGTCCCTCCTTGAAAGTTGGGTCACAAAAGGGCCTACCGGGCAAAGGTCCTGAAGGACACCACGCAGACCAGTGACCCCACCCTGCCATTGCTCAAGCCAGATGGTATTGGCTTTATATTGAATGTAGGATACATGATCCTCAATGCGCATAGGCAATATCTCAATGGCACTATCACCAATGGCTTTCCTTGCAAGAGCATCAGCAGACTCATTGCCATAGTCACCAACATGGCTTGACACCCACCTAAAAGTGATGGAAGTACCAAGAGTTGTGGCTTGGTGCAGTGATAAACGGAATCTTTGTATCAGAGGATCATAGGAATAAGAGTAGCCTCAATGGTACTTAGTGAGTCACTGCAGATCACATAGTTCCCAATTCCCAACAGCTGGCAGTGTTCAACAGCCAGTGTCACCGCCCACAGCTCTGCTGTGAACTCAAACGCAAAAGGTGGTAAGCGTCTGGTGACTTAGAAGTTGGGGTTCCATATAGCAAGGCCAACACCATCAGGTGTCTTTGAGCCATCAGTGAATAAGTGAATATGTCCACCATATCTCTGGATTGCCTCAAGGTAACGGCATCTGAGGATATATGGGGGTGTATTGCCTTTGACTCCGACCTTCAAACGAAGGTCAACACGCATCCCAGACAAGGTCCAGGGTGGAACGGGGGGGTACCATATATGGGACCAGAGGGTATCTCTCTATGCTGTCCCACCTAGTGAGCTCTTAAACACGAACAACCAAAGGGCGAGTTCGAGTTTGGAGACTGGAATATGTTTCATCTAGGTGTGGTAGAGTGACAGTTTTATGGTTTTCAGGGAAATAACGCAGGCGCTCTGCATATCGTAGTGTCAGCAGATTGCACCGAAGCCTGAGTGGCTGGCTACGCCCAAGCACCTGGAGGGAGGCTGATGGGGTAGTACGGTAGTCAAGATGTTATTCTCGGAATTCGGGGAGAACTTATCCTTGTCTTTAGTTTACCTTCTAAATCAGAAGCATTGTTCCACCTTTCGTGGAATTAATTTAACAGAATCACGTCTCTGTAATGCATGCATTACTTAACCACTTTTCTTTAGGAGATAAGGCCCGAAGTACTGAAACATGCCTTAGCGTATTTCTTGTTACATGACTATTCCTAACTGCTTAATAACTATGTTTTTCTGCAATGCATTTTTATCGATCAAGGAAAAAACAACTATCATATTGCTTCTTTATCAAGAGTCTAAATTAAGAATCCTAATTAATCTTAAACTTCCATTTCTTATAAAAGTAATGTAAATGGACCACTTATGAGTTCTTCACTGCTTCGAATTCTACAAACAATTCGATCAGTCACTATGCATTTATACGTTATAGTCTTCCTCCAATCTGCCACAGTTTTTCTAGCATTAGGATGCCTCAACTCTGGAGACCGATTTATCAGTAAGCACATTTTGTTTTACCATTGCCAATAATGAACCTTTGTTATCAACTTTTTCTCTTGAAAAATGCTATTAAAACCCCCTGAAAATGTGTTTGTTTGAGTTTCAAAATATGTTCCAATTCTAAATTTTTGTATATATAAATAAAATTCGCTCCTTTACTGTATATTCCAAACTACTTACTCTAAATTCATGAAATTGGCTCAAAAATCATATAGTAGATATATATATATATATATATATATATATATATATATATATATATATATATATATATATATATATATATATATATATATGTTAATCTACATCTAAAAGGTAGAATTTTTATTGAAAACATTTCAGTACTTTAAAGTAACAGTAACAGTGATTTTTTTTCATTAGTTTTAAACAAAAAAATCATTTTATTGAAATTTTTCAATAAAATTTCGATCTTTTAAGTGTAGCATATTATCTACTACGTGATTTTTGAGCCAATTTCATGGATTTGGAGTAGTTTAGAATATAAGTAATGGGCAGTGGTAGGGCGAATTTTATTTATTTGTACTAAAATTTAGAAATTAAACATATTTTGAAACCCAAACCAACAAATTTTTAGGCGGGTTAACGTCTTTTTACTTATACTCCAAACTAATCCAAATCCACGAAATTGGCTCAAAAATCACTTAGTAGATGTATGTTTATCTACATCTAAAAGATGGAACTTTTTATTGAAAATTCTCAATAAAATGATTTTATATATATATATATATATGCTTTTTTTTTAGTTTTAGGTAAGTACCTAAAACTATATAGGTACCTAGATTCTTTTACTGTGTCCAAGAGACCAAAAGAGTTGGCATTTAATTTTCATTCCAAAAGTTTTTTATTGTTAAATTTAAAATGAATAATTAAATTGGCATTTAATTATTCGTTTTATGTGATAAGTACTATTATAAACTAGATTATTGGTGATTATAGATTACCGTCTATTTAGGGAGGGACCAAAAGAGTTGGCATTTAGTTATTCAGTTTATATGGTACTATTATCAACTAGATTATTGTTGATCATAGATTACTGTCTATTTAGGGAATGGTCTGAATGGTGGGCAGAAAGCAAAGCTAGTGGAACTACACAATGCTGTCAGGAACACAGTCGCATCAGGCAGGGTTCGTGGTCAACCTCCGGCACAAAATATGCGGGAATTTGTAAGTAATAATTAGTTTTGTTGTTGGCTAATGATTTTTATGGGCTGATTCCGATGTTTTAGCAAAGACCAAACTTTTTAACCCATCTGAATGTTGAACTTCCATGATGTATTTGTGAGAGGCTTTGTGTAAAATGCAGACATCCCTATGTATACTGGATGGCCCGTTTAACGTAGACAATAATTGCTTTTCTTAACTAAATGATGCACTTTTCTAAAGAACATCATTTATTAATTACCAACGCCATCATTATTAGTATTTTATTGAATATGCACAATCCAGTCCAACTTCGTTTTTTAAAATGATAACCACAGTTCCATTAGGTATAGCTATCACGAGACGTTCACAAACAATCAAGTTGGGTCTCAAGACTCTAGACCCTGCCCAACTAATCTAAATTTCTACTAAGGGGTTGAGGACTCGGATTTAACCTCCCCAAACAACACCCACGCGTACATGTGCCTAGTGTCAGCAGTGCCAGTCACGGATGTGAGTGTACCAGCTGATTTGTAAGAAGTGTGAGGATGATCAGTGAAGGAGCTTCTATTGTGGGGAAGGCATCCCAACTAAATCTAAGGATGGATAACCATAGACCATCCTTGAGTCTGTCCCAGCAATGACCAATATAGATGCATGCAAGAACACATGTTCAAGCAGGTACCTTTGATGAATGATGCGGTGTCAAGGTCTTGAAGAAGATTCCTGCTAACTGGCTACTTCAACTGTTCGAACGGGCCCATAAGTGGCTACCTACTGGGTTCAATCGGCCAATGATCGAGTAAAACCAATATAACTGGTACCAAGAAACGTTGGATACAAGCTCCGTTCCAGAGAATATTAAAATACAATCTTTCTTCTTCTAATTTTGACAAAGACTAATGCGAAATATCAAAAACTTTAACAAAATTTGGCCTTAATGGGGTCAGCTCTTGGTTCATTGACCATTTTTCATTGTCTATTAAATTAAGCCAATTTTTATTGCATTTTTAAAAGAAGTAAGATAAGACTTGGTGAGATTTAAGATACATAACCTTTATTAGACAAGCGTCGACACCTAGCTCCCTATATTTTATATCTAAAATCTAATCGCATAGGTTTCTAATGTCTTGATTAATATTTTACTGTTGTAGCTGTGGGACGATCAGTTAGCTCATATAGCACAAAAATGGGCTGACAGATGCGTATTTGAACACGACCCCCACCGTGTTTGTCCAGGTTGGTACCTATTTTAAATACATAAATATAGTGAGCTGCAAGGGTATTTACAGGTTATTTTACCGTCATTGCGCAAGATCAGTGGTTGCAAATGGTGGTCTCAGCGATGTGGAACTAATACGTTTATTGATATGAGCGTTCTTTCACCACTAAACCTTGCTGTTACCACCAATATTAAAATATTTGATTTTCCATTCTGGCCAAGGGGAAAGCAGTAATATGGACTTGTTCGTGATTGGCCGAGAGGCCATCCCCCTCTCATCTGTGAATCACATTTTCCAAAGCAAGTCCTTTTGCCAGCCATTTTCAGTGTTCAGTTTCCAATGAAATTGACAAAGGAGAGTTGATTGATTTAAGTGTTTAATGTTTAATCCGTTTGGGAAAAACGGTACAAGCATTATCACTATCGGTTCGTGAGATCATAGTAGTGGAAGGGATTCTATTTGGAAGTAGGGAGCCATTCATCAGAGACCACTGCTGATCTTGACACTGCCACTGAGCAACATGGCAGTGCTCATAGTGTGTTGTGTATTCACAGAGGAGGCTGGACCCCGTGCTACCTGACCGCGCCATTAGTGCTACTAGCGACCTGATGGTCAACCCGTTCCTCTGTTATCAAAAAATGGTCTGACTGTAGAACCATAGGTGTACCGTCCGTTTTTTTTTTTAAATTTATTTTATTTTATTTTTTTTTAAGCACTGGATTGTGCGAGTTACTCATTCGAAGCGACGAAGTCTAGGATGTGGCGTGGTCTGAAAAGTCGTGGATCAGTGAAGGGTACAGAACCATCAGCTGCAAGTTGGTTGAAATGTTGGAAGTGCCAACATTTTTGCATGGAAGAGAGTCGTAATTCGGAACGAGTTTCTATATTGAAGTCAGAGTATATCATTTAACTATGAACCGAAGGCTCTCTGTAGAATTTTATTCTGCTGCCCCTCTAGACGTCTGAATTATAGTTTAAATAACCGTCTGCCACAGAAGCAGCTTCTACCATCTCCAATAAACTGGTTCACTGAACTAAGGAACATAAAAGTCCCAAATACGAATAATTTCATAAACTCGCATAAAAATAATGAAAAAGGGAAAGAATCAAAACTTTTCTGAACCAGGCATTTCAGCTGTGACAGAGTTCCCGTCAGAATCCCAGAGAAAGCGCTGCCGTCGCTCCGTTGGAAAACAATGGGCGTCGCACGTCTCTTCTCGTGTTCTTGAGAAGCTGAGTTTGGCGTTGGATGGGTGATCCAGGTCCTGGAACATTTCGCATTACGTTCCGGGATTTTACCTCTCACGGTACTGTCACACTCTCCTCGGTAGAGCGAGCGTGGTTAGGATTATGGACGGCTAACGCCTAGTAATCCAATCCACTATTTTTGGGGGGTTAATGTTTCAGAAGAAACATGGCCCGGGGTTCCAGAAGGAATTCCCATTATCACCCTTTGGTATATAAATAATTTAATTGGTCTTTGACTTATAATTTCTCTTTTATTCCCCTTTTCTATTTTCAATTTTGTGAATTAGCCACCTGAGTGTTGCCTCATAGATCAATTACCAGGTTAGTGCATAATTTAGGTCCCCAATGTTGGGCATAATAATTTATTTATATTTTATTTTCCTTAAGGTATAAGTCTCCATAGTTGAGCCACCCTTTTGCCCCGATTGTTCCAATCTTTGATTGGGGGTTAATCACCTAATGAAGACTTCCTATGAAGATTCATTGACAATCCATCCTGTTTTAATTTCTCTTTTCCCATCCTCAATCGCCAATGCAGCTATTTATTAATGAGCATCAGTTCTCAGCCAGTAAACTATTCCACCTGGTTTACATACTTGCTCTTCAATCAAGTTTGTCTTTAAGTGGGGGAGTGTGACAGAGTTCCCGTCAGAATCCCAGAGAAAGCGCCGCCGTCGCTCCGTTGGAAAAACAACGGGCGTCGCACGCCTCTACTCGTGTTCTTGAGAAGCTGAGTTTGGCGTTGGATGGGTGATCCAGGTCCTGGAAATCCAATCTACTCCGAACATAGCTCATTAATGCTATTAGTAGGAGTGGTATCTCTCTCGGGATACTGTCATCGAGGATTTAGGGCCCCATTGTACCTCTGGGGGGCTACCTAAATCCCTGATACAGCTGAGAGATGAGTAGCGTACCTACTTCGTTTCTTTGATAATTAGTAACACCTCGACAGTTTGCTTATGTGTGTGTGACTGTTTTTCGGAGACTTGGTGACATCCAGCCTTGGCATAATTTTGCACATTATCTATTTTTTTCCAGGTTTATTTGTATGATTACCTACCTACCTACGTTATTTATTTTAGTTGACGAACGAAGTGAGTCTCTACTTAACTTGGCTAGCATTTGTCACTGTGTGTGTGTGGCCTGCGCTACAGGTCGCAATTTAAGATCTATCAATTTGAAATTTGGTAGGTAGCCTCTTGAGGCATTCGGAATATTCTGAGAGTCATCACTAATGCTATTGGTGGTAATAGAATTGGTGGAGAATCATTTGTGCTCAGGTCAAATTCATCAAGCGATTGCAGTGGTTCTTGTTTTGTTTGATTTGGAAATCGTTTGAATCAGGGGTTGAGCGAATAAATGAAAAATGAATACAACAAATGAAACTACTTGAGAAAAATGAAGCGGTATCTATACTTGATCACAAAACTAATCCTACAATGTGACGGGTGGGGGGGAGGGGGTGACGAGGTTGTCGACATGGAGAAGACTTGAACTAACAATCAATGCTGCCAACAATGGTCGTTGAAATATCTTTATTTATTCAGAAATCATTTCTGTTAGGAGTTAATTTCAAGGGGGTGGGTAGCAGGGAAGGTGATGGGGAGCCGATTATAAAAAAAAGTCTTTGTCCCCACTGTTAGTCTGCCCAGGCTAAATTCCAAACCCATTTTTGTAGTGGTTTTTTGTTAAACTCGGACATTTGTTTGCAGTTGAAGGGAATTAATGCCGAAGGACAAAAAGTTGTGGTGAAATACTAATTATGTATTACTATATTTATGTATTAGTACTAATTATATATTATTAATGAAATGCAATTATACTAATTAGTGTTTTCGATTATAGGAAGATACTAGTAAATGTTTTTGATTATAGGAAAAGGTTATTTTGGGCAGAACCTTTACATGAGTTCATACCGTGAGCTGGCTGTTACTAATAATGTGACAAACATCATCACTGGAAACGTAGAGGATGGAGTGAGGGCGTGGTATAACGAAGTCAATGGTTACCGATTCCAAACAGTCACTGCCGGCAATTTCGCTCGTGCTGGACATTACACGCAGGTAAATAACAATAAATTGCAATAAATATCTGGCACATTGCCAAGAGGGTAAAACATGATTTACTACTCCTAGCTATAAGGTATGGAAGGGAACCAACAGCAATGCCAAACGGTTGTGATGGCTGTGGCAAGTTGATGGTCCTTTGCGACGCCTTAGGCCCGGTGCACACGAGCGTCAAAATGACGCTTGACGCCGCGTCATTTCTTGGAATCGCTATCTGCGTCCTATCTGAGTTTCAATGCACACGAGCGGCAAAAGGACGCAGGACGCCGCGTCATGACGTGTCAGTCACTCGCTCGCCAACTACGAGGATGGATCTGTACCCAGATATTGAAGAAGAAAGTGGTTTTTTCGTATTTGGTGCACAAGTACGTATTTCGCAAAGAAGAGGGCAGAAATCGGAAGTACTGAAGAAGCGAATATTATTGAAATTAAAGTACCTACGTTTTTCAGCATAATTTTGAGCAAAACTTATTAAATGTCCTAGTTAATCGTTTATAGTTTAGTTTTGACTAAAATTGTGCTAAAACTTATAAATGTAACGCTTTTTGGCTGTTTTTAGCCATTTTTAGTGATTTTTTTAGTACATTTTTCGAAATTTGCCAATTTAATGGGCTAAAAAATACGTAGTTGACCAACAAACTCATCCTTTCGTTTGGAATGCTTGATTTGTTGGCCCAAGAACGGTATTTTTATCTCAATCCTAAGGAGAGTTATCGTCTGGAATGATGTATATATATATATATATATATATATATATATATATATATATATATATATATATATATATATATATATAAACTTAAATGTCCTTTAATCGGGAATCGGTTTTTTAAAAACAATCGTTTAATTCCCGAATACAATTTATTAAAATATGAAAAGAAACACACACGACTATGTACAGAGAGGGAACGTACCGCACGAGAGATTGCCCAACAGCGACTGCCCCGAGCTTCGGGAGGTCCGAAGCGAGGTGCTTCCACTAGGAGGGGAGAACTGCTGAAGGCATTAGTTTTATTATTTTTCCTCCCTATGTTAGAGGATCACATAATTCCTCCCTCCTTAAGCTGAAAATTTAGAAAATTAAAAATAAACTAAATTTTTCACAAGAAAAGACTTGAATAAATAGCAAGGCCTTCATGTTCTCGTTGCGGTTAGCTTACTCTTCTGTTTACAATACGCAATTATGGTATAAGTAATAAACATGATAATAAGAAAATACAAAATTATAGTCCAAAAGCTTGGAACAAAATATTCAATTATATTTAATGGCTCTAGACGTGTTACTCTGTTTAGTTTGACATTTTTGAAAACTGAGTTCTTTTAGAGTAAGCGTTGTATTTGACATTTTGTGAGTCTTTAATTTCAAAATTTAAGTCGGTTAATAGTTTAGGTTGGCCTAACGATTCACTTTCTGAATGAAGGGGTTGTCCCTTGTAATACATCCTACTGTTACCTTCCGAAATTAAAAAATATACCTTTTAATTCCACTATTTCAGAACCATGCCTATTATTTATTTCTATTTTGTCTCCAAAGGGGAAGACTGCTAGATGCTGATTTGATTCTGGAATTGATTCAATCCAATTATCCTCAATGTTTACTGTTACGTATTCACAATGTTCTGCAGTACTGGAACTAAGTATTTCTTCTTCACATTTAACATTCTGGTTTGATATATAAATTTTTTACTACAATGAATGATACTACCCCTTTGACAATTATCTGACAGGGGTATTGTTGTATTATTTGACTTAGACTGGAGAAGATAATTTATCTTAGGAAATATAGAAACATACTGATTTTGCCTAAGTGTGGGTATTGGTCGTAAAAAGTACAAGTGGTATTGTAACCCATCGGACAATGGTAGATTGAGAAAATACATTATTTCATCGTCCTTGATTGCACAAGTAACTTGAATAGTGGATTCTATTTCTAGAATATTTTTCGTACTTTATTTCCAAAGGTAATTTGGAACCGTAAGTATTTGACAATTTTTGGAGTTCTACAAACAGCTGATGCGTTCCAATTATACTAGGATGTAATGTTCTCAATTTACAAAATGTTATTGAATTCTCAATATCTTGGAATATTGTCAGTATCACATTAAATACTAGTTGTTGAAGGTTGAGTATTTCCTTTATGGAATCAGCGAGAGCCTGATTAGAACTAATTTTCATGAAATTATCAATTTCTAACAGTTTGTTTTTTATTTGCTCATTATTGAAACGAATGTCTTGAATGGTCGAATTAAAATCGGACATCAGATCTGCAATGAGTGAGAATTGAGAATCCAATTGATCCTGAACAGTTATTTCATTATTCTTAATTTGAGTAAACAGCTTTCATAACGTGTACCGTCAGAGGCGTCTAGATTGCCAGTTATAAATTTAATTATATTACCTAACCCATTTACTAATCCCCTTTTTTTTCTACCTTGATTAACATTAATGTGGGTAATTTTTTCCTTAATAATACTAATAGTATAATTTAATAATTTACAATATTCGTCTGTCTGTCTGACCTGGAATTGATTTACTTTGATCTTATTCAACAGATTTTCGTACTGTGAGGTTAGTTCGTAAAATTCATCTATTAAGCTGTCAATTTTATAATGGTGAACCAGAGTATGTTGGGAGTTTATAAGTCGGGCTGGTCCTAATAGAATAAGCAGTATCCCTTGATTAGTTGTTATATTTCTCACCTCGGAGCTTCCGATTGAGAAGAGGAGGGTCCTGGAAACAGGTTCACAAGGTGAAGTGTCAGTCGGTAAGTTACTCGTAGTTTGTTTACGTGGTCTTTTTATATTAGACATATTATGAATTTTTCCTTGAGTGCTATGGTGTCGCGGAACTATCTGAGCGTTTTTTAATTGATTGATTGGTTGATTGTAAGGTTTCCTTATGATATTTTTGTTTAGTTTTATCTTGAATTTGTCTAGTTCTTACAAATATTTCTGTGGGTAATTCTGGAACTTCCTCTCTATCCTGATTCCTTCTTTCAGCAATACGTTCCTTTTGGGCTTGAGTTCTTTCTTTGATTATGTCATAAATTAGTTTTACTTTGTCTCGATGTTTGTCTATAAAATTCGTCATTAAGTTTTTCTCTAAGTCGGCTTCTAGTAAAGGGTCGTTCTCTACATGACCATTTATTACTTCGAATGGCGTTTAGTTTTGTAACAGAGTGGATACTACTATTATAAGCTATTAGTGCATAGTTAACTTTATTTTTTATGCTTTCATTTTTGAATTCGTCTCTATTCGACAGTATTCTAACGTGTTCAATTAGAGTCGAGTGAAATCTTTCTATTAGTCCATTCGAATTTGGGTTTTGAGAACAAATGTAATGAACTTTAATTTTGTGGGTCTCTAGTAACTCTTTGACCAATGAGCTACCGAATTCTGCTCCATTATCGGCCACGATCATTTTTGGTATCCCATGGTGGGAAAAGAAATTTTAGAAGGGCTCCGACTGTGTCAATACTATTAGATGATTTTAGAATGTAGGCTTGGGCATACTTTGAAAATGAATCGATGATTGTTAAAAACTTGGATTTCTCCAAAGACAATTTGTCGATATGTAGGATTTCGAATGGTCTAGAAGGCGTGGGGGTAACGTTTAACTTTGGTTTAATGGGATTGTCTGTCATATTTGCAGGCAAGACATATTTCGCATTTATTAATATAATTTTGGATTGTGGTTTTCATATTCGGCCAAAAATATTTCCTCTTAAGTTTCTCTAAGGTCTCAGTAATGCCTCGATGATTGGTTTTCCCTATATGTTGTTGTTGGATATATTCCCTAGCTGTTTCTGGATCTGTGACATCTTCTAGCCTAGCGGAACACTTGACGAAACTTATTTCGGAATGTTTGAAATTTCTTATCATTATTCGGCTGAATTCTTCATAGATATCATTGACAAAAAATAAGGAATATTTTCTCTTCGGAACTATGTAGGTTTTCACAAAGTGAATTATATCTGATTCAAGATTATTTTTCCTAAGCGTTACTGTTATTCTAGTGATTCTTTCAAAAATTTTTCAATCCTAGGGTTTCTGATTTCTTCTCTGTCGGCTACTACAATGATGATTTGGTTAGTTCCATAATTAACAGGTTTTTCGGTTATAGGAATATTCAGTATTGTGTTTCCCTCGTAATTAGAATGAACAGTGGGAGCTAAAGACGCTGAATCACTGGCGTTCTCGTCCACATTGACGACCATTGATTCCGATGAATTATTTACGGCATCATTTAGTTCTCCCAGTACTTCATTCATGAGTGGAGTTGGAGGACTATCCCCGGTGAGAGCATCTTGAACAATTTGCTCAACATCAGGTGAATTTTCGTTGATGTTAATTTTCCACTCGGGAAAGGGCATCGGCATTTTGATTAGTGGATCCTTTTTTGTAGTGGATCTCATAATCATATTGCTCTAATTTAAGCCTCCATCTGAATAATTTAGAATTGGGTTCCTTCAGTGAAAATAACCACTGAAGAGGCTTATGGTCAGTAAAAATTTTGAATTTTCGACCAAAAAGGTATGGTCTAAAGTATTGTGTAGCCCAGACACATGCAAGGCATTCCTTCTCGATGGTAGAGAGGTTGCGTTCATGGTCATTCAGAGTCCGGCTAGCGTACGCTATAGGTAAGTCAGCACCGTTAGTGCACTGGCTTAAAACCGCGCCTAACGCGATGTTCGAAGCATCAGTTGTAAGGTTAAAGGGCTTCGAGAAGTCGGGATATTGTAAAATCGGATCATTTATGAGCAGAGTTTTACATTTCTCAAAACACTCTTTATACTCGGGGTTTTGAGGATCGATCGTCGCTCCCTTCTTCAAACATTGGGTTAATGGTTTGGTTATTTGGGCAAAGTTTTTAATAAATTTTCTATAATAACCCAGTAGTCCGAGAAAACCCTTAATTTGTTTGGAGTTGTGGGAATTCGGATATTTGGATATAGCTTCGGTTTTGAGGGGGTTTGGCTTAACTCCTTCAGGGGTGATAAGATGTCCTAAATAGACACATTCTCTTTTGAGGAACTCCGTTTTATCCAATTGTATTTTCAAATTAGCTTCACGGAGTCTGTCAAAAACTTTTCTGAGACTATTTATATGTTCTTCGAGACTTGTACTATAGATGATAACGTCGTCAATAAAAACAGTGCAAATTTCATTCTGCAAACCGCGTAGTACATTGTCGAGCAAACCGTTGGAAACTAGGAGGTCCGTTTTTTAAACCCATCGGCATTCTACTAAATTCCCAATGACCATTTTCCGAAGAGAAAGCAGTTTTGGCAATACTATCCGGATGCATTGGAATTTGATGAAAACCGCTTTTGAGGTCAAGGCAAGTGAAGTACATACACCTACCAAGTTTGTCGAGCAAATCATTTATGACTGGAAGTGGGTATTTATCGTCTATTGTCTTGTTGTTGAGTCCGCGGTAATCAATAACCAGTCGATACTTTTGTTTGCCGGATGCATCTAATTTTTTGGGTACGAGCCAGAGTGGACTATTCCAAGGTGAAGAGCTGGGTTGAATAATTCCCTGTTTGAGCATATCTTGTATTTGGTTATCAATTTCCTTTTTATATACCTCGGGATATCGGTAATTGCGGGTATACACGGGGATCTCGTCAATGGTACGGATTACATGTTGGACTTTATTAGTACACGTTAAGGTGTTTCCTTCACAATGAAACAAATCTTTGTACTGATATACTAAGTTCAAAATTTGTCTCTTTTCTTCTTCGTTCATATGATCCGTTCGAATATTAGTGGGGTCAAATACATAATTTTGCGTATCATAATAATTCACATTTGGACTTTTCACTTTGTCTAAAATGGGGATTTCTTCAACTTGGATGGGTTCAAACAGTTTGAAATTATATTCAGAATCACTATTATTTAAAATTCCTACGTAACATTCCTTATCTTGAATTTTGACCAGGCATTCAGGAATTTCTAGTGAATTTTGTTTCAGATATGGAATTACTCCTTCCTTTTTTGTTGAATCACAACGTACGGGAATTTTAATCTGCGAAATTGCCCTAGGTGGTATTTTTTGTTTCATAGATCGGTTTTTTATTTATTTCTTGATCAACGTAGTGATATTTAAAAGGGATTTTGAAATTTTTTATTATCAGTAACTTGTTCTCATAATCAATATGAGCGCCAAGTAACTCAAGGTTATCTGTACCTAATAACAATCCGAATCGGCTATGGAATTTGTGAATTCTAAAAAGGAGATTTAGGTTTTTAATTTTGAACATTTCGCCACATGGGATCCTCGCACTATTGCTCCCATATGACAATCCGTGGATTGACCTAACTTGAAATTTCTCTGTTATGATTTTGTCAGGGAAAAATTTTTTAATGACCTCTGGATGCACAAAACTTGAAGTGCTTCCGGAGTCCAACAGGATTCTAATTTTATGCTTCGGAAATACTATGTATGGTAGTTTTTGTCCAGCTTTTGGTTTCAAATGTATTAGGGAGAATGTAGCGATTCGGACTCCTCCTCTAAAAAAGAGTCCTCATCGGCCGGATTTTCCGCGTTGTATTCGGGGTCAGAACTTCCCATACCTTCTTCCTCGGGAATTTCCACATTGTTTAAATCTAAATTCGGTCGAGTCGTTTGCCAAGACATTGGAGTCGACTTTGCAAAATTGGACGTTCCTTGACTTGGAACTTGAGTCTGTGGGGGCCTTGTGATTTGTGAAGTGTTATTTTTATTGGGGGTAAAGGGCTTGGATGGCACTTGATTTTGGGTTTGTTTTTGGGCTTAAATCCTTGGCCATAATATGACGGTTTGGTTGCCGGAGTCGTATTTTTATTTTCCGGTTTTATCGCCGGTTTGTGTTGGGGGTTCCGATCGAGTCTACCCTTTTGATACTGCATGATTTGATAATCGTTCGTTAGTATCGAAAGGGCTTCGCCCATCGTTTTCGGTTTCCTACTCCGAAGTTGACTTCCGAGCGGTTCCCGTAGGTGCAAGAGTAACGTCCGTAGACTAATATCTTGGTAGTGCTCGATCAATATCTCTTGTTTCGTTTCAGTTTCATGGTTTTTAATCCAAGCAATAGCCAAATTTAGTTTTGCTTTAATTTTATTATGGAACTGAAAAGGATCTTCGCTCTCCCTATGTCTCAGTCCAGTTAGTTCGTGACATAAAGTAAATATGTCCCGTTTGTCGGAGTACGTCTCTAGCAATGCAGTTTTAATACTAGGAAAGTCCGTAAGTGAGTAATTATCTAGCATATCCGAGGCTGGTCCCTGTATTTTGGACATAATGGTCTTAAGGACCTCTTCATTTTGATAATTTGTGGGATCTTCATCATCTATGAACCTATTAGCTATAGATTCACACGTATCCAAAAATTTCCGGAGCTTTCCTGGGTTTCCCTCAAAGGTCGGGATCATGTCCGCATGTTTCTTTTTAAATTCGGGGACTTGGTCCCTAGTATTTTGATTGATATTTAAGTTTCTGAGGGACTCCTGGATTCTTTGAGAAATAAAATAATCTACAAAGTTAGGATCATTAAAAGGGTTGCTCGGGATCGGGTTTGCCGCCCCAGGTTGTGACTGTCCCTGTCCCTCAGACATATCAGAATCTTCCTCTATTACAGGTAGTCTTTCGAAAGGCGAGCGAACCTTCCTTAGGAAATATTTTCTGTAGTTTTTTGGAATTTTGACAGGAAAGTATGTACTGTTCAGTGTCTACTCCAAGTGTTCGTTTGTGTCAGTGTGTAAATGTACAACAAAACACAAGTTTATAATATTCAATTATAAAAATGAAATCAAGTATCTTAAATTAAGACAATAAAATTGATTAATTATGAAATTAACGTCAGATGACGGGTGGCTTGAAACGCAATTTCAATAATTAAATACAAATAAAATAAAGTGTCTTTAAATTAAGACAATAAAAATTGGTTAATTATGAAATTAACGTCAGATGACGGGTGGCTTGAAACGCAATTTCAATAATTAAATACAAATAAAATAAAGTGTCTTTAAATTAAGACAATAAAAATTGGTTAATTATTTTTTTTTTCTGCAATACCGCGCCAGATGACGGGTGGCTTGAAACGCGGTTGCAATAAAACTTGATCGTTCCTTCCCACCAGGTAACGGGTGGTATGAAATGGGGAGGTTTAACGATTATTAGAATAAAATTGAATTGTTCCTTCCCACCAGGTAACGGGTGGTATGAAATGGGGAGGTTTAACAATTATAAAAAAAATTAAATGAAGTTGAATTAGAAGTTTGAATCTTCCTTCAAAATTTGCCGGTGATCTCGCTACTCCTGGAGAATTAAAAGATGAAGCTGGGTTGGTACTTACAACACGACGAGAGTAAACATCTGAGTTTTCTTATCTCGGCTTTAGGTGAAGGTCGACAGAGTAGGTACCTCGGTGTCGGGTTGCGGCCAGCGGCTTCTGAGAAAAGATAGCGAGGATAGCACGGCGTTCTTCCGTCTTCACAGGCGGAAATCCACTTCTATTATTTTACGAGCCAAGTGTCTTTGCTCGGGCGTCCTGGTTTTTGGCGAATTCGCGTAGTTTCCTCTTGTGGAGCGTGTGATGTTCTCTTGAAGTCACAGAGTGAGTAGAGATGATAGATTTTCTTCTTGGTGAACAGCAGGTTCCCTTTGGGTCAGAATGCAATCGATTTTGATTGATTGATTTGCCCAAAGTTAATTGATTTGTCCACGAGACTGCGCCACTTAAATGTCCTTTAATCGGGAATCGGTTTTTAAAAAACAATCGTTTAATTCCCGAATACAATTTATTAAAATATGAAAAGAAAAACACACACGACTACGTACAGAGAGGGAACGTACCGCACGAGAGATTGCCAACAGCGACTGCCCCGAGCTTCGGGAGGTCCGAAGCGAGGTGCTTCCACTAGGAGGGGAGAACTGCTGAAGGCATTAGTTTTATTATTTTTCCTCCCTATGTTAGAGGATCACATAATTTATATATATATATATATATATATATATATATATATATAAAATATATATTATATATATATATACATAGGTATATATATAATCAATTGCTGAAATTTCGATACAATTTAGCATAATATAATAAGACATGTAATTTAAGAAAATTCGCTCATTCGATCATACTATATGACTGGAACTTTTTCTAAATAACATCCCATACTCCCACATACATGCCCATATGTATACGTATATGAAATTGATATGAATATGGATTTTGGTTGGGGTTGGACGAAAAGTTGGAAGGACCTCGGAGCTAGGACTCGGATTTCAATGAAGAATGTTTTCGAAAATTGTTATTTTATAATTGCAGTAGCAATTTTCTGCGAAGATTCGCTAAAAAACGGCATGTTGGGCATAGCACGTAGCTTTCTCGTATCCTTTGACAATGAATCAATGTGCAGAAAATTGAAGTTTTTCAAAAAATCGTGGGCCGAAATCTTCAAAATGATGGTTGACGCGAAGTGACGCAGCTGCACGTGTGCACCGGACGATTGACTTCTGAGTACTGCTAGGGGTATCGGGCGGCAAGATACCTATCGCCCGTGACGCGCGTCCCCACAGAAACCTGCGTCAACTTCGATACCTATCCGCGTCAACGCAGGTATCGGCGTCCCGTGTGCACCGCACCATGCTCCGCTGTGTATCTCTAGTTATCCGATTGAAAATGACGCGGCGTCACGCGTCATTTTGACGCTCGTGTGCACCGGGGCTTAAACTGCAAAAGTGGGGGACAGGTCAAATATGGTCACGACCTGATCAGAGACCAGGCTGCAAGGATGGCTAGCTTGGCATTCAACTCTGTGGATATTGAACCAATGATGGCAGAGAATGAGAATGGCTCCCTATGACTGGTTGCAGACTTTAAAATACATGGTTTGTGGGATGTACGAGGGTCATCCCAAAAGTAAGTTTCCCTATTTTTGAAAAAATCGAAAAAATGCTTTATTGACTAAAATATTTACATGGTTGGAAAGCTGCAGACCTGAACTATTTTTCCACATAGTCGTCGAGTCGTTCCTGGCACTTTGCATACCGTGTGGCGAGTTTTTGTAAGCCAACAGCATACCAGTTTCTGTCCAATCCGTGCAGCCAGTCGTTGACGGCAAAAAAGTTTTCAATGCCGGGAAAAGATGGTAATCACTCGGGGCGAGGTCTGGAGAGTACGGTGGGTGTGGGAAAACGTCCCAATCAAATTTTCTGAGCAATTCCTGGGTCAAATTTGCGGAATGTGGCCTTGCGTTGTCATGAAGAAGCAGCACTTTTCTCTTCAAAAGTCCGGGTCTTTTGGCTTTAATGTTTTTTCTCAGTTGTTCCAAGACTTCACAATATCTGGCAGCATTAATGGTCTCACCTTTAGGTAGGTAGTCAACCAACAGAACACCCTTGGAGTCCCAAAAAACCGTGGCCATAATCTTTCCAGCGGACGTCGCAATTTTGGCTTTTTTTTGGTGCTCTTTTCTGGGGACTTTTCCAGACCATACTCTGTCTTTTTGACTCTGGGGTATTGTGGAAGACCCAAGTTTCATCCCCAGTCACTATTCGATCGTAAATGTCGTCTCCTTCATCCTCAAGCATCTCAGAAAAGCGGTTTGCTGCCTCCAAACGGTTTTGCTTGTGTTCGTCAGACAAGAGCCTTGGAACCCACCTTGCACACACTTTTGACATCTCTAAATCTTCTTTTAGGATTCGACCAACTACAGAGCAAGTTAATTCGTACTTGGGATGAACACAATTCACAATTTCATCAATTGTACGGCGTCTATCTTCATCAAGTGCTGCCTGTGAACGGCCACAATCGCCTCCTCTCGAGTCAAACTCGATGGGCGTCCACTACGCTGCTCGTCATGCACCGAAACACGTCCTTCCTCAAAACTTTTTCGCCACTTTCGGACCATTTGGACACTCATCGCATTGTCACCATATGCTTGACAAAGTCTACGATGAATTTCAATCGTGGTAACCCCCTCCTTGGTCAGGAATTTGATCACAGAACGCACTTCAAAATCGGACGAAATCGCAAGGGGGGCATCCATGTTTCTAACTGAATAGGTTATCAACAAACGGACACAGCGGCCTGAAAATTTTACAGGACTACCACTACATCCAAACAAAAAACTTGAGACCATCTGTAGGTTTCTATGACTTGTAGGTTTTTTTAAAAGAAAATAGGGAAACTTACTTTTGGGATGACCCTCGTATAAAGGAGAGGATTGGGATACTCACGTATTTAACGCTGACTCACCCTCCTACAGCTCTCAAACATGGACATCAGTCTCTCAAAACACTGCCTGTGCAAAGCACAGGAAATATGACAGGGCAGCCGAGTATATGAGAGGCTTGTGTACACCCTTGGTGATATCCTGTGACGGCTCCCTTCACTTAGAAGATGACTGCTTCCTGAAGAGGGCAGCAACCTCTTTTTCAAGTAACCCAGTGGGTGCGGGTAAAGACCCAGATGGCTGTGATCCGGGCAGTTTCATTGCGGATTCGCCTGCTGGGGTCAGGTGATAATTTGAAACACGTATCATGACTTGATGGTGGGTGTCGAACCTTGTCCAACATGCAGCAAAGTACTGTGATTGTTCATAATCTGATAACGTCCACCACGGTCAACTGGTTAGGCATTAGAGGCTATAGAGAAGAGGTTTTTGGGTTCGATTCCAGCATGGCGCCTACATTTTGCTTCGTATCTCAACCTTTGAAACTTTTTGTTAAACGTAATTTTGACCGATTCGTCCAACTAATCTGTATTTTACTAAAAGGATTGATTTCGGATGTTTTTTATTTTTTGAGATGCGATCTTGCGAGCATCCAGACCAAACCATACTCAGCATTCAGATCTATGGGTGGGTACGGATAACAGCGCCACAAGCGGAGGGCAGAGAGGTTGAGCCAGGTTCGACACTCAACATCGAATCGTCTCAGCCAATTTTCGTAGATAATGAAGCTATTGCAATGGCTTTAAAATGTCTAAAATCAAAATTTTCGGAAATTTTTCGAGACGTTCTGATATATATATATATTTGTGTGTGTTGCATTACAGACGATAACTCTCCTTAGGATTGAGATAAAAATTCCGTTCTTGCGCCAAAAAATGAAGCTTTCCAATTGAAAGGATGAGTTCGTTGGCCAAAACTTTTTGAGCACATTAAATTGGTCATATTTCAAAAAATGTGCTGAAAAAAATCACTAAAAATGGATAAAAACGGCTGAAAATAATTGTTAAATCTCTATTTTTACCTCAAATAAAGTTTATTTACTATAATGTAGAACATTACAAAATTCATGTACAAAATTATGCTGAACATTTTAATTACATTTCACTGAAATTTGCCAAAAAAATCTATAAAAACTACAATAAAAATAAAATAATATCCGAAATCTTTCTTTGAATAGCAGATTATTTCTTAGAATACGTTTTTTGCGATAAAATTAATAGTTAACAATTTCTTTGCACACGAAAAGCTCACATTTCAAAACAATTTAATATTATACCATACGATAATTTACGAAAATTACCAACCAATCTACCGATAAACAATTTGACATTACTACTTGAAAATCCCTCGCAAGGGAGAAATTAGATATAGTTTTTTAAGGTCAAGAAAATTAACAAGCGGTTGCAATCATGTTCACAATATCAATTATTGAGAATGATCACCTGAGTGTACACAATTATTCAAATAACCATGCTCATAACTCAGCTTGTTGGCCACGCACTTCGCAGTAGTTAACATAATATGGTTGGATAAATCGAGAGCTTTCGAACGAATGGTCAACGAATTTTGTGGGATGAAAAACGACGAAGTACCATTTCCC